>PIJE02000562.1:70171-120171 GCA_002895965.2 Coryphaenoides rupestris | reverse complement strand
TTTTTGCTAACCTGGTCCAGCAGCCCATAACAGGCGGGCAGGTGGCTGATGTTGGCCAGCCGTGCAGTGTGTGTGTATCGATGACCCAGAAAACATTGGTTGAAGTCCAAGCATCGGGTCTCCACCACCACCTCTGGTGCCACACATCTATAGGCAGGGAATCAGGAAGAAGAGAGAGAGAGAGAGATAGAGAGAGAGAGAGAGAGAGAGAGAGAAAGAGAGAGATTAAAAAGGACAGAGAACAAGGCATATAAATCACTAATATCTTATTTTATTCTTCTTTACTTATTTTCATTACATAAACATTTTCCACAGTGACCTGACCTGTAGTCCACTACATACACATACACAGACCATCTTATTCATAAAACAGGGCCACTGGTCATGTGACTCATTAACCGCAATTATCTGACTTTTTCGCTGAGTGCCGTGAGGTCAGTCTGCTGCAAATGAGGCTGACCAGTTGGGTCATCAGAGCCACCCTTGGCAAGTGAAACATCCATACGTTCTCCAAGATTATTGGATATCGTATTTCAGACGTTACCCCTCGATCCTCTCAAGCAGGAACACAAGCTGAAATGAGGACAGACGTGCTGAAAAGGAGTTCTCCTTGATTTTGTAAAGGATCTGAAGACTTTCTCAGTTGGTTTCTGAGATCTTCTCTAACCTACAGAATGGATGCGGTGACAACCTTCTGAAAGGCCCTATATACCAACCACACTCCTCTGCACAAGGATATCAGAAACATCAACAACGTGCGCTTGGCTGAACTCCCTGGAGAAGAAAGAAAGTCTCCTGTTCAGCGGACTCGTGGTCATGGAAGACAATTACACAGATGCACTGCCTGTGGAGTTCCTTAACTCACTGACACCCCGTGGAGTGCCTGACCACAAGAGATAAAACTTTGGTACTTGGGGGACCTACAGGCACGTCCCTGATCCGGACTCTTGAGAACGGCACCTCAACGGACACTGGGGATGCAGATGATGGACCACTCGGGTGATTGAGTGTACGATTTATGCAGAGACAACAAAGGGTCAAAGGACTTTCCTGTCAAGAAGTCCTCACCAGGACAGAAATGATGAGCTTCCCTTCATCTTTGTCAGGCGGCAGTTCACCGCGGTCAGGCACTGCATTCTTTTAGTTGTCTGTTGTGCATTATTTGTTGTTGTTGTTGTTGTTTTTGTTGTTGTTGTTGGTATTGTTGTTGTTGTTGTTGCCATTGTGTAACATCCAAGTAACAACAACCATCCATCTGCCTCGTAATAAAAGCAACATTTCTGATTCTGATAGCCACGGTGAGGCTGGAGGGAGGGGCACTGGGGAGGGCTGGGGGGAGGGGCCAGAACTTTCAGGGGAGGGGCCAGAACCTTCAGGGGAGGGGCCAGAACCTTCAGGGGAGGAGGCCAGGGATGAGTTGGGGGGGGGGGTGGGGGGGTAGAAACGCCCGAAGGCCCCTTTGTGCTAGTTATGTAATGTCGATGGATGGATGGATGGATCAGACCCTTCATGTTTATATTCTAATAGGATCAAATATTACTTCCAGAGTCAATCCAGGCACCGAACACATTTTCTGACCATGGACGCTAAATCATAACACAATATTTCAATAATGTGCACATTATAAAACAAGCTATCGTGGCACACTGCGAAACGGCATGCACTGTTTGTAATTAACTGCAGCAGACTTGAAGTTTAAAGGAAATTGTTAAGAAGCAGCAACACGGGTCATAAATCTGCATGGCTTGTTTGATCATTAGGTTCTGCAGACAACTTTGTCAAACTCTCCCTCTTTGGCCATTAAATATAGTGTATTAATTATTGACATGCATTATGCTGGGATTATAGTCAAACTTCTTGTCCACGTATGAGAGTCGAGCTCATCGATCTTCCCAATGATAGGCTAAAAAAGTTACACGCTGTTGAAGTTTTGCGTGTGTGTGTGTGTGTGTGTGTGTGTGTGCGTGCTTTTGTATGTGTGCCTGCCTGTCTGCCTGCCTGCGTGCGCAAGTGCAAGTGTGCATGTCTTGTGTGTGTGTGTGTGTGTGTGTGTGTGTGTGTGTGTGCGCGTGTGCGTGTATGCACATGCGTGTGTATGTGTGTGCATCATATTGTCCTACCTAGCCTTAATGGGCAGAGCCATGATCTCCTCGCCGACCCCCTCGACGTCAACCACCAATGCCTCGTGGTATCTCCCCACCGTGTTGGAGCACAGCGTCACCTGGACACGGACACAACACGACACACACGCATGGCAAAAAACCGTCACGTGTTCATCACTGCAGAATACAATACTACAATACACACAATACTACATACTACAATACATAGCGCATGATGTACCATGATCATGAGATACCCACACATTTCAAAGGAGAGCCACGCAGCAAAAACTAACTAGATCTGGGTCAGGCACACTGCAGGCGGAAAACAACTTCCCGTCTAGAACACCAAAGAGTGGCATTGAAGATGCGCCAAGCCTATTAGTGAACAGGGAGCAATGTTTCCCAAATGGCCCAGATTGGAGAATCACTCCACAATGTACCAGAGACGCATTGGGAACGCAGGATTATCACATCTTACATATTGTCAAATGTACACCGTCGAGTCTAGACTATAACGAGTCTGTTTGAGGTGCATAGAATGAGATCATGCCTCAGCCAAACTGACAATCCGTACCAAATTCACTGGACCTAGGACAAACGCAGACTGATGAACACCAGTCACTTACATGGGTCATTTACCTCAACGGTATTAGCATCACATAGCAGACAAGCTCTGGGTGAAACGGTCACTTCACTTTCTTCTTTCGCGTCATATTTGTTTCGACCAATCACATAATTGTCTCAAAAGTCAACTCAATACAGTGTCACCTGGCCACTGAAATACATATTAATCAGAATCAGAAACAGCTTTATTGCCTTAGTTTTTGCAAACAAGGAATGTGCTTTTTCTGACGTTGGTGCAAAACGTTGAACATTATACAGAATGCAAAAAAATCCCCAAATATATAAATAAAAATGTATAAAGAATATTAAATTCAAAGAAATAACTTCAAATCCCCTTCTCAAAGCTTTGTCCCACTCGCCGTCCTGGGTTACCTCCACGGTGACGTCGGACATGGCCCTGATGGCGCCCGCGGCCGGCTCGAGGCTGAACTCTGTGGGCCGCGGCGCGTGAGGCTCCCCGGGTGCGCCGCCGCCGCGCCGGTTGACCCCGGTCAGCTGGGACACCTGCTGGCCGCTGGTCCGACTGGCGGGGCCTGCGCCGTCCCCCGGGACCCGCAGGGCGTACGTCAGGGGCACCAGGGAGGTGTTGAAGAGGGTGCAGCTCAACGTGTGAGGGAAGCCTGAGGGGGGAATGGACGGACAACGGGACACGCGGGAGGAAAGGACGGAGGGATGGAGGGATGGACGGACGGAAGGACAGAGGGACAGGAAAACCGATGGATGTAGGGATGGACGGACAGAAGGACAGAAGGACAGAGGGACAGAGGGGTGGACAAAGGAAAGGGACAGACAGACGTACAGATGTGGATCTGGACAATGAGTGGATTTGCCTCAACCTGCACCGTCATTGTTATGCAGCGTATTGCAACAGCCCAAGGCACAGGCTTATTGTGATTCTGTCTCGCCTCGTCACTTTCAGAGACCCCTGATCAATAACTGGAGGGAGTTGTCGACAACCTGCGTTAGAATCAATTGAATGAAATTGTAAAGAAGGCGAAGGAACAGGGCCTCTCATGCTAACCGGTAGCGGATTAGAAGGGTGTAGATTCTCGCTATAGGGTTTTTACTTTTTCCACCGGTGTTGTTATTGGACTCCCGATTGGATTGTGATGTGAAACCCGTGCGGTTGTATCACCATTGCATTCGACTGAGGCTGCGTTATTTATTTTTTCCAGAGATACCAAAAACACCATCAGCGGTGATGATCAAATCTCACCATTCTGTGTGTATTTCACAACTCTGAGGCAAGACACGTACAACGTGAAGCTTATTTGCGACATGAGACGCGGATTCATTTATGTAAAATGTGCACTGGTTACCGCCACAGAATAACTGGAGGCCAGTTATGGAGCTGCGGTGTGGTTGAGGAGATACGGCGTGGTGATGGAAATCTCTGTTCAGCAACATTTGTATTCTTATTTGTAATGAATGTGTGCGAAACCCAATGAATATAGAATTCAATACGTGTAGATATGTGGGTCTGGCAACAGACATTGGGGGAAAAAATGTTTTTTTTGGACCATTATTTCCGGACTGTAGGCCAGATTGTGTGTTTCTATAGACGATGTATGGTTATGGCACCCGGGCGACATGGGTGATAACTAGGTGAGGTCTTCCTATGCATTCTTCACAGCCTCTGAAATAGATGGAATTATTATAACCTTATCTATCCTCTGTCTCAAACTCCACCCCAGCCTCTATAACTATATCTATAACTCTATAACTATATAAAAATGTGTGCAAAATGGTTGTTAATACTGTTTATCTTGAATGCTAATTATATACTTTGCATTTCAAAGCAAACATTTCAAAGCAAACAGATATCTTGTTGCTTGTTTGTCAATTCAGACTATAATCGTTAAATACACTTTAGTGCAAATCTATAACTGTATGGAATTTGAAACACACAGACATACAACATGGTTATTATTATGATGGTGTTTTATTTGAGTTATGTCGTTTGTTGTTTGTGAACCTCACCATAGGCCACATCCCCCAAGTTGAGCTCTGTGATGTCAAAGTGGAAGGTGGGGCCAATCACACGACCCCTGCAAACAGACAAGAACAACCGTTCAAATAAAGGGTTCAACACAACCAGTGAGTGACAGACAGGGATCAATATTTGTATTTGATTTAACCAGGTAGAGTCTCAATGGTCTCAAACATCTTTTTTCTCGAGAGAACTGGTCGCACCATAAAAGACACAAGGTTACGACAAAAAAGCAAAAACTCACACACCGCACCTCTTAAAGTCTGCAGATTATGTTTAAAATGTGTTACTAAAGGCGTTAACCAGTAGGCCTACCGACTGCTGGTTGCATAACAATTTGCCTCCTCATTACTCCGGGGAGGGACAGGAAGTAGCTCACCTGAAGGTCAGAGTCAGTGGCTGAGGCTGTCCCGTGACCCTGAGCAGCAAGTCCTCGCAGAAGGACCCCAGGGTGCAGCTGGAGAAGCTGACCAGGAGGACCTGGCAGGCCCCTGGTGAGAGGACACCCTCCTCGGGGCTGACGGAGAAGCACCTCCCGAAGGTGGTGTCAGGGCAGGACAGCTTGAAGGGGGCATCTATCAGCCCTTTGTTTGACACCACCACCTGTCCCATACGAGTTAGCATTCAGGCTAGAGCAAATTTACATCGGCATTTACATTTAGGGAATTTAGCAGACACTTTTCTCCAGAGCGACTTACACTAAGTACCATTTGTCCAAAGAGAGTGAAAGCAATATATTGCTGACGGTACAGTAAAATTAGAATAGAACAAGTTTCAAGCACTTCATAATTGCTTAGTTGATGAACTTGAACCTGTTGTCAAGTTTCAACAGGCTTATCATAATTGCTTGTTTAACCCCTTGTTGGTATACAGCAAGATAGCTTGGATAAGATGCTACACAATGCTACACAAGCACTATTTTAAGTGCTGAGATGTACAAACATGGGATTCAAACCCTGATTGGGGTAAGTGGGAGTGGGATAGAGAGGAGTGGTGGTGATGGGGGGTAAGGAGGGATCGCAAACGATGCACGATCTATGTGATGGTTGTGGAGCGGGGGTTCAGAACTTCAGCCTTGCTGTCACGCTGTGCTAATGACAATATTGCACCACCAAGTTACACATATGATACCACACAAATGTTAGGCCATTGTTGAGCGTGAGAGAAGTCACTCTGATTGGCTGTTCAGTTTGAGCAAATCAGTGCACGAGAAGTAAAACGGAAGCTTGAAGCTTCGTCATACTAAGAGGTTCTTCTCATTTTTCAACTTCATATCAACGATTAGAAGTAGAACTTTATGGTTTGTATAGCCGCAGTCCTTGGTCTTCCAGTTTCTTCAGTTTTTTTTTAGTACAGACTACCACCACCTGCTGGTATGGAGAGTTATTTCCTCTCCCGGAGGCACAGACCATACATGCTAGTTGGCCGTTGGCTGTAGGCTTTGTGGTGTGTTCATGTGCAACGGTTTGGTCCAGACACAGTTCTTGGAACGTCGGTTTGGTGTGTCAGGACCTTAAAGCTCCTCTCTTACCTCATAGCAGTCCTTGTCCCGGATGACCACGTCCTGCATGTCTGTGACTCTGTAGTCGACGCGCAGCTTGGGCCCCACGCCCTCTCCTTGGACGGTCAGGGGTAAGCGAGACGTGCGGCCTGTGGGGTGCACGCGGACAGACAGAGGGATAAACACTTCCACACGGGGAAGAAGGATTCATCGCGAAGACAAACGTGACGACATGGAAGAGAGGCTGAGCACAACACAGTGGAGGAGAAGCGGCGGTGTAGGGTGCAGACCGGCGGCGGCTCTGGGTAACTACGGCTGTTGGTGACATGTGTCAGCCAGGCGGCCGGCCTTAACTTAGATAAATGACATGGAAATGAATGGAAATAGGGCCTCCGGCTCAGGGGACACACGCCGCATGCAAATCTGCTCTACCTGCTGCGGTCGTGAGCAATTTATCGCTGCCCTGAGGTTGATTTGTGTGCTTAATATGAAAATGTATGCTGGTAACAATATACTGCGGCTCAGTGGGCAGCCAAGGGGATCAAAGAAAAACCAAAAAGCCAGAGAGGAGAGCTAAGGCTACGAGGCCGACCGAGGCTGGCTGGCACACTGGTGACGAGGACTCACAGAGTAGGGATCAAGCAGCAGATATATGCAGAGGACAACAGGGACCTGTAAAACTCGCTAAACTTTGCCGTGCTAGTTAGCCTTCTGAGACTCTGTGTCATGCATGAGAGGAGCAGAAAGTTCCAATTTGCAGATATCTATAACCACAGAGAGAGAGCTAAGACATGGCTTTAAATAGCATCATATTTTGAGAGATGAGGCCATTCTCTATTGGGAAGTATATTGCCGCGGCTATGACAATATTCACGCCGCACATACACAGACACAGATGTATACATGCTGTACCTATTCACACAATGTTACAAATTTGTATTCACTATGATGTGCATTGGATGTGGCCCGTCTCCTCAATGATAACCATGAGTGACAGTGGGAGTAGTAGGCAGATGCTGGTCTGGTCTGTCCACTCTGTCGTGTGTCCCCCCCGCAACACACTGACCTGTAACATCACAGTAAAGCATGTGCTGGTAGACCGTCGCCTCCTGAGGTTTGAAGACGATGGTGAACTGTGCCGTCGCGTTGGGATAGATCTCTCCCTCCTGGAGCACACACACACACACAAAACGACGGAGGAGATAGGAGATAGGATAGGAGTTAGGCAGACAGACAGACAGAGAGACAAACAGATGCATCATGGGCCATAGATACACATATGACGCAAGAAATATACATTGTTGTGTGGAGATCATCAGCATTGAAGGAGAGGCAGCAACCAAAAGAATATAAAAGACAAATAGACTCACAAACGCATACACAGGCATTCGTTCAATGAGGTTGTATTTATTTCTGAGTCTCTCTCCCACTCTGAGGTCCGTGACTGTGGACCCCTTCCCGTACGCAGAGTGCAGACGGGCCATTTCCGTGGAGTTTTTATTGCATACGTTGTCGGGCTTTATCACATGGAAACACACCGGGTCCCCGCAGACTGCCCTGCTGAGCTAGCAAGACTAATAGAGTGCCCCTCACTTATCCTGACCTGACCTGACCTAGATGGAGCTCCACCATCGAGGAACACGGTCTTTACCAACCCTGTGCACGCACACACACACACACACATTCACATTCACACACACACACACACACACACACACACACACACACACACACACAGATATACACAGATATATAAATAACTGCATCCCTCCTGCAGTGTCAAGGGTTTGCAGTTTTGTCAGGTGTGTTGTTTTTGTTGAGTCTGTGTATAGAGTCCGTGTATGGAGATGTGGAACGATTGAGAGAAAGAGAGACAACACACACACTTTCCATGCAAAACATACACACACACACACGCACACACACACACACACACACACACACACACACACACTCACACACACACACACACACACACACACAGATATATAAATAACTGCATCCCTCCTGCAGTGTCAAGGGTTTGCAGTTTTGTCAGGTGTGTTGTTTTTGTCGAGTCTGTGTATAGAGTCCGTGTATGGAGATGTGGAACGATTGAGAGAAAGAGAGACAACACACACACTTCCCATGCAAAACATACACACACACACACAGCGCCACGCGCACACACACACACAACGCACGCACGACGCACCACACACACACCACACACACACACCACACACACACACACACACACACACACACACACACACACACACACACACACACACACACACACACACACACACACACACACACACACACACACACACACACACACACACACACACACACACACACACACACACACACACACACACATTAAACCCTGAACAAACACACCATGGGTTCGATGGCAATGCAGCTGTGTGCGGAGGCGGCGAGGTGGTCCTGGGCGGCGCGGCGCAGGCGGTCCTGGAAGCCGCGGGACAGTATGGCTAGACGGTGCACCTCCCCGGGGTTGGACTCACACTCCGACTGGAAGCGCTCCATCTCCATGTCTTCCTGTTGCCACAACGCAGAGCGCTCTCTGTCCAGCGTGTGAGTGGAGGGAGAAAGGTAAGAATAGTTGACAATGGACGGAGAACTACCGTATTTTCCGGACTATAAGGCGCACCGGATTATAAGGCGCACTGTCAATGAACGGTCTATTTCACTACATAAGGCGCACCCGGATTATAAGGCGCACCGCATTATAAGGCGCATTAAGCAACACAAAACAAGTCCGATAAATCGAACTTTATTCAACTCATTCACAATAACTCTCAACATTGTTCAGTTGTAACACTATAAAATACAAAACAGGCGCATTAAGCAACACAAAACAGTCAGATAAATCGAACTTTTTTTCAACTCACACAATAACTCAACATTGTTCATTGTAACACATAAATACAAAACAATACACTCCTTTTCAGTTCATTCCTCATCCACAAATCCATCAAATTCTTCATCTTCAGTCCTTATAACACACACACCATAATATTACCGTATGTTGACGCACAGTACGTATTACCCCGCAAGGCTAGCATTACGCCGCGGGTAGCCGTAATGCGCCCGACAATCCATCAAGTATTACTCCGCCGTAGCCGTAATGCGCCGACAATCCATCAAGTATTACTCCGCGGTAGCCGTAATGCGCCGACAATCCATCAAGTATTACTCCGCGGTAGCCGTAAATGCGCCGACAATGCCATTAAGCGGCGCTGCTTGACCAAGATTTTTGAGCGCCGTGTACCACATAAAATCGGTTCGAGGTTTAAATACATAAGGGGGGGCACCGGATTATAAGGCGCACTGTCGATATTTTGCAGAAAATTAACAGGATTTTAAGTGCGCCTTAATAGTCCGAAAAAATACGGTACATTGAATTTCCGGGCACCAGTCAAACTCCATTCAAGGCCCACCCCCATTCATGTATAGCATTCACGAAATTCAAGAAATCAACCTTTGGGGTCTTTGGGAGCAGATAGGCCCTTTGCACATGGGCACCTTGGCACTTAACCAGTAGAAACCAAGGATCAAACCAGCAACCCCTCTAGGTGCGTTTGTGCATGATTGTATGCATCGGGTGGTGCATGTGTGTGTGCATGCATGCCTGCGTACATGCCTGTGTTTGTGTGTGTGTGTGTGTGTGCGTGTGTGTGTGTGTGCGTGCGTGCTCGCATGTGCACCTCAATATGTATGCGTCCTCGTCCTGCTGGCTGGGCCAACTCCTCCAGCAGTAGCGGAGAGGGACGGTGCCCTGGTTGGCCAGGGAGACGGTGCGCACGCTGCACAGGGAGATGAAGGTCTTCTCCAGCGCCACAGAGTCAGGCTTCAGACACACGTCCAGCTCCTCGGAGGCGCCGTGCAGGCCGACGGACACATCCTCGCCTGGCGGGAACACACAGGAACACACACGCAGCAGCATGAAGCATATTGACTGCCACCCGCCATGGATACTACTGCGTTACATTAACACACATCTTTTCTTTACATTGGACCTTTTTATATTTCGTTTTTTGAATGTTTTGCATTTTACAATTTTTTGAATTATTACTCTCTGTTTAATGTTCAATGTTTGGCACCAATTTCACAAAAGCACATTCGTTGTTTGCAAATACGAAGGCAATAAAGCTGTTTCTAATTCTGATTCTGATTTATTCTGATTCTGAAGTATTCACATATCTTCCGGACCACAAATCTGTTGCACGGTCCACAAATCTGTTGCAAACTTGCCAACCGGTTGTGTAAAAGGTGTGTAAATGTGTAAAGCCAACCTGAGTATGTACTGTATCTTAAAGAGTTCTAGAGTTTGATTCATGTGCATATGCGGGCCGTGATCACACGTTACTCGACTGGAGTTTTGTGATTAATAACACAAATCACAATTCAGAGTCAAATCACACCATGAGCATCGCGGTCAATATACTGCAGGTGCAACATGCTGAAGAAAGAACCCATTTGGGTCATCGCATAGAAACCTAATCATACATACAATGTGTGGCCAGGTTTCAACAACATACAATGTGTGGCCGCACCCACGGCCATAAGTATGCCAAAAAACAAAGGTGACGAATGAGTCTCTGGGAGCGGCCAATCACGGCGCGCGGGCTTCTCACAGCCGCGCAAACAACAGGAACAGCCAGCGCTAAAAAGAAATACAATGCAAATGTGTTTGTTTGAATACAGCCGACAAAGTGGAATGGCTCTATGTAAATGTTGCCGCAGCGTTTGTTTAAATTCAAATCACAAAGGTGTGGAGTAACGTGCGCTCGCGATTGGACGCCGTCGTACACATGGCGCGTGTGTCGGGGCTTCCATTCTCCTCCTCCATCAGCTTCAGAGCTACACCTGCTCCACCTGCCAGGGCTGAAAATAACAACATGCTTTCCCCAGAAAAGTAATCCCCCTCCCCCCCCCCCCCCGAAATGCTAGGCTGCAACACCAACACACACACACACGCATGCACGCACACACACACACACACACACACACGCATGCACGGACACACACACACACACACACACACATATAGACATACACGAACACTCTCTCTCTCTCTCTCTCTCTCTCTCTCTCTCTCTCTCTCTCTCTCTCTCTCTCTCTCTCTCTCGCTCTCTCACCCTAACAAGCTGTTTTCTGGGACCTGGTCCAGAAGGCAAGTCAGAGAAAACACTCAATTTGAACCTGAAGTCTGATTCGACTTTGCTCATGCAAGCCAAGCACTGTCAGGGTTTTCTGATCCGATGGGCAGGATTTTAATTTAGGAGATTACGTTTACTCAGACATCACGGCGGGCTTTAGCTATCGTCCAGTACACATTGAACATGTGATTGATGTTTCTGATGTTTATATAAGTTCTTCTGCACATACAGTATATACTGTATATATATATATATATATGGGTAAAATATTTCAAGGGTATAATTTAAGGGTTACAGAGACAATATGTGTAATTCCACCGAGGAAAACTATCACGTCAGTACAATGTGAGGACACACACATACACACAAACACACACACACGCACACGCACACACACACGCACACACACACGACACATACATAGACATGCACATACAAGCCAAGGGCAGCCCACAACCTAGGCCGGTCCTTATGATGATACTAAACACACTCGGTGCAACTGAAGCACATTATGAGAATAGAGAGAGTTTGTTGAGCTTCTTATCTTCTTAGCTTAGTACAAATGAAATGGCATTTCCGTCGCACCCTCAACATTACGGAGAGACAGATGTGGGAGACGGAAAGACAACAACACAGCGGGCCAGTGGAGCGATGCAGTGCACAGGGACGCCTGCAGGGGCGCCAGCGAGGTGAGCGAGTCATGTCGAGTCACAGCAGGTCAGGCCCGGGGAATGCAAAAAGCTCTCATCCATGCAGCACACCTCCCATCTAACTAGCTAACAACATCTAACAACATCTAGCAACAAACGTCTGTGTGAGTGTGTGTGAACTTGCAATTGTGTTTAGCTTTTGGAATCGTTCAAAAACTACAACGAAAATGTGTTTAAACCAATTGAACTGTCTTGGGAATTAAATTAATGAAAGTACAGAATGCAGGGTCACAACACACACGGTGACTAGAGAGGACACGACAACCGACAGAAAGCCTACAATGTATGCTTTTTGTTGTCGTTTAGTATAGAAGTCAAAGAAAGAAAGTCTATCTCCATTTACGTTGGTTATTCCTGTTGGACTCCATGGAGGGAGGTGTGTGTCACTGTGGACGCTGCAGGGAATATGGACTTGGTACTCGGCCAAAAGAGTTGAAGAGAGCATAATAGCGCCACTCCACCACCCATTATCTGCCTGCATTCCCTACACCCCCCCCCCCCCGCCATTTTATCCCTGAGAAGAATGAGACTGTTCAGAAAATACTAATATGGGTAAAAAAAGAAAAGAGTTACTCTTATCTCTCTTTCAACCCCCTCCTGGGCATCCTCTCTCTCTTCTCTCTCTCTCTCTCTCTCTCTCTCTCTCTCTCTCTCTCTCTCTCTTCTCTCTCTCTCGCTCCCTCTCTCTCTCTCTCTCTCTCTCTCTCTCTCTCTCCCTCTCTCTGTCTGTCCCCAGTTCCCCGATGCACGCATGGTGAGGAGAAGAAGGAGGAGGAGAGGAGAGGAAGGAAGAGGAGGGGAGGAGAGGAGAAGGAGGAGGAGAGGAGAGAGGGAGAGGAGAGGAGACGAGGAGGGAGGAGAGGAGAGGAGAGGAGGAGGAAGGAGAGGAGGAAGGAGGAGAGAGAGAGAGGAGAGAGAGGAAGAGGAGAGGAGAGAGAGAGGAGAGGAGAGGGGGGGGAAGAGGAGGAAGGGGAGAAGGAGAGGAGGAGAGGAGGAGACGAGGAAGAGAGTATGTGAATACTGTGAATATCTTTCTGTGGTGTGTGTGGTTAGTGGCTGGTTTAAGCAGCCTCACCTGGCCCAAGTCAGAGTCAATGCACCACACCTGTGATGCATTGACTAACCAATACACACGTCCTGTTGCTTTGTTTACAACAACTACAACCTTCTCTCTCGTCTCTCTGTACTCTCCGATATAGTATGCACCGCGCTTTGTTATTCTTGGCTCGCGGTAGGTGTTTCTGCATGACCTTTCCAGAGAAAGGTGCAAATATTACTTATGGAGCGCCTCACACCCTTTTTCCCACAATACTCCCTCCCCGTGCCTCCTCACATCCTCCCACTTATCTCCCCATGAGCTCCTCCCCAATTAATTCTGGATACACTGCTCAACGCAAACAATATGTTCGAGGCGCAGAGTGGCCATTGGGGGCCACGGAGAGGTTTGGGCATCACCACAAAACCGACTAGATTCATCGTGATTGGCTGTGGACGTCAAGGGGCGGGGCTAATGTGAAGCACGTGACCGAGAACACGTGACGCCGTCTTGTGTGTGTGTGTGTGTGTGTGTGTGTGTGTGTGTGTGTGTGTGTGTGTGTGAGTGTGTGTGTGTGTGTGTGTGTGTGTGAGTGTGTGTGTGTGTGATGTGTGTGTGTGTGTGTGATGTATGTGTGAGTGTGTGTAGGAGTGTGTGTGTGTGTGTGTGTGTGTGTGTGTGTGTGTGTGTGTGTGTGTGTGGTTGCCCGGGGACAGAGCAGAGCTCCGAACTCTAGCCAGAAGGTAGAGCTGAAAGATACATGAAAGTGAATGAGCCCAGGGACGGGCGTTAAATTAAAAATGATCATCCTCCACGGAACCGTAAGTGGTGTTGTGAAGTCGCCCCCTCTCGTCTCTAACACACACACACGCACACATACGCATGCTCGCAAGCACACACACACCACACATGCATGCACACCCACACACACACACGCTACAAGCACACACACACACACACGCACACTCCCGAGCACACACACGCACGCAGGCTCGCAAGCACACACGCACACGCATGCACACACACACAAATACACACACAGATAAGGTATGCAAACACATATACAACAGAGAGAAACACATGTGCACACACACACACACACACACACACACACACACACACACACACACACACATACACACAAGCATGCAAGCACTCTTACATCCCCACACACTGATGTGGATGCATCAGCTAGTCCAGCTGTTTATGCAGTCCCACCCGCTCTCAGGTCACGCACACACACACACACACACGCACGCACGCACACACAAACACACAAACACACACACAAACACACAAACACAGGCATAGAATACTGCTTAATGAAAGTGCAATCAATCCACTCTGCATGAAATCATACCTTAACAGGCTCTTTTATGAATGGATTCACGGTAAAAAAATATATTCATACGGAACACAGACAATCTAAAATTGCCTCCTGGAATCTCACGATAAAAGCATTACTACTTAAATACATCAATATTCAATCAGTGCTTGCTCCGGTGTGCGAATTTCATTTCATTATCGTTATTATCGGCGGATAATGAAATGATAAACCAAGGGCTATTCCGAACGGCATCCAACATTGTCCAATCACGCGATCACTTCAATTACGCTCCCAAGATGACCTTGCCTCCGTCACATATTGCAGCACCAGCAGACACGATAACACATCGGTGTTGACAGTCTGTGGCGATGGAAGGTGTTTTTTTTTTTGCTGTCATACGTAACATGCTAATACGGTTGATCTCTGCGACTTCTTAGCTGCAGTTAGTTCACCACACGGTTCAACAGGCTACAATAATCGACCTAAATGTTATAATGGTGTTTTTTTTTCTGCATCCGTCAGCCTGGGGAACGCAAGAAGCTCTCATAATATGCAGCACACGCTCCCCCCCGTCTGACCGCCGCCGTCTGTTACCTTTGCTCAAACAACAACAACGTCTGTGTGAGGATGACGGGATATTGTATTGTATTGTGTTTAGCTTTTGGAAAAGGTTATAACGGTGGTTTTTTTCTGCAATTATCTTGCGAGACTACTTTGATGTAGTGCTCAATAATGAGTCAATAATGAGGAAGTCGATTTTGACTTTGTGAGAAAGTTTCTGTTCACCAAACTTCAGAGATGTGTGAAGGTGACTATGAAATAAGACTATGTGTCGCACACTTTCAGGCTAGCGATGCATATGATTATTGATGACAACATGATCAGGTCAGCCTAATGCGTGTCTCTTGCATTTTCTTGTTAATCTAATATATTTCGGTCATCTGAGAGATCAGTGTGTGTCAAATGAATGTGGTGATAACCTCAGGTGTCTTTTCAAACAAACCAAGGTCTAATATTACTTAAATAACAGACCGGTACACCATTAAATTAGCTTTGCAAGATCATCACTGCAGCCCCCGCTATGGAGTGAATATGCACTGCTACCTTCAGGGGATGAAGGGATAGCGTCATGGCCAGGGTGCGGACTAAGAGAGGCATCCTCGGTCCGACACAGCATTGAGCTGCTTAACAAGCTCTGAGCACATTCTGGAGCACTTTCTGGAACATTAGGACGTTTTTCTACATGCTCATGTTTGTAACTTATGGGCTGTCCTGAATGGTTTGTCTGTGTCTTTCCTATTCTGTTTATGCTCGTCGTGCAAAGCAAATTCGCAGAGGGGCAATCAAGGTTTCGTTCTTTCAAGCATTCAAGCATGCGTATTATGCATACTATATATTTAAACTTAAATGAACCATTGAGATGCAAGGTTTATTAATTTTCAGACTGGCACTTAAGAGCTTCATCGTTTCGCCCTTGATGTGCAGACAGCCTGGTTAATGACCAGAGCAACTCGGGACACTCAAAGTTATTCCTGCAAGTTAGGGAAGCTACTTAGATTGGTGGGGAAGTGGAGGTTTTGAGATTCACTTCTACGCGGTCATAAACGGCACGCATGTTTTAAATGCCCTTTCGAGGCTGTTGGATAATCTACTCCCAATCGATTAGACGTTCAGTTTAAGCTGGTCTGATCGCCAGTCATGCACTGCACCACACGCTAAAAACAGCAACACACACGCACGCACGCACACGCACACACGCAAGCACGCACACACACACACGCACGCGCGCACACGCACACACATACTGTAGATATACCAGCGGGTATCTAATCTTGACTAAACCCATTACCAGGCAATCTGAGACGCAATCAAAGCATACAGAAAAGGAAATGTAAAAAAATGTGTGTGTGTGTGTGGGGGGCACAGAAAGACTGTACAAAAAGAATGGTGAATATCGAAAAGCAAGCTGAGAAAAGAGAGAATGGAGGAGAGGTAAAATAGAGCCTGGGTGAATAGCAGATAACAGAGAGAGAGAGGTTGGGCTCACCACCGCACTGAAAACCAATGAAATCACACCAGGGGGCAGCGTGGAACCTGGGGTTTTCCGGAAAGCCTGCAGAAGACATGCAGGCAGGGGCTGCTTGGTGTGGTGTGTGTGTGTGTGTGTGTGTGTGTGTGTGTGTGTGTGTGTGGTGTGTGTGTGTGGTGTGTGTGTGTGTGTGTGGTGTGTGTGTGTGTGTGTGTGTGTGTGTGGTTGCCCGGGGACAGAGCAGAGCTCCGAACTCTAGCCAGAAGGTAGAGCTGAAAGATACATGAAAGTGAATGAGCCCAGGGACGGGCGTTAAATTAAAAATGATCATCCTCCACGGAACCGTAAGTGGTGTTGTGAAGTCGCCCCCTCTCGTCTCTAACACACACACACGCACACATACGCATGCTCGCAAGCACACACACACCACACATGCATGCACACCCACACACACACACGCTACAAGCACACACACACACACACGCACACTCCCGAGCACACACACGCACGCAGGCTCGCAAGCACACACGCACACGCATGCACACACACACAAATACACACACAGATAAGGTATGCAAACACATATACAACAGAGAGAAACACATGTGCACACACACACACACACACACACACACACACACACACACACACACACACATACACACAAGCATGCAAGCACTCTTACATCCCCACACACTGATGTGGATGCATCAGCTAGTCCAGCTGTTTATGCAGTCCCACCCGCTCTCAGGTCACGCACACACACACACACACACGCACGCACGCACACACAAACACACAAACACACACACAAACACACAAACACAGGCATAGAATACTGCTTAATGAAAGTGCAATCAATCCACTCTGCATGAAATCATACCTTAACAGGCTCTTTTATGAATGGATTCATGGTAAAAAAATATATTTCATGACGGAACACAGACAATCTAAATTGCTCCTGGAATCTCACGATAAAACGTTACTACTTAAATACATCAATATTCAATCAGTGCTTGCTCCGGTGTGCGAATTTCATTTCATTATCGTTATTATCGGCGGATAATGAAATGATTAAACCAAGGGCTATTCCGAACGGCATCCAAACATTGTCCAATCACGCGATCACTTCAATTAACGCTCCCAAGATGACTTGCCTCCGTCACATATTGCAGCATCCAGCAGACACGATAACACATCGGTGTTGACAGTCTGTGGCGATGGAAGGTGTTTTTTTTTTTTGCTGTCATACGTAACATGCTAATACGGTTGATCTCTGCAGATTCTTAGCTGCAGTTAGTTCACCACACGGTTCAACAGGCTACAATAATCGACCTAAATTGTTATAATGGTTGTTTTTTTTTCTGCATCCGTCAGCCTGGGGAACGCAAGAAGCTCTCATAATATGCAGCACACGCTCCCCCCCGTCTTGACCGCCACCGTCTGTTACCTTTGCTCAAACAACAACAACGTCTGTGTGAGGATGACGGGATATTGTATTGTATTGTGTTTAGCTTTTGGAAAAGGTTCTAAAGGTTATAACGGTGTTTTTTTCTGCAATTATCTTGCGAGACTACTTTGATGTAGTGCTCAATAATGAGTCAATAATGAGGAAGTCGATTTTGACTTTGTGAGAAAGTTTCTGTTCGCCAAACTTCAGAGATGTGTGAAGGTGACTATGAAATAAGACTATGTGTCGCACACTTTCAGGCTAGCGATGCATATGATTCTTGATGACAACATGATCAGGTCAGCCTAATGCGTGTCTCTTGCATTTTCTTGTTAATCTAATATATTTTGGTCATCTGAGAGATCAGTGTGTGTCAAATGAATGTGGTGATTCTTTTCAAACAAACCAAGGTCTAATATTACTTAAATAACAGACCGGTACACCATTAAATTAGCTTTGCAAGATCATAGCAGAGCCACCGCAGCCCCCGCTATGGAGTGAAGATGCACTGCTACCTTCAGGGGATGAAGGGATAGCGTCATGGCCAGGGTGCGGACTAAGAGAGGCATCCTTGGTCCTACACAGCATTGAGCTGCTTAACAAGCTCTGAGCACATTCTGGAGCACTTTCTGGAACATTAGGACGTTTTTTTACATGCTCATGTTTGTAACTTATGGGATGTCCTGAATGGTTTGTCTGTGTCTTTCCTATTCTGTTTATGCTCGTCGTGCAAAGCAAATTCGCAGAGGGGCAATCAAGGTTTCGTTCTTTCAAGCATTCAAGCATGCGTATTATGCGTACTATATATTTAAACTTAAATGAACCATTGAGATGCAAGGTTTATTAATTTTCAGACTGGCACTTAAGAGCTTCATCGTTTCGCCCTTGATGTGCAGACAGCCTGGTTAATGACCAGAGCAACTCGGGACACTCAAAGTTATTCCTGCAAGTTAGGGAAGCTACTTAGATTGGTGGGGAAGTGGAGGTTTTGAGATTCACTTCTACGCGGTCATAAATGGCACGCATGTTTTAAATGCCCTTTCGAGGCTGTTGGATAATCTACTCCCAATCGATTAGACGTTCAGTTTAAGCTGGTCTGATCGCCAGTCATGCACTGCACCACACGCTAAAAACAGCAACACACACGCACGCACGCACACGCACACACGCAAGCACGCACACACACACACGCACGCGCGCACACGCACACACATACTGTAGATATACCAGCGGGTATCTAATCTTGACTAAACCCATTACCAGGCAATCTGAGACGCAATCAAAGCATACAGAAAAGGAAATGTAAAAAAATGTGTGTGTGTGTGTGGGGGGCACAGAAAGACTGTACAAAAAGAATGGTGAATATCGAAAAGCAAGCTGAGAAAAGAGAGAATGGAGGAGAGGTAAAATAGAGCCTGGGTGAATAGCAGATAACAGAGAGAGAGAGAGAGAGAGAGAGAGAGAGAGAGAGAGAGAGAGAGAGAGAGAGAGAGAGAGAGAGAGAGAGAGAGAGAGAAGAGAGAGAGAGAGAGAGAGAGAGAGAGAGAGAGAGAGCGCATTGAGCTGAACCACGTCTGCAACAGCGGACAGTAGGCCTACTACACCACTCGGCCCGGGCTGGCTGATCGCACCGCACCCCGGGGGGAACTCCGCACATCTTCTCATTACGCTCACTCAATAGCCCTCCGCATTCACAAAAGCCAGCAGTCGGAGAGGAGGACACGCACACACACACGCGCACACACACGCACACACACACACAACACACACACACGCATGTACTCGCCATGGAGGGTCTATTATTCATGTCCAATCACACGCAAGAGGTTAAGCACTGCAACCTCCGGCGTCGATACGTCGCGTGGCCGTCTTACAGTAACACTCGCCTGGCGATGATGACTGAATGTACGGCCGAGCGCGGGAGGGGGGCAGGGCAGGGCGATCCATAAAACTCACTCATTGTATCAGCGTAAATCCATTGGTGTCGCCATTGTTTACAATGCATGTAGATTGTGGAGTTAATGTATGGACACACAGGATAGGCTGAGGGAAAAAATACATCCTAAATAATATTATGTATTTTTGTCTTCTCGTCTATCTGGGTGCCATTATGTGTGGTTGCCTGTATGTGTGAGTCAAGTGGTGTATGCGTCTGTGTGTGCATCTGTGTGTGACTGTGTGCATGTGTGTGTGTATGTCTGTTTTTGTGTGTGTGCCTGTGCATGCGTGTATCCATGCATGCATGTGTGGTGGTGGTGGGCATCTATGTTATGCTCCAGGCACACAGTTTCTGC
This sequence comes from Coryphaenoides rupestris, assembly GCA_002895965.2. Taxonomy (NCBI): domain Eukaryota; kingdom Metazoa; phylum Chordata; class Actinopteri; order Gadiformes; family Macrouridae; genus Coryphaenoides; species Coryphaenoides rupestris. The sequence goes on along the minus strand of PIJE02000562.1, from coordinate 99,934 downwards.
AGAGCAGAATCATATGATTGTATTTGTGCCCGTGTTTATTCATCCATTTGCTTCCACTCCATTTGACACAATGCTGATTATTTCCATGGAAAACTTCCTGTGTGCGTGTGTGTGTGCATGTGTGTGTGTGTGTGTGTGTGTGTGTGTGTGTGTGTGTGTGTGTGTGTGTGTGTGTGTGTGTGTGTGTGCATGTGTGTGTGTGTGTTTGTGGACATGCATGCATGGCCTACTGATACATGTGTGTGTCTGCCTTAGATATGAATGGTAAGACAAAACAGGGCTTGCATATATCAGAGACAGAGAGAGTGAGAGAGAGAGTGAGTGAGTGAGTGAGTGAGTGAGTGAGTGAGTGAGTGAGTGAGTGAGTGAGTGAGTGAGTGAGTGAGTGAGTGAGTGAGTGAGTGAGTGAGTGAGTGAGTGAGTGAGTGAGAGAGAGAGAGAGCGAGAGCGAGAGCGAAAGAGAAAGAGAGAGAGAGAGAGAGAGAAAGAGAAAGAGAGAGAGAAAGAGAAAGAGAAAGAGAAAGAGAGAGAGAAAGAGAAAGAGAAAGAGAGAGAGAGAGAGAGAGAGGGAGAGAAAGAGAGAGAGAGCGCAACCTGCCATCCATCCACCTTTATCACACAAGGTCCAGGAGACGTGCAGCCAAGATCATCGCCAAAGTCAACTAGACATAAAACAGCTTGTATCCCATGTGCTGTGGCTCATGGACTGTTACAGTGACTGTATTTTCACTGGTGTTATCCGTCACTGTATTTCTTGTTCCTGCACTTTTGATCACAATAATTATCTGTGGTGTATTATGCTAGATTTTTTTCTTGGATGTGTATGAAAAATGTCTTGTATGTGTGAATATGCTGGGCCAATAAAACCTATTCTGATTCTGAGTTTGATTCTATAGATCTAGAGGTAGTGAAGGCCCAGTCTCTGGGATGTGCTCACCAGTGTGGTAGTGAAGCAGCAGGTCGTCGCTGTGGCGTCCCGTGGTGTCGGGGGAGAAGTCCACAGTTACCTGCATGCTCTCCCCGGGACCCAGAGTCCCGACAGACGGCGTCACGGAAAAGGGGCTGTGAGAGAACACAATAGAAGTAAACAGAAGAGCCGACAGGGTCAGGGTTATGCAAGGTCACGTCCAATTTTCCTTCGCATTTTCCAATTCATCATCTTGTGACCCAGAAACACAATTCTGATTTCAGATTATTAATATGAAAGTGGCCTTTCTCCAGGGGGGATCTGTAAGCGCAGAATTGGACACAACTAAAAGTATCTGAAAAGATTTAAATCAACACCGGCCAAAAGCTTCGTCCACTTGCACAAATGAGTTTCGCTCCCTAACGAAACAGGAAATAAGGTGTAACTCCGCCCATTTCAGTATTTGGTTACCGGCTATCCCCTTGGTTATATTCATCCTTGCATGAATTATTATGATCTTGATGAATGCTGTTCAACCCTTCAAACTGACGTTTTTTGTATCACCATGAAACAGTGGCGGGAGGTGGACAGTGTGGATATTGGTTGCTGAACACAAGGCCTAGTAGTTACCTGTGTGTGCGCAGTTGGAACTTGGCCTCGGTGTTCCCTATGTTGCGGACCAGTTGGGTCTTCTGCGTGGAGGCCTTGACCAGGCAGTCGGGCAGATGTAGCTCATCCCGGAAGTCCAGGATGGCACGTGGCCCGATGGCCCGGATCGGAACCTCAAACGTCTCTCTCTCCGTCACAAAAACCAGTGTGTGGTTGTAGTCCTTAAGATATGAGATAATATAAACACACACACACACACAAACATCATGATTTGAAGCCTTATTTATAGAGCCCGCCAAGCCAGGTGACAATATTTCTTGCAATGATTTTGAATAGTTATCTCATCTTCTCAAACATATCATCTTCAAGGGTGTTATTGCTTAATATCATGTTTGCTTCTCACCAATATCAGAGTAGGAAAACAGTAGATGTACACCAAGGGATGTAGCTAATGCCTGACCTTTCACCTTATCTCAACACCCATCCCCTGATCAGTAGCTTCTTTATGCCAATATAAGTCCAGATAAAATGGAAAGAGATGTGTATTTATACTACCCTGTCATGGGATTAGTTTAGTGCATTGCAAAGTGCATTTATTTTGAAATGTGTTTCTTCAATTTGACATTATAGGCATCATTGACTATGTATGATGTCGACAAATGATGTGCTTATCCTTCAGCCAATGCTTTTGTTTGTTGACTTACAAGTAAAAATTAGAACAATCAAAAGGCAAGGACAATCAATTCCAGAGCAACTATACATACCGTATTTTCCGGACTATAAGGCGCACCGGATTATAAAGCGCACTGTCAATGAACGGGTCTATTTTCATACATAAGGCGCACCGGATTATAAGGCGCACCGCATTATAAGGCGCATTAAGCAACACAAAACAGTCAGATAAATCGAACTTTATTCAACTCATTCACAATAACTCTCAACATTGTTCAGTTGTAACACATAAAATACAAAACAATACACTCACTTTTTCAGTTCATTCCTCATCCACAAATCCATCAAATTCTTCATCTTCAGTCCTTATACACACACCATAATATTACCGGTATGTTGAAGCACAGTACGTATTACTCCGCAAGGCTAGTATTACGCCGCGGTAGCCGTAATGCGCCGACAATCCATCAAGTATTACTCCGCGGTAGCCGTAATGCGCCGACAATCCATCAAGTATTACTCCCGCGGTAGCGCGTAATGCCGCCGACAATCAATTTAAGGGCGCCTGCCTTGATCAGATTTTTGAGCGGCGCGGTGTACCACGATAAAAGTCGGTTTCGATGGTAATACATTAAGGCGCACCGGATTATATAAAGGGGCCGCAACTGTCCGATTTTTGAGTAAATTACAGGATTTTAAGTGCGCCTTATAGTCCGAAAAATACGGTATATATATATATATATACAGCTAAAGAGATGGAAGACAGTACACTCTGCAGGGAGGGAGCAAAGGGAGAAGGAAGGAGTCAAGAACCTTGAAGTACAACACGGAAGGAACCTTGTTGAACTTAAAGTCTGTCGTTAGGGAACTAAGGAGGCACCAGTGAGAGTGATTAGTAGGCTGAGGATTGTAAAGGAGTGTTAATAATAATAATAATAATAATAATAATTCAAATTTATTGAGTGCATTTCTAGTACCCAAAGCGCTGTACATAGGAGGATCAGTTAAAAATAAAACAAAAGTCTCCAACAAACAAAAAAAAACCAATAAAATTTCACACGGGTCTTTAAATGCCAGTCTAAAGAGGTGTGTTTTGAGGAGAGCTTTGAAGGACTTGAGTGACTCTGCCTCTTTGATGGGGTCTGGGAGTGAGTTCCACAGCCGTGGAACAGCACAACTGAATGCCCTGGCTCCCATGGTTTTAAGTCTGCAGCGTGGCTGCTGCAGAGAGATGGAGCTGGAGGAGCGGAGTGTACGTGTTGGGCAGGACAGTTTGATAAGGTCAGAGAGGTCGGATGGGCCAGTGGCATGGATGGCTTGGTAGGTGTGGGTTAGAACTTTAAAGTCAATGCGTGAGCTGACAGGGAGCCAGTGTAGGCTGAATAACACTGGAGTGATGTGCTCACGGCGGGAGGTGTGGGTGAGAACATGAGCAGCACAATTTTGGACATACTGCAGTCGGTTTATGCATTTTGCAGATGCCCCCACCAGGAGGGCATTGCAATAGTCCAGGCGGGATGAAACAAAGGCATGGATGAGGCGTTCAGGAGTTGTTTGGGAGAGCAGAGGTCGGATCTTTGCCAGGTTCCTGAGATGGAAAAATGAAACCTTGGTGATGTTCTTTAAGTGGGCCATCGAGGGAGAGTTGGCTGTCCAGAATCACCCCAAGGTTGCGGACCTCACTGGAGGGGACGGCTGTGAACCATCCATGGTGAGGCTGAAGTGTTGGCATTTCTCGATGGTGGCCTGGGTGCCAACCAGGATGACCTCTGTTTTCCCACAGTTCAACTGGAGAAAATTCTGCTGCATCCAGGCCTTGATGTCAGTCAGGCAGCTTGTGAGAAGGGTGGTGGCGGAGTTGATGGTGTCACTTCTGGTGGAGACATACAGCTGAGAATCATCAGCGTAGAAGTGGAAACCGAGACCATATTTCCGGATGATATTGCCCAGAGGTAGCATATAGATGCAGAAGAGTAATGGCCCCAGAACCGATCCTTGAGGAACTCCCTGTCGTACTGTCATTATGTCAGACTTGCTTGACCCAATTGCAACAAAGTGAGTGCGGTCAGTGAGATATGATCTAAACCACTCCAAGACCAGACCTGACAGGCCAAGGAGGTTCTCCAACCGGTTTAGGAGGATGTTGTTCACTTGAGACACCTTTAGGCACCTTGAGGTTGCGTCGCAAGGTAGGGCATTGTGTTCTTGAGCAGTAAAATACAAACGAGATCACCCACATTCTAGCTTTTATGGACTGTACTACACATCTATTGGTTGGCGCGTTGGCCCCACCCCCTCCCAGATGGCTACGCCACCACCATTGTTTTCCGATTGGAGAAAGCATTTGAATTCAGGGAGGGGAGGGGCCAAGTGCCAGACCTTGCGGAGGTTTGGTGGAGATGGGGATTATTTCAACCTTGACCCAGCATAACATCACAACGTACCAACCAATACATTCACAGTACAGTACAGAACAAAAGGCTGAATGTTTGACGGAATGTGTGTGTGTTTTAACTTGCTGTGCTCGAGACCACAGCGGCCAAACAAACACCAACTGCATGAAAGCATCTTAAGTGTTTAGAGAGAATACCGGTGCGGGGCGGGGTGTCCATCTAGCTCACACCTTGTTCTCTTGTGGCTTGAAGATGACGTTGAACGCAGTAGTCATCCCCGGGGCTACCTTGGAGCAGAGCTCTTCTGGGCCCACCACCGAGAAGCATGGTGGGGCCTCTGACAGCAGCACCTTCACGTGTCGTGACACCTGAACAACACACACACACGCACACACACACGTTTACAATGTTTGATTGATCATGTGTATCGAGTGAGATCAGCTAACAATACATACGTAGCACACAGGTAAGGGTTAGGGTTAGGGTTAGGGTCAGCATTATGGACAACGCATGCACACTGATATTCCACTATTTCCATTATTATTGGAGGAAGGAGAAGGAGAACAACGCCTACTTTTAAACATTTAAAAAGACTGGAACAGGTCTTTCGAAATCAGGAACAGGTTTTTGGATATGCGGAAATATCACAACGCCACATTACTGAAAGAGGGAGGCTGTGTTCACAAGATCAAACCATCATCCAAGAAAAGAAAAGAAAAGAAAATCGGCAGATAGGACTACATAATGGGGTATGTTATGATCGGAGTATGCACGGCTGCATGTAAACTGGAATATTAGTGGAATATTCATTTTCAATAGCCATGTAAACAGCTTAATAGGAATATTATCTTTTTCGGAATAAGGGCAAAAAGCTAAATATTTTGTGCATGTAAATGTAGTCAATGGTTTAACTGCTAATTAAATTGCTAAATCTACTTCCCACTCCTAATCTTCTCACCATCATATCTTGGTGCTACCCCCCTCCCCCAAATCTGCATTTAAACACACACACTTACACACACGCATACGCACATGCACACACATAAGCGTGGCGCACACACACACACACACACACACACACACACACACACACACACACACACACACACACACACACACACACACACACACACACACACACACACACACACACACACACACACACACACACACACACACACACACACACACACACACACACACACACACACACACACACACCCTTTGCTTTATCCAATCTTGTGATCAATACAGTGAGATCAATAGACTGCATTGTTGTGGGAAAATGAAATATAGACATAGAGCTGAACAAACACACGTGCACGCACACGCACACACAAGGAAAAACACAATGCCTTGTCAATGTTGCGGAGCAGCAGAGGCAGCTTGTAGGTCTTTGCAGGGGCAAAGTTCTGGAAGACCACTTCAGATGGGTATGGCTGGAAAAGAGCCCGCTCCAAGTCCACTGAGGATAGCTACAGCAACATATAAAAATATAGACAACACAGAAACATACAGACAACATATAAGCATATATGTAACCAGTGGGACCAATCGAAGGCTAATTGAATGTAACCAGTGGGACCAATCGCAGGCTAATTGAATGTAACCAGTGGGACCAATCACAGGCTAATTGCACTGATGCCACCCTTTTGCAACTGCATATAAGCTAGCAGTTCAGGCATAGCGTTGGACAACTATTGCCTGGGTCCCCCACTACTTCCTGGTCACGTTAGCTTAGTGGTGGTATGTTCGTTTGCTCGTAGCTGCAAGTAGGAGCGTGTTTTGGGATACCTGGAGGCCATAGTCGTGCCAGTGAGTGTATGCACTGATTGAACGAAGAGATTTCCTTTTGCCACATTGCTGTCCAGCTGCTGATCTTTGATGGAGATTCCTGTGCTGCAACTTGTTTTTATTTTATGTTTTTTGGCATATTTGCACGAGAACCATCCAGTAGTTGGCATATAACTCTAGGCCTACAAGGGCGGTATAACAGGTACGTTAGATTTGCACTTATTTAATTGCTGTGCCCTATCACGTGTGTGTGTGTGTGTGTGTGTATAAGGCTTGTAGCCCTTGAGTGACCATGTTTGCAGTGATTGATTTGAACACAAGTGTGTAAAGGCCTTGTTATTTTGTGTTGGCCTACTGTTAGCCTAGGTGTAGTACTCATCTGAGCTAGTCCATGTATATCCCTCTCTAATGGTCCTGTTTTTAGTCATGTCCAATTTTAGGATGATCTGTAGAGATCATTTGTTTGTTGTTTCATAACAATGAGCTGTAGTTTTTATTGTTTCATTACAATGACTAAGAGTTTTTAATACTTGTACCTTTCTCTCAAACCAACGGCTAAATAAATTGTTTTTGTATCTTGAAACCTCTGTTCATTTAAACTGAACACTTATCTTTGGGGAAGTTGATAAATTACTTTACATCTAGGGTCTCCCATCCTACATTTGGGAGTGGCGTTGTCACGATATATGTAACAGGAGCACTAGTGCTCTCAGGGGGTTACATATAGACAACACAGAAACATATAGACAACAAGATAAAATAGAACGTTATTAATCCTGAAGGAAATTCTTGTGCCAGGTTGCATAGCAATAGAATAAAACAATAGAGAAATAAACAGTAGAATAATAAAACAGATTTACAAATTTACAGTAGGTCTAAGTCCTAGTAGAAGTATAAAAATAGAGGTGAAGTATAAAAATATAGATAAGATAAGATATTATAAAACGGTAATAATAATGGTAAGAGAGGAAGTATTGCACGTGATAAAAAAATAATTTTATGAATATTGCACATAATGATGAAAGGTAATGCAGCATGGTAATATTGCAAGGATAATATTGAGAGGAAGTATTGCACATGACATTAAGAATATTGCACATGATGATGAGAGGAGATGAGAGGAAATATTGCAAGGTAATATTTAGAGGTAACGTATTAATAATATAGCACATATTGAGAGTATTGCACATGAAGTTGGGTAGTAATATTAATATTGCACTTGATACTGAGAAAAATGCACATGATGATAAAGACACATCCGATCACTTTTCCAAACAACAATCCACGCATCAAGCTGTCTTTAGCAACCATTTTTCTTCAACAGCACCACAACATTGATCATATGTATGTTTTATGTGTTGGAGGCCCGATGTCCTGAGTCATACGACATATTACACACCATGTGAGCACGGGCGTCTTCATAAGGCCGCTGCAGGGATACAACATTCCATGACTTACAAGGAGGGGGGAACGTGATGTCTCCAACTTTTTATGACGTTTTATGAGACATTTTATGTAGTCATAGACAAACTAGTGAGCTGTCTGCATCATCACCTGTCTTCAAGGTCTTGACGGATATATTTAGAGTTTTAGTCATGCCAGAAACGACCACAAAACATGCCAATGTACTATCCATCCGACTTGGACAGCGACAAGACAAGTTGCCATCAAAGATGCCGAATGACCTGCATGGTGTGGTGAAAAGTTTGAGGAGAAAGACCACTGCATAAGGGAGGCTTCACACATTGTGGGCTATCCTAATATAATGTGTATATTCTTGTCTCCAGTGTGTTGTGTTTATCCAAGTAGATTACATTGTTGTGGGAAAACATTACTGTGAGGTCACACCAACAGATACATTTGTGCCTGCGAGCCCTGTGGCCGCTCACTGCCAGCAGTGGTTCCCAATATCAATTTTGTTGGAGAGCTTGTCGGCAGCCGAGAAAGCATGATCAAATAAACTATTTTCCACGTTTCCCCCGTTTATTATTTAGTAAGCAAATCATATTTCCAAACAATTGATTTTTGTCTATTGTATGCACGGCAACATCGTTGGAAGCAAAGTTTAATCTAATCCAATAATCAAATCAGAAACACGTTTTTGCGTAGTATGATTCCACAATGGAATTTGACCTGGTTCTTCCCTCTCACTTCACAATACAACAAACAGAAATGAAGATCATGTTTGTGTCCCGGTAGACAACTTGGGTTCTGCCTGTGTGTGTATGTGTATTGTGTGGAACTGCAATAGCATAAATGACTACACAGGAGTTTAATATCAGCCAGCCTCTATATTGGTAATAGTTATTACATAAACGCACACATGTATACGGTGCTTCATACGTTGTAGCTGCAAACATGGCCGCCAATAGGATTGGTTGACGACATTACCTGGGAGAGACGGGGAGAGTTAGACTATAAAGACTTTAAAGACCGCTTTAAACCTGATGGCGTTCATCCAAACCTCAGGGGATCCAGACTACTTGGTGGGAACCTACGGCATGCCCTTGCCCCGGCAAGAATGTGTTGATAAGCTCGAAGGACAAGCGCACACAGGCAGATGGCCTGTATCTTTCACCCCCCCTCCCTGCCGCCGCCTCCCTTTCCCATCCAGAAGCCCTCTCCCCGTCACAACATACACAGGACAGTGCTCCCTCCTCAGCTGACCCACTACCTCACATCACCCACGGCTTTCGGAGGATGTCTCTGTCCCGATCAGGGACCCAACAACCACCACACTCACCAATCAAGACGTTGGTAAAAGCTGCCACACTGAAGCTCAGTCAAATTGATGAACTCCTAAGCCACAGATATCCTTATTCAGGAGTCTCATTCGGAGATGAGAGACCCCATGCCACTTTTTCAAATATACCACTGATCTAAAATAGCCGGTGGCATGATTCTTCAACGAATCCCTATAACTGAAATCCTTATCATTTTTGGCCAAAAATTTGTCATGAAATTACGTTTAGTAAACTGGTGTAGCAACACTGATAGAGGCCTGTCCTTCAAACTAACTTCTATCAGTCAGGCAGACAAAACAGGAGAGGAGGAGGCATTGCAGCCATTTTCTCTACACAGCTTGTGTGTACTGGCATTGACCTGGTTGAATTTATTTATTATTATTTATCATCATTAGAATATATCCTATATGCAGAGCAGTATGAATCAATCGCTGTGTGTGTGATGGAACAATCTGAATCATAGAACTGAATTGGTGGAGGTGTGGCTGCTGCCTTGACTGGTGGAGGCGCCTCTGGATGAGCCGTTGCTGGGCTGACTGGCTGAGCAGGCTTTTTGAAGAGGTCCCTGTTCAGGCCCCAGTGTAGCAATTAGCTGCTGCGACATGGCAATAAAAGTGAGTTATTGTATTGCAGTGTTGTGGGAAAATGAAATATAGACATAGAGCTGAACAAACACACGTGCACGCACACGCACACACAAGGAAAAACACAATGCCTTGTCAATGTTGCGGAGCAGCAGAGGCAGCTTGTAGGTCTTTGCAGGGGCAAAGTTCTGGAAGACCACTTCAGATGGGTATGGCTGGAAAAGAGCCCGCTCCAAGTCCACTGAGGATAGCTACAGCAACATATAAAAATATAGACAACACAGAAACATACAGACAACATATAAGCATATATGTAACCAGTGGGACCAATCGAAGGCTAATTGAATGTAACCAGTGGGACCAATCGCAGGCTAATTGAATGTAACCAGTGGGACCAATCACAGGCTAATTGCACTGATGCCACCCTTTTACAACTGCATATAAGCTAGCAGTTCAGGCATAGCGTTGGACAACTATTGCCTGGGTCCCCCACTACTTCCTGGTCACGTTAGCTAGTGGTGGTATGTTCGTTTGCTCGTAGCTGCAAGTAGGAGCGTGTTTTGGGATACCTGGAGGCCATAGTCGTGCCAGTGAGTGTATGCACTGATTGAACGAAGAGATTTCCTTTTGCACATTGCTGTCCAGCTGCTGATCTTTGATGGAGATTCCTGTGCTGCAACTTGTTTTTATTTTATGTTTTTGGCATATTTGCACGAGACCATCCAGTAGTTGGCATAACTCTAGGCCTACAAGGGCGGTATACAGGTACGTTAGATTTGCACTTATTTAATTGCTGTGCCCTATCACGTGTGTGTGTGTGTGTGTGTATAAGGCTTGTAGCCCTTGAGTGACCATGTTTGCAGTGATTGATTTGAACACAAGTGTGTAAAGGCCTTGTTATTTTGTGTTGGCCTACTGTTAGCCTAGGTGTAGTACTCATCTGAGCTAGTCCATGTATATCCCTCTCTAATGGTCCTGTTTTTAGTCATGTCCAATTTTAGGATGATCTGTAGAGATAATTTGTTTGTTGTTTCATGACAATGAGCTGTAGTTTTTATTGTTTCATTACAATGACTAAGAGTTTTTAATACTTGTACCTTTCTCTCAAACCAACGGCTAAATACATAGTTGTTGTATCTTGAAACCTCTGTTCATTTAAACTGAACACTTATCTTTGGGGAAGTTGATAAATTACTTTACATCTAGTCTCCCATCCTACATTTGGGAGTGGCGTTGTCACGATATATGTAACAGGAGCACTAGTGCTCTCAGGGGGTTACATATAGACAACACAGACATATAGACAACACAGAAACATATAGACAACATATAGACAACACAGAAACATATAGACAACACAGAAACATATAGACAAGATAAAATAGAACGTTATTAATCCTGAAGGAAATTCTTGTGCCAGGTTGCATAGCAATAGAATAAAACAGTAGAGAAAATAACAGATTTACAAATTTACAGTAGGTCTAAGTCCTAGTAGAAGTATAAAAATAGAGGAAGTATAAAAATATAGATAAGATATTATAAAACGGTAATAATAATGGTAAGAGGAAGTATTGCACATGATGAAAAATTGAATAATTGTACGAATATTGCACATAATGATGAATGGTAATGCAGCATGGTAATATTGCAAGGATAATATTGAGAAGAAGTATTGCACATGACTTTAAGAATATTGCACATGATGATGAGAGGAGATGAGAGGAAATATTGCAAGGTAATATTTAGAGGTAACATGATATTAATAATATAGCACATATTGAGAGTATTGCACATGAAGTTGGGTAGTAATATTAATATTGCACTTGATACTGAGAAAAATGCACATGATGATATAGACACATCCGATCACTTTTCCAAACAACAATCCACGCATCAAGCTGTCTTTAGCAACCATTTTTCTTCAACAGCACCACAACATTGATCATATGTATGTTTTATGTGTTGGAGGCCCGATGTCCTGAGTCATACGACATATTACACACCATGTGAGCACGGGCGTCTTCATAAGGCCGCTGCAGGGATACAACATTCCATGACTTACAAGGAGGGGGGAACGTGATGTCTCCAACTTTTTATGACGTTTTATGAGACATTTTATGTAGTCATAGACAAACTAGTGAGCTGTCTGCATCATCACCTGTCTTCAAGGTCTTGACGGATATATTTAGAGTTTTATTCATGCCAGAAACGACCACAAAACATGCCAATGTACTATCCAAGCGCTTATCCATCCGACTTGGACAGCGACAAGACAAGTTGCCATCAAAGATGCCGAATGACCTGCATGGTGTGGTGAAAAGTTTGAGGAGAAAGACCACTGCATAAGGGAGGCTTCACACATTGTGGGCTATCCTAATTTAATGTGTATATTCTTGTCTCCAGTGTGTTGTGTTTATCCAAGTAGATTACATTGTTGTGGGAAAACATTACTGTGAGGTCACACCAACAGATACATTGTGTGCCTGCGAGCCCTGTGGCCGCTCACTGCCAGCAGTGGTTCCCAATATCAATTTTGTTGGAGAGCTTGTCGGCAGCCGAGAAAGCATGATCAAATAAACTATTTTCCACGTTTCCCCCGTTTATTATTTAGTAAGCAAATCATATTTCCAAACAATTGATTTTTGTCTATTGTATGCACGGCAACATCGTTGGAAGCAAAGTTTAATCTAATCCAATAATCAAATCAGAAACACGTTTTTGCGTAGTATGAGTTCCACCAAATCCTACAATGGAATTTGACCTGGTTCTTCCCTCTCACTTCACAATACAACAAACAGAAATGAAGATCATGTTTTGTGTCCCGGTAGAACAACTTGAGTTCTGCCTGTGTGTGATGTGTACTTGTGTGGAACTGGCAATAGCATAAATGACTACACAGGAGTTTAATATCAGCCAGCCTCTATAATTGGTAATAGTTATTACATAAACGCACACATGTATACGGTGCTTTCATACGTTGTAGCTGCAAAACATGGCCGCCAATAGGATTGGGTTGACGACATTACATGGGAGAGACGGGGAGAGTTAGAACTATAAAGACTTTAAAGACCGCTTTAAACCTGATGGCGTTCATCCAAACCTCAGGGCGATCCAGACTACTTGGTGGGACCTACGGCATGCCCTTTGCCCGGCAAGAATGTGTTGATAAGCTCGAAGGACAAGCGGCACACAGGCAGATGGCCTGTATCTTTTCACCCCCCCTCCCTGCCGCCGCCTCCCTTTCCCATCCAGAAGCCCTCTCCCCCCGTCACAACATACACAGGACAGTGCTCCCTCCTCAGCTGACCCACTACCTCACATCACCCACGGCTTTCGGAGGATGTCTCTGTCCCGATCAGGGACCCAACAACCACCACACTCGCCAATCAAGACGTTGGTAAAAGCTGCCACGCTGAAGCTCAGTCAAATTGATGAACTCCTAAGCCACAGATATCCTTATTCAGGAGTCTCATTCGGAGATGAGAGACCCCATGCCACTTTTTCAAATATACCGGTGATCTAAAATAGCCGGTGGCATGATTAAACACAGGGTAACAGTCATAGACCATCTGGTACCTATATTCAATATTCAACCAGGGCTTTCCTCTCTTGTCACAGAATCCCTATGACTGAAATTAGCTCCTTTTAATGTCAAATTATTGGCCAACAAATCCTTTTTTGTTCATGATGAAAATAATTTACGTTTTTAGTGGAGACCTGGCTAAACAGTACTACTGGTGTAGCAACACTGATAGAGGCCTGTCCTTCAAACTAACTTCTATCAGTCAGGCAGACAAAACAGGAGAGGAGGAGGCATTGCAGCCATTTTCTCTACACAGCTTGTGTGTACTGGCATTGACCTGGTTGAATTTATTTATTATTATTTATCATCATTAGAATATATCCTATATGCAGAGCAGTATGAATCAATCGCTGTGTGTGTGATGGAACAATCTGAATCATAGAACTGAATTGGTGGAGGTGTGGCTGCTGCCTTGACTGGTGGAGGCGCCTCTGGATGAGCCGTTGCTGGGCTGACTGGCTGAGCAGGCTTTTTGAAGAGGTCCCTGTTCAGGCCCCAGTGTAGCAATTAGCTGCTGCGACATGGCAATAAAAGTGAGTTATTGTATTGCAGTTTGTAGGTGAATGAAGGAATGACAGAACGGGTTGGGACAAGCTAACATGCTGGCAGTCCAGTCCAGCAGGCTGGTTTACCTGTGTGGACTGATCAGCCAATGCGCCTCCGGTGTGCAGACTCACCCAACCCAAGAATCTAACTGGGCCAAGTGAGAAGCATGGCACTGGGACGGCTCTATTGGAAACAACACGGATCTTTCAACCAAAGCCAAAGTTCCTCCAAGCAAATATAACAAGTTAGTGATCCTTGTCTTTCTTTGAAAGGAGTCTCTTCTCTTTTCAGGATTATGAATTTCCATCCTCACAGCAATGGTTCCTTGGTTCTCCTGTGGAGACTGTAGGTGATGCTACGTTTGACCCCAATGTTTGACTGAATAATGGACCTAGCCTGTTTATATTATTTGACAATGTGTACTAGCTGGACCTATAGAGTGAGCATTTCTATTCTTAGAAAGGAGGGGGGGGGGGGGGGGGTGGTGGTGGTGGCAATTAGATATATTTTATATTCCCTGAAGATTTTAGGCCGCAGGAAGGCGGCTTGTCAAAATCAAATGCAAACGGTAGCTACCGCTGACGTTTGGAAATCTCCGGGGGTTTCAGTCTCCGGAGATGAAAGTTGTCATGCATGCACTCATTCAAGTGTGCAGGCGGCAGCACGGATGGCAATTTCTGATCTTCCCGCTACCTTCCACCGTGGGAGCTTTAAAGGACTGTGCTGTGCTGTGCCGCCTCCCTCGGCTTACATAACCGACACCAGCACAGCTTCTTTTTTCCCCCTTTTTTTTAGAGCATCATTAAATCTACAACCTTCACTGGCCACATGTCACCTGTCAGCTCATTAGTGGCGACGGTTTGCCGCGCAACAAAAGCTCCCGTTAGCGGACCACCTTGTAGTGGCTTCTTTCCCCCACAACCTTTTGAGTGACGAAAGGGTGAAATGAAGTGAAAGTACGACTCACTTCATGAACGCTCATGTCCAGCAGCTCCAGGATGCGGGGCGGCTGCATTTCCTGAGTACTGGCCAGGTGTTCCTCCGTGCTCTGCAGCATCTCCTGGGTATACGCCGATGGAGTGACCTGCACGTCAACAACAACAACAACAAACACAATATTTCTTGTGCAAAGCTGTTCATTGAGCAGTAATTGACCCTTGTTTTAGGCTCAATCACACCTAGGCTCTGGCAATGTATGTCAATACATCAGTCCATTCAACATATGCTAAAAAAAACTAAATATTTTTGATACCATCACACATCGTTTTCCTTTCTACATCTAACACTGTCTGATTCTGTCGTGGCCAGGACCCGCATATAACTCTTCATTAGGATTTTTATGGGGTCCTGTCCACAAAAGAATACAATACAATGTGCAAGTGTTGTTGACTAGCGCATCAGATTTGCAGTCTGTTTTGGTGTTTTTGTGTTTTTATGTCAGAGATGAACAGGCTGTAATATGCAATATAATTAGCTCCACTACAGGTTAATTGCTGCTGTCAAAAGTTAATATGCATATATTCCAGCCAAAATTACAAAGGCTTACCACATAGTGTGTAGCCTTCAGCACATTTTCTTCATTTTGATAATGTTGATATTCTGAGCCGCTGAAGGGTCTACATCTACATTATCTTGCCTTTAAAATCACCTGCACTCATTAGTGAGGCACGCATTTTAACTGTGCAAAAGCAGCAAAAAGCATTAAACTCAAGTTTACGGTATTTCAAGGACAGACGAGAAATACATCTCCATAGCATACCAATATGATTTGTTTATAACAGAAATGTAGACAGAACTAATTAATGAATTAATGTAATAATTACTGTAAAGATACGTCTTTGCTTTCTCTTGGTGATGAAAAGTAACACTTGTTTACACGATTGAGCTTTTGCATAACCTTTATTTTACAATGAATGAGTAAAAATGATCACACAAATTAGACTTAACACAATGAACGCCCTTAATTGATGTTATTAAAAGACAACTCTAAATGTGATCTTTCTTTTAAATTAATTCATTTAATTAATTAATTCATGGATTCCTTTTTTTTCGATGATCGAATTGCTGTCCATGTTTCTAAGTGAATAAGACCAAATACCACACTACACTACACACAAGGAAACAGTACAATATAATATATTGATCTTGGTTTCCTGACGAAGCCGAAGCAATTATTAGGATGATCTGCCATTTGTCATGAAGCAGGATTATTTTTCCGTAAATGGAACAAGGAAGATGATACCTGGCGCGGGGCCATCGGAGATTTGCTGGTTGTGTTGTTTTTATTAGGCCTATATAGTAAAATGGACAGCACTTTTCTGGCCCTCTGTACATAAAGCACCTTACAATTAGTGACTCACATTCAGTCATTCTGACACACATTCATCCACCGACAGCGGTGCAAGCCAGCAGCCAGCTCGTCAGTCAAAATCAAAAATATAAAATCTCTCTTCTTGCTATTTTATCTTCTATCTTGCTATTTTATGTTTTATCTTTTTGACTACTCTTTTGCATACTGTCGCCTGCCATGTCACAAGAATTTCACTGCTCGGAATGGCCCTGTGTTATGAAGAACATAATATACAACACAACGCAATAAAACACTTTGACTTTACTTTCACATTTAGGATTAGTTAGGGTGACTTGCTCAGGGACACGTCCACTCAGCTAGGCGAGGGAGCCCGGGGTTCGAACCAGCAACCTCCCAGTTGCCAGAGAACATGCTCTCCCTCCTGAGCCTCTACCGCCCTATAGCCACTGCAGTACACGAGGTAGTACATTGGTAGAATGATGGGGGCAAACAACCAGTGAACTTTCACCGCCATCCTCACCCTTCTTGGTCGGTCCTCTCTGACCACAAGTTTGTAATTCCAAGGAGAGGCCATTTTCTTCTTCGGGCACTTTTCCTTTGAAGGAGTTGGTGCCGCAACTATGTAGGTTGCCATCTGGGGAGAAACCCAAGTTTCGTATGAGTTGAAAATGACAATTATTGACATTTACATTTAGGGCATTTGGCAGACGCTTTCATTCAAAGCGACTTACAATAAGTATATTTGTAGAAAGAGACAGCAATGTATCACTGTGGTCCATAAAGATAAGAATAGAACAGGATTCAGGATTCATAATTGCAGGGCTAATAGAATATGATACATGACACACACTGTACAATATGCTAGGCGAGGTTATATTGGGCATTAAAGGCTAACCCACATAGAAAGCACCAGGAACCAATTGATGTGTATATGGACAGACGTGCGTATGGACAGACGTGCATAAGACGTATACTTAGAAATATATACAGATCAGTAAGAAGAAATTACATTAAATTATTATATATATAATAATAATAATGAAAAAAACAAATAATAGTACAAATAAAAATAATGATAATAATAATGAAGTCTCTCTCTCTCTCTCTCTGGCTCTCTCTCTCTCTCTCTCTCTCTCTCTCTCTCCCATCCCCCCCATAACCCGTATTGTTTCAACACTATCCCCCCTGTGTCCGTCAGAGTCAGTCAGTCAGTCAGTCAGTGTGTGTACATACGGGTCAGTGGGCTGGCTGCTGCCCACTGTGCTAGAAAATTGGATTTGGAGGACAGACAGTGGACAGACACGTTTCCATGGGGACCGACTCCGCCCCCCCCGCCCCCGCCCCCGCCTCCATCTCGATCCCTGCGTCGTTTCGTTTCCCAGTCCACGTGACGTCACCTACAGCGTGACCGTAACCCTCCAGGCTGCGTCTACCTCTCGGTACCGTGAGCCGCCTCTCAAAGCACCTGCGTCTACCGTACTAGAAGAGACCGTCCATCCCTTTGAGCCCATTGATCATCAGATTATGGAAGCCGCGTCGTCCGCGTCCGATCGCTGCAGGTACTGTACATTCAGGATGCGAAGGGTATCGATAATAAATGGACAGACGTGTATATGGACAATGGACAGACGTGTATATGGACAATGGACAGACGTGTATATGGACAGACGTATATATGGACAATGGACAGACGTGCATATGGACAGACATGTATATGGACAGACATGTATAAGGACAGACATGTATATGGACAGACGTGCATATGGACAGACATGTATAAGGACAGACATGTATATGGACAGACATGTATATGGACAGACATGTATATGGACAGACATGTATATGGACAGACATGTATAAGGACAGACATGTATATGGACAGACATGTATAAGGACAGACATGTATATGGACAGACAGACAACAGACGTCGAGCACAATTGAGCAGAGCAACGTTTTATAAGCGAAACACTTTACGATCACAAACTCTAACTTGAATGAAACAATGAAACATGAAGCCATACCACTGGAACACAAGTGATCCCCAGACACACACAGATCCTCCAAAGCGCCGAGTCAGCGAAAGTAAAAATGTTGTGTTTGGTTTCCGGGGCAACCGTTTCCCGCGTTACCTAATAACGCGGCTTCTCATTGGCTGTGGTCTCTCGTGGCGGCGACGCCCACACACACCGCGCTGTCATGGTGGCGCAACGAAGTCATACACCTGGAGAGACGACCGCTGCGTTTATTATTGGATGGCGCAATGGTTCTATGAAGTTGATTGTTTGTTTGTTGTTTGATGTGCCAAGTCGACAATGTTGAAATAAAAATAAGGTGAAGCAATATGGCCCTTTTTCCATCGGGCTTTGCATAAGTCCACTAGTCTCAGGTCAATGCAAACGAGCTTTTTATTGGAATGGGGAATATGCATGTACACTGCCAAGGCACTTTAAATATGACACAAAGAAAATATTACTGTGTTTTGTCATATATATACTGTATGCTGTGTTTTGTTTGTATGCAAAACACAGTAATGTTAATAATGTTAATTTTTAAAGTAAAACAAAAAATGTTCTCTCTCTCTCTCTCAATTTTCAATTCAATTCAATTTAAAGAGCTTTATTGGCATGGGAAACGTACACTTACGTTGCCAAAGCGAGTGGTAAATCAAAACAAAAACAAAACAAATCTAATTTACAATTGTCGATTTACAAATGTCCAATTGCAGAAGAAATATGTCAACCAAGCTGCAATATTGCAATCAAATGTGTAAATATGAATATATCTAAAATATACTTATAAAGAGCTAAATATATACAGGGAAGTAAGTCAACTTAAAAAAAATTAAATACATAAAAAATAAAATATATATATATATACCACTCTCTCTCTCTCTCAATTCAATTCAATTTCAATTTAAAGAGCTTTATTGGCATGGGAAACGTACATTTACATTGTCAAAGCGAGTGGTAAATAAATAGTATATGACAGACGTGTATATGGACAGACGTGTATATGGACAATGGACAGATGTGTATATGGACAGACGTGTATATGGACAGACATGTATATGGACAATGGACAGACGTGTATATGGACAATGGACAGACGTGTATATGGACAGACGTGTATATGGACAATGGACAGACGTGTATATGGACAGACGTGTATATGGACAATGGACAGACGTGTATATGGACAGACGTGTATATGGACAATGGACAGACGTGTATATGGACAATGGACAGACGTGTATATGGACAGACGTGTATATGGACAATGGACAGACGTGTATATGGACAATGGACAGACGTGTATATGGACAGACGTGTATATGGACAATGGACAGACGTGTATATGGACAGACGTGTATATGGACAATGGACAGACGTGTATATGGACAGACGTGTATATGGACAATGGACAGACGTGTATATGGACAATGGACAGACGTGTATATGGACAGACGTGTATATGGACAATGGACAGACGTGTATATGGACAATGGACAGACGTGCGTATGGACAATGGACAGACGTATATATGGACAATGGACAGACGTGCATATGGACAGACATGTATATGGACAGACATGTATAAGGACAGACATGTATATGGACAGACGTGCATATGGACAGACATGTATAAGGACAGACATGTATAAGGACAGACAGAAGGACAGACATGGGGAGACAGGCAGGTGGGAGAAGGCACAGGCAGGTGAGGGGCAGACAGGCAGGTGAGGGGCAGACAGGCAGGTGGGGAACAGACAGGCAGGCAGGTGAGGGGCAGACAGACAACAGACGTCGAGCACAATTGAGCAGAGCAACGTTTTATAAGCGAAACACTTTACGATCACAAACTCTAACTTGAATGAAACAATGAAACATGAAGCCATACCACTGGAACACAAGTGATCCCCAGACACACACAGATCCTCCAAAGCGCCGAGTCAGCGAAAGTAAAAATGTTGTGTTTGGTTTCCGGGGCAACCGTTTCCCGCGTTACCTAATAACGCGGCTTCTCATTGGCTGTGGTCTCTCGTGGCGGCGACGCCCACACACACCGCGCTGTCATGGTGGCGCAACGAAGTCATACACCTGGAGAGACGACCGCTGCGTTTATTATTGGATGGCGCAAGGGGCGAGAAAGGGAGGGGGGTGGGGGGGGGATGGGCCAAGCGACAAGGGGAAAGAATAAGTAAGGTGGGGTGGAGCACGATGGCCCGGGGGCCAGCTGGACGGGCAGAAGTCCACTAGCGAGCGGCAAAGGCAAATCTGACCGGGGGGAGGGGTAAGGGGAAGAGAGGGACTACGTGCCAAGGCACGGGAAAGATGACACAAAAAGAGAGGTGTGGCTAGAGAGACGGGAGGCGGGGGGGAGGCAAAACACGGAAGGGAAGAAACGGTGGGGAGGTGGGGGGGAAAGTAAAACGAAACAGGGGCGCGCGCGCGCGCGCGCGCGCGCGCGCGCGCGCGCTGCCGCGGCGCGCGCGCGCGCCCGCCAGCAAGGGGCAAGGCAAGCGATGGAAAAGAGCGGGATGAGGCAGGGGAAAAGTACACGAGTGGCCCAAAGCGAGGGGAAAGCAAAACAAAAACAAAAACAAGCGAACTGGACAAGTGGCGAGTACAAAGGCCAAGCGGCAGAGAGGCAGAGAACGAGAAAAGAAAGGAGAAAGACTGGAACAAGCAGGCAAGAGGCAAGCAAAGGGGGAAAGGGAAATAGAGCGAAAAGAGGACGGAGAAAGAGCTGAAAGAGAGACAGGGAAGGAAGGCAACGGAAAAAAAGGAAAGACAGAAAAAAGAAAAAGAGAAAACGCCGCAAAAAAAAGGGGGGAAACGAATGGCGGGCGAGGAGCCGCCCGGGAAGAAGACCAATGGGAGGGGGAGGGGGGAACAAGCCGGAGAGGCACCGGGACAACGAGTGACAAAGGGTAAGGAGCAGCAGAGGGGAAAGGCGCAACACAGCGAGCCGGGGGGGGGAGCGGAGAGGAGGAAAGAGGAGGAGGGGGAGCAGGGGGAGCAGGGGGGGGAGGAGGAGGGGGAGGGGGGAGGGGCACACGCACGGCGGGAGGGGGAGGAGGAGGAGAAGAGGGGGGCGCAGGTGGGGACGACGCAGACCAAACAACAACCTTGTATATTTTTTGGTGATGGTAGTGTGTGGTACACGGTCAGGGACCTCAGGAGCGGGGGGAAGAAGCCAGACGCGTCACAACGGGTGCGTGCATGTCGCCGCAGGCGGGTCACTAGGCCGGGGGCACACACGGGCCGGGGGGAGGGCAGCCCAGGCCGGCAAACAGATGGACGCAAGGCGCAACAGGGGGCGGGGGGCACGCGGGCAACGGTACAGCACGCCCAAGCGGAGCCAAAGGGGGCAATGGTGTTATGGTGAGGGCGGGTACGCACGGCAGGCCAGTTCAGCCGACGCCACGCCAAGGCGGAGACGCGGGGAGTGAGCCGGCGCGGGCGGGGGCGAGCGGAGGGCGCCGGCAGATGGAGGGAGGAGGGCCCAGAGGGTGAGAGAGGCGAGCGCCACGGGCGCCAGAAGCGATGTCCGTATGTATGTCGCATCGGCTATGAGTGGGCCGGCAAGGAGGACAAGGGCGGTGGGGCACCGGGGGAGAGAGAGTACCGCCCCACACCAGGATCACGGCCAGCAGCGGCGGCAGACAGAACCGGGAGGCAGCACTGACAGGACGGAGGCCCGACAGGCGGAGGGAGCCACGGCGGGGCTGGCGCAGCACCAGGCGCAACAGGGCCCGGACGGGAAGGCAGGGCAGGCGGCGGGCAGCCGTAGAAGCACGAAGACCAGCCGGGGCAGGCGGGGCCGCACGGCGGACAGCGAGCGGGCGGGGGGACCGTGGGGCAAAGGAGCCCGGGAAAGAGCACTGGAGGAAGCCGACGGGGCCGCAGTGACAGCAAGGAGGGAAGGAAACCGGGCGGCGGGGGGGGGCGTCCGGGGACGGCCACGGCGGGGCGGGACGGGGGCGCCAACCACAGGGCAGCACGGACCGGCCGGCAAGGGGGAAATGGACCAGGCGGACACCAAAGAAAGGCGGCCACGCGGGGACCGGAACACCAGCGGCCACGGAGCCCGAGGGCACGGGGCCTGGAGCCTGAAGGGACAACGTGGCAGGGGAGGCGGGGAGGCAGCTGGCAAGTCAGGGGGCCAGTCACACACCGGGACGGGCATGTAACCGGCCGGCACGGAAGCGCAAACGGAGATGGGAAGACCAACAGAAAGAGGGCCAGGAGATGGGCACAGGGTAGTGGGGCCGCTACCCACACGGGGAGCGGTGGGGAGCGCAGGCCACGAAGGCAGGAGCCGGACAAGGGACCGCGGGGGAAAAGAGGGGACTAAGAGAGAGAGAGAGAGAGAAATAGACCAGTCACGCAAGGAACAGGTAGAACATACCGTCAAAACCACTTCTACCACACACACACACACACACACACACACACACACACACACACACACACACACACACACACACAGCACACACACCACACACACAACACACACACACACACACACACACACACACACACACTCAGGCTGCGTGGAGATAAGCCGTCCATGCTTGTCGCGGCTTTAACGATGAGGTCCGATCACATCCACATCATCATCATCATAAGGCCACATCAACAGCAATACAACAATGCGGAGTACATGATCATTCATCATGCTACTTGAGAATAAATAAGACAGAGTGACGTGTATTATTCTGCTTTATTATTATTATTATTATTATTATTATTATTATTATTATTATTATTATTATCGATCAGCACTTTATAGGCTATACACAGTATAGTCGCGTCTGCTCATTTACAACCAAAATTAAAAAAAAGCGTCGATTTTGTACTGTCCACGGATCAGATCAATACTCAAATGGGAATACTGTCATTTTTTTTGCTTTAAAAACAACCAATAATATAACGAAGTGAGTCAATACATCCCCTGACGGGGGCTCGACTTAAAGAGACAGTCCTGGTTTCCCTGCACCCTCTTTCTGCTTGTGTGGACAACGGGCCCCTCCAACGGGCCCCTCCAACGGGCCCCCCATCCAGGCTCATTTGTATTTGAGAGGCGCTGCTGCCCCCCTTCCAACACGGTTGCGGGGAGGTCAAGCGGCCCCCATTGAGTGCTATGGGGACTGAACTGAATGGGAAATGTCGATCTACGTACATTTTCTACTGGCGGCTATAGAACAGCACCACGGACAGCTCCGTGTCTCAGCGACGTATGTACTACATGTATATAACCTATAGGCCCTGGTGTGTGTGTGTGGGGGGGGGGCTTTGGTTGGTTTTATTTTACGATCTTCATCATGCATCCTCACGGGGGTCACATATAATTGAGCATTGCTGTTGTAGTGTTGTAGTATCGTCGTTTTAAATCACTTGTGAAACAGATAATCCCCAAATTTCCCAACTGACGTGTGTGTGTGTGTGCGTGTGCGTGTGTGGACTGTCATTGCCATATGCTGACAGCGCTAAGACGGTGGGTTCCTGCATTTGAAGGAAATTAATCAGTTAAAACCAAGATGTTCTCCTGGGCCATGGCCACCTGTCCCTGAGCAAGACGCCCTAACTCCAACTGCTCCCTGCGAGCTGGCTGTTGCCTTGCATGGTCGGTGTATGAATGTGTCTATGAATGTATGGGCGTGTAAATGCAATCCATTTACTTTTATTTATCATTATTTGTACTACTTTTACTACTACTAATAATACAAAGTATAATAATAATAACTATAATAACATTAAGATGGTATTGTTGATCATTATTATAGTATTATCTCAATAACATTATCAAAGGTGTGCCACATTAGCCTTAACATACACACAATTTACACACAAACTGTCAATAGCACAGACACAAACAAGATCAACCCCTCCCATATCATCATCTGATGATGGGGGTCATGATATGCTGTCAAGAGTGTGACCATGTGGGGCGGCAGTAAAGCGCTTTGGAAAAAAGGTGATATAAATGCAATCCATTTACGTTCTTTGTTTCCCGTGTCTTTCCTGCAGCCACAGTTATGAGGAGTGCAAAGAGACGGCTGACTGGCTGCTGAACCACACGAAGCAGCGTCCTAAAGTGGCCATTGTCTGTGGCTCCGGGCTGGGTGGACTGGCAAAGCTGCTGGACAACCAGAATGTCTTCTCCTACGAAGACATTCCACACTTCCCCCAAAGCACCGGTGTGTGTGTGTGTGTGTGTGTGTGTGTGGTGCGCGTGCGTTAACACTGATGGATCATATTTGAGATCATTGTGTTTATAAATCACTTATTATGTAATGCTTTATAGAATTACCACATACCACAAACTAAACTGTATGTGTGTGTCACCAGTGAAGCATCGTGTTTGGGATCCTTCCGCGTTTATAAATCACTTATTATGTAATGTGTGTGCGTGTGTGTGTGTCTGTGTGTGTGTGTGTGTGTTCCAGTGGAGGGCCATGAGGGTCAGCTGGTGTTTGGGACGCTGCAGGGTCGGCAGTGTGTCTGCATGCAGGGACGCTTCCACTCCTATGAAGGCTATGACATGTACAAGGTCAGTGAACGTTAGACATAAACGCACTAGTTAGGCTATGTAGCTGGCTACACGCTGGCTAACTGAGGTAACATTGCAAAACTAATCAGACATGATTCAATTGAAAGAAGTTCACAAACGACAAGCAGTTTGTAAATGCAGGTTCAACAGTTTGTATACAAACGTAACAAAATCCCAAATACTTATGATTACACTTTTAAACACATATAATTGTGGATTTTGTCAACAGTTATTTATTTTTTACATTTATATACAACAATACAATTTAAATAAATAAATAAATAAAAACATTTTTGTGAAGAAAGTCATTATAAATATCGAAATTCATTTGTGAATCCTTCTGTAATATTGCATTCACTAATATTGAGACTGTTCTGGCTCCATAAGGGCCCGGCAAGTTAGAGCCAGCATTCAATTTATCAGGGTACTTCTGAAAGAGGTTAGAATACACCCTGTGGTCAGTGACTTCTTCATCCTCTCATGCTGGGCAGAGGGCAGACGTGTTATTTATTACAAGGTGGTGACGTCTTTGAAATAACTGTTATTTTTTCACATTCTGTTGATAATTCTAGTTCATTTTGGAATATTTTAAACAAATAAGCTTACACATTGCACCGTATTATCATGTGGGAGGATCCTTGTTGGATCCTTTTCCATCCTATAGTGCTCATCCTAGTGTGATGCACATTGACCCCGGCTTGCAATATAATGTTTAATCCGTTCAGCTTTTACAAGCTATGATGTGGTGCCTGACTATATGCCATGTGTCAAAAATTAAGGTTTTATTGTCCATGGCAACACCCTGTTAGGACTTTCGACGTTGCATTTCCATGTATGCATACAAACTTTAACAACAAACTATTATACGAATAGCCACACTTACGAGAACGATAAAGTTACAATAAACACAAAAAGATACGATAAAGATAAAGATACAAGATAAGTTAAGATAAGATTCCGGGACAGCGCCGGAAGTATTATAAGAGAAAAGAGAAATAAAACCTGTGGAATGTGACACACAGTTAAAAAGTGTGTGGTCGTGTGTGTGGTTGTGTGTGCATGTGTGTGCATGTGTGTGTATATGTGTGTGTGTGACTGTGTGAGTACACGTGCGTGTGTGTGTACATGTATGTGTGTGCGTGTGTGTGTGTGTGTCTGTGCGCGTGTGTGTGTGTGTGTGTGTGTGTGTGTGTGTGTGTGTGTGTGTGTGCGTGCGTGCGTGCTTGCGTGTGTGTGTGTGTGTGTGCACGGGCCCCCCCCCCCCCCCCCCCGGCGCCGCCAGGTGACGTTCCCCATGCGCGTGTTCTTCCTGCTGGGGGTGGACACGCTGATCGTGACCAACGCGGCCGGAGGCCTCAACGACAGCTTCAGCGTGGGCGACATCATGCTGATCAAGGACCACATCAACCTGCCGGGCTTCGTGGGGCAGAACCCTCTGTGTGGTCACAACGATGACAGGTGCTAGTAGGAACCAGAGGAAATGTTGTTCAGAGTACGTCTCACTTCTCTCTGAGGGCTGATGTCCGCATAGTGCTGGTGTGGCGCTGGGGAAGCACTGGGATGCGTCTCCGTGCTTTGTTTACTGTTTCTACAACTCGCCATGTTACCTCCCTTAGCTCCTATAGCTTAACATTGTCGCGATGCCTTCTTATTATATACTGTACATCCATGAGTGATAAAAGCAGCCGGATATGCAAGTGGGGAATTAGACCCTTGTCCTTGTCCTATGTGGACTGCAGGCCCTAATACACAGGCCCTCATACGACATACTTTGCCCAGCGCTTTTTGCACAGATGCCAGAATGCCAGAATGCCGTCAGAATAGCTTTCACCTGGAGGAATGATGGTGATGTAGTTGTACTTGAAAATCATTTTTGGTATGGCTTTGCTCAGGCACACACGCTGCGCTTATCTGAATAAATAAGCGCTCCGTAAATTCAAAAGTAATATCATCGCAATACGTTTTTTTTTTAATTGGAAAAGTTTGTGTGATTTAATCTCCTGCAAAATATGATTTCTATGTGTGCGTGCCGATGCCTGGAAGCTTGCATCCGTGGGCCTGTATTAGCTTCACCGTGCAGTCATTGTGCCTGAGAGTATTTCCCTTATCTCCAACTTCCCTAACTCTGCTTTCACTATTTCCCAGGAAATCCATCTTACGGTTGAAATTGGTTGACCACTGTCAGTTGTTTGGTGTTTGCGTAGCACAAATGGCTGGATTACATCACAGCTTTTCATATTTCGTATTTTTTTTTCAGCTGGAACATAGTTTATCCAGCGCGTTGTGTGAAGCAAACATCAAATATCATAGCTCATCACGACTCAACTATACAGCAATGGTTCTCAAACTATTTGGACTCATATGCTCCCTCTGAGATATATTTTCAGCCAAGTACCCCTTTAAAGTTAAAGTGATGTGCTCTTAATGGAAATATTTACCCAACTTGTTACTACTGTATGTCTTGGATGTTACTTTTCAGATTTATGAAATTGGAGGTATTCATTCATTCTTTTAAGGTGGAATTATTTTACTGTAATCCCAGCACTTGAAACATTGGCCAAAGCATTAGCCAATCGATGCTCTCCCACCCCCCCCCCAGGTTTGGCAAGCGCTTCCCCTGCATGTCAGACGCGTACGACCGAGACCTGATGGCCCTGGCCAGGCAGGTGGCCGAGGAGCAGGGCTGCGGGGCCTTCCTGAAACAGGGGGTCTACTGCATGCTGGGCGGCCCCAACTATGAGACCATCGCCGAGGCCAATGCGCTGAAGAGCCTGGGAGCCGATGCAGTGGGTCAGTAGAAATGGCCTCTCTCGTCCTCAGAAGTCAGAGATGGCTGTCGTGTGTGTGTGTGTGTGTGTGTGTGTGTGTGTGTGTGTGTGTGTGTGTGTTATATAACGCCATGCACCATAGATGATATGATGATACAATATTATTATTCATGTATTATATGTTATTTATACATTATGAATCATTCTGATATAATATAATATTATTGAATTCATATATTTACGTTATTTAGCATGACTCTTGTAGGAAAGATACGAGCGTGGGAAAGAGTGAGAGCAGAAAAGAGCAGAAGAGGGCAAGGAAACTAAACAACGTCCCCTCCCTCTCTGCTCCTGCCCTCCTTGCGTTTCTCCACCAATGAGAAGTAGTGCATTGCACGTGCCTGTGATTGACAGACAAGACGGATTCCCAGAGCCAATCAGGGAAGAGATGCCCTGATAAGTGAGCCAGTAGCGATCTAACTTCTGAAGTGTCTCATCCAGAGGCAGGGGCAGCCAACTCCAAACAGATATTCTCACAGTGTGTTTCACGGATAACTGACGGATGACTATGCCATTCGTGATGAATGACACTCAGATAATAGCGCTTGAAGCACCTTTAAAGATGAATAGTTCAAGTGAATAATAAAATGCAATGCTCCGCAGCTTTTAATTTCCACCGTCTATAGTTCTGTCTGCTATTGATTGCTTTGAGGTCGTGAGAAAGGAGAGGAAATACAAGTTGTGCTTAGTCGTGCTTAGTAAACATAAGGTGCTGTCGGACCAGAGGAATCACCCACACCGTTGGTTTGTGTCCGTCCGCACTACGTCACCCACACTGGGAAGCATTGTCCTTCGAAGAATGCCGTTTTGAGCAACTTTTTAGTGCCTACTTCAGACTCTCCTAGAACAAGAGGAACGGATCACGACTGATCCATCGTTGTCATTGGTCAGATTGTGTCGCAGCACGCACAGAAACCTAACGCTTATGTCTCTTCAGTGGCGAGGCGAGTGCCAGTGGGTAGTTCCTCGCAACAAGTCCACAGAACTGCTCGGTCCTGATCTGTACGCTGTGTCACACTGGCATACACACAGGCAAGCTGTCACCCACTCCTTCCGTCCATTCATCATGCTTAGTTTATGACTTTAAGTTGTACCTAGATTTGACATTTTCAAGTGCGTTGTGTGTTACATGTAATGCAGCGTGTGGCACCTTTTAACTGAACTGTAAGTAAACTAAGGACAACACAACCCTGACACTTTAGCTATAGTCTGCAGCAATGAACATATGACTATGATGACAATGCATTTTCTGTGAGGGCCTGATCCCTGATCCATGCCCCACAGGGCTGCAGAGGCATGGCGTGGTACTGCAGCCTGGTAGTATCAAGGAAACCCCGCCTCCATCCGGGGCCTCTCATTTCCTCTGCCCAAGTGTGGCCAATTAAGGGCCAATTAAGCCCTAAAGCTGCAGAAAACTAAGGCCAGGCTTGGGCAATGAAGTAGATTTAGTTGCACTTTGTCCCCTCCCCTTTCCCCACATTGTTTATTTAAATAAATGTCTAAGTTTGTTAGGCCATAACCCTGGTTCTGTCTGCTCATTCCAATTGATCAACCCACTTCACTGTCTTGCTATAGGCCGTGCTGTCACAATTCCTTTTTCTATTCTTGTATATTTGTCTATTTCAAGAATAAAATCCCACGTGCCACATACAGTACCCTGGCCTACCACCAGTGGTACACTTACCACAGGTTGAAAAACACGGGCCTATAGGAAGCCAAAAAACAACGTTTTTACCAAACATTTATGATCCGCGACATGTCATTCTGGAATGTGTGTGTTGCTGTGTCTCTGTCTCTCTATAGGCATGAGTACCGCACCAGAGGTGGTGGTGGCCCGCCACTGTGGCCTGCGTGTCCTGGGCATCTCGCTCATCACCAACAAGGTGGTGACGGACTACGATAGCCAGCAGAAGTCCAACCACGAGGAGGTGCTGAAGACCACCCACATGCGCACCAAGGACCTCCAGAAGCTCGTCAGCCACATCGTGGCCAAGATCCAGTGACCCATCGGGGGCCGTGTCTCAAGTGAACGCACCTTATAGCCCCTAACCTCCAGTTAGGCATTCAGCCTGGAGACAAAGTTCATTTGAGTTATTATATAACTATATATAAATATAACTAAGAAAATTATAAAGAATTATATACATTTACATTTACATTTAGAGCATTTGGCAGACGCTTTTATCCAAAGCGACTTACAAAGAGTACATTTGTTGAAGGAGAGGCAGCAATATA
>PIJE02000562.1:52671-57671 GCA_002895965.2 Coryphaenoides rupestris | reverse complement strand
TACTACAGCAATAATAATGTGTGTGTGTCTGTCGACGCACTTCTCTCTCACACACTTCCCACCTTCCCACCCCTCACTACAGATGTCCCCAAAAAATGTTTTTATTACGTCGACAGGACGGCACCGGTAGCTTATCAGGCCTAAAAGAATGTCATGATTCTGTATGTTGACAGCAAAACCATACGTTTGATCAAAATTCTGGGATAAAAAACCAGACCAATAATAAATATATATATATTATATATGAGCACACCACTTGAGAGTAAGTGTGTGTGTGTGTGTGTGTGTGTGTGTGTGTGTGTGTGTGTGTGCGCGCGTGTGTGCGTGTGTGTACACGTGTGTACGTGTGTGTGATTGTGATGTGAAAAATGCACAGTGAGGCGCCAACTCCACCAGGAAAGCCTCCTAATTGAAATCATTATCATACATAGGATGATGGTTCCCGGTTCCCTGGTAACCACCACTCTCAATCCAATTATAATGTGCTGCCGGTGGTTTGAAGCGGCAACATTTACCCGGCCAATAATGTTTCTCACAACTCCCTGCTGAATCATTTGCCATCTAAACATCTATCTAGAAATCCAGACGTCCAAAACAACTATACAAACGGATACGAATAATGCCAACATAGAAATCTCGAGGAGGCCTACTCGATATAAGTGGCATGTATAAGGCCTACACATACTGACGGATATCGAGACAGCGATTCAAGTGTGAATACGATAGGAAAGGTACCACTGTGCTCTTGTGTTTTAATACCATGAGCTCGTTAGTACCGTACTCAGTATAACCCCGGTACACACCGACATTATGTGGTCCACAATTTACGATGCCCTCTGTGAACGACTTTCGTCAAAATCCAGGTGTTCGAGTCATCCTGCCATTTTACATACCATTTGCAACCCCACTTTGCAAATCAAATGCACGGAGTACAGTGATGTGGATTTGTATAGTGTTTGATTTCTCCCCTATAGCTGGGAGTGTCCCCCGGCGGGCAGGTGTACAGCAGCTCATTTGTTTGTCCAGACAGAATCAACAGCGACTAACTAGGAGCAACTATACACCGGAGGCTCTGCAAAAGTCCCCATTGGCCGTTGAGGATGAGATCTCTGCAGACCCCCCATCACCATTCTACCCCCCCCCCCCATCACCATTACACCCCCCCCCTTCTTTCCTGAAGTCTTAGTCAATCCTCGGCACATATTTGCATCCCATTGAATCAATGCGTGACGTGGAAGACAGTGATTACTATACCGCTATTACTTTCTATAAACAACACCACTCTACGCTATCTGATTACGAGCCTCCTGATAGGGTGACACCAGATGCCTATTGATTGGCTGTCATCCAGGAAGCTATCGTATTGGAACGCAATATGCAAGTACGTATTTATAGGTGGACGACACCCCGTTTGGCATTTCAGACCGTTTGGCATTTCAGGTCGCAGCGAGAATCTCCAACGGATTAGTGACGTGGAACCGCCTCCCCTCCGCATGTGTTTTTTGGGGGACGTGAAATGGTTAATGTGCCGGCTAGTTGGTGCCGCTGGTTCACGGAGATCTGAGTACGATCTGCTGTACATGCAAGTTGCAGTACCGTTGGAGGTAGCGTGAAGCATCGCGGCGGATTAAAAATGCATGTCGCCGGAAGTCGTGTGCAAGTGCAGCATATAAAAAGCACGCTACAACTCACAGCAAATATATCTACACTGTATA
Organism: Coryphaenoides rupestris; assembly: GCA_002895965.2. Classification (NCBI taxonomy): domain Eukaryota; kingdom Metazoa; phylum Chordata; class Actinopteri; order Gadiformes; family Macrouridae; genus Coryphaenoides; species Coryphaenoides rupestris. The sequence continues at coordinate 55,956 of PIJE02000562.1, read as the reverse complement.
TGCATACGGTATATATATATAGGCTATATATCCATTTGGTGGATATGGATGGTAAATGTCATTGCTAATTAGGTCACAGCACATTTCATAAGACGGAAAATCTTCAAGGAACATTCAGCATATGGTTTAGTGTGTTACGGGGCAGATGTAAGTGTTATGCAACACATCTACTTCTTAGCCCGTCATACCGCGGGCTCCACGCAGGTTGTCTTTGTTACAGACGTCTGAAAGGCTGGTCTTGGGTGATAATCTCTTTTATCTACAAGAGCTCGGACCTGCCAGCTCGTCAGCTGTCGGTTGGTTTAGTAGCTAATCGTATCCAACTCAGTGAAGTTGTCCGGTGGGTGATTTAACTGCAATGCTTTAGAAAATGTCAATTAGCCCCACAGGGGAATGGATCTCCAGTAACTAATGCCTCTCTCTCTCTCTCTCTCTCTCTCTCTCTCTCTCTCTCACATGCGCGCATACATGCAAATGGCAAAGATGTTGGTGAGATAAAGAAGAGAAAGGAGCTATTGTGATTATCTGAAACAAAGAGAATAGACAAGCAGATACATTGGATTGGAAACACACACACACACACACCACACACACACCATGCAGGCCAGAGCCAGACCAGAATTTTAAAATTGAAAATACGAGAGAGAATTAAAGCTTTGCATCCTCAGTTAAAATCTTTTAACCGAAGCGTTACCTGCTTTCCCAGTGGTTATATTGAAGAGCCCACAGCCAATCACGATTCAATTGAGAACCACATCCGTTCCACCAATCAATGAGCCCCACTTGGAACCCATGGCATGTTGCGCATGCGTTTACAGGACCACTAATAAAGCCGGTTTTAGTTGATTTAGCTTGTGCACACCAACTGGCAGGGCCCAATGAATACACAAAAGAAATACCTTTGGAATAAATTAAACAATAATTATATCCATGCAAACCCTGTGTTTAAATGTTAAACACAACCAAATGACCTTCATTTGCAATAAAATGCAAAACAAGTCATTTATTTACCTTTTTTAGGAGAGGCTCGTTCTTGGGTTGGAGTAGGTTTATAATGGTAAATGTTCTTAATGCCTCACAATTCTGGACATTCAATGATACATTCAAGATGAAATCATCGGAACGACTATTTAGAGATGTCCCTCCGAACAAGGTGTCTGGTCAACGATTCCGATTTGTGGTTTGCTGTTGTCATTTTACAACGAATGTGTTGGAGTGGTGATGATCATCACCATCCCCCTCGCAGTTTCCCTCCCCCCTCACATCTTAAGATTCCCCCCCACAACGTAATCTTAGAACGATCCATTTCCATCAGGGCCCGTCGATAAGATCAGTAAAAGTTCATTACAGGGGTCACAGGAATGCTGATCTCTCGTTACGTTCGTAACGGACACCAGTGTCCACCCTGACCCCGATGCCTCCACAGATGATTGCGCTGGGGTCAGCCCGTCCATACGCCTGTGTGTCATGTGTGGTCATTCTTGTGTGTCCGGCAGGCAATGGCTTCATCGAGGGCAAGGAGCTGGAGAGGTTCTTCAAGGAGCTGGAAGAGGCCCGGAGAGGAGCTGGAGTGGTGAGCGCCATCATAGAGAGCCTCTACGCTCTACACCGCTAGTGCTAATGCTAATGATGATGACGATGATGACGCTATGAGCTTCTATGAGATTTGACTCCAGCTTTTTTGTTGTTAATAACCTCTGCATTGTGTGCATGTGCCGCTGTGTGTGTGTGTGTGTGTGTGTGTCATAGGACCCCACAAACCCCATCTTCAGAGAACGGATGAAGGACTTCATGCAGAAGTTTGACAAGAACAAAGATGGCCGCATTGAAATGTCAGAGGTAGGTGTCCGGGCGCTTCTCTCCCTCTCTACTTTTATTTGATGTCTTTTCCATTTGAAGTTACTCACTTCACATTTTTCATTACACATTTATATGACGTTACATCATGCTCAAACAAACCCAAAAAGGGCTTGTGTGGAATATGAATTATTCCCTTTGATTATCTGTGTGTATTATCAATAGACCTGCCAGAAAGCGATCAGACATTGGTAAAGGTATGACGGCATCCCATGAAATATCAAAGTCCTAAATTCTTTCTTTTTCCCGTTGTTGTTCTTGCTTCAACATTGGCCCGTCTTCTGAAGTGATGTCCCTGTATTATTGATGTCTTTGTAGCCCATTTGAGCCCTGTTCTCTCTCCTGATTTCTCCTCCTGCCATGTCTTGTTCCACTCTCTTCCGTTCTATCTCCTGGTCTTCCTCTTTTCCTCTCTCTCTGACTTTCTCTCTCTGACTCTCTATCTCTCTGTCTCTGTCTCGGTCTCTCTCTCTCTCTCTCTCTCTCTCTCTCTCTCTCTCTCTCTCTGCGCGGCGTGTGTGCTGTGTATTATGATGCCGTATGAGTGTATCTTTGCTGGTTTTGTGTTGTGCGTGTGCTGTGTGTGTGTGTGTGTGTGTGTTCCTCCATTGATCCCCGGCCCCTCATCCCAGCGTCTTCCCCCTTGTACTGAAACAGGAGAGGATGACAGTCGTTTCCACCTTCTGATTGATTTGTAATTGCTCTGCGCGTTCCCCCGTGTCGGGCGACATATCTCGGGTTCCACTCGTCCCCGTTCAAGATATTTCGGAGGAAAAGCGACGCCTCTCAATAACCTTGGATTCACCCACCGCTGAACATGTGTTGACCGAGGCCGTGTCGTTAAAGCTGTGTACCGTAACCATCCAGCTACCAGAGCGGTATGCACTGTGTAACATGCTGACACGGCGCAAAATGTTTGGACTGTTGCATCGCACAGTCATTGCTTTCTGCAATTTACATATTTTTTTCATAAAATATACTGCAGTACTGTGGTGCTGTAAATGTATCGTTGAGTTTAGTTTACTACATACCAGCTTTGGCATAATCTCCGTCGGGTGCAACATGAAAGTGACGTGATACACTTGTGTTGTGATGCACTTTTAATGAAGAAACTCACACACACGCACACATGCATGCACAAACACACACAAACACACACACACACACACACACACACACACGCACTTACTGCCAAGAACTCGGCGCTGGAACCGACGAACTGTCTGAAGCAGAGCAGGAAGTTTTCTTCAGTCGGGAGGATCTGGGCGAGCTAGGGGACGAGATACAAGGAAAGAGTCAAACAAGAAAAAGCAATGCAAAGTGCCAGGGGGAGAGAGAGAGAGAGAGAGAGAGAGAGAGAGACAGAGAGAGAGACAGAGAGATAGAGAGTTAGATGGAGAGCGAGAGAGAGGCGAGAGAGACTGTCTC
>PIJE02000562.1:35250-49737 GCA_002895965.2 Coryphaenoides rupestris | reverse complement strand
TTTCTGCCAGGGACTGACCTCTCTGACCTCCTTGGAGGAAAAGCCGGAGAGCCGTTTAGACGCCGTTGGTGTAGCCCATGTTAATGGATGTGCGGTGGTCTGTGTGTTCATTGTAACAGGCTTGGCGGCGATATGACACAGACCGCAGCGGCTACATTGAAGCAAATGAGCTGCAGGTATGTCTTATCGTTGTGGGTTTATGCTTTTATACATCCAGTACATACATGCCGATATATGGCGGCGGATCGATTCAGATACTGTAGAGCTCTGTCATCCCATGTCTGCGTCCATTTCTCTGGGTTCCAGGGTTTTCTGTCGGACCTGCTGAAGAAAGCAAATCGACATTATGATGACCAGAAGCTCCAGGAGTACACAAAGACTATCGTAAGTTGTGCCCTCTCTATCACCTTCCACACACAAACGCACAGTTTTTGTTACATTTCCTTTAACAATATTTAAAATACGAGGCAGATCCTCGGTTCTTTTTCAATTTGTGTCCTCTTTTGTGTTTATTTATTAATGCTGCTGCTGGTCGTGGCCGATTCTTAATCACATTGTTTATCTCAATGGGACACTCCAGGACAGGACACTTTAGATAGACAAAGATTCACAATAAGCAGGACGCAGATATATTCACCATCCCTTATGTTCCTACATTCACAATGCTACACAGGGGTAGCATTAAAGACTATGTTGCTTTATTCGTTTTGTTGTTAGTTGTAAGATGGAAGCGGCATTATCATCAAGTCGGAAAGTTAAAAGTTTGGAATATAGACGATAATGCATAAGGTACACAAGTGTGGTTGGTTGCAGACATGTGTGTCTGAGTGATGGATTCACTGCCCTGTCCCTCAGGTGATGTGGTCAACGCCCAGATGTACCAACATATGTTCACCCTTGAAAGCCTCAGAGCCTGACCTGGTTTAGCTGAAACAAGACTGCCAAGCAGCTTGTGATTTTCCACGGTTTTACAGCGAGACAAAATTGCCCTTTGTCATTCTGTTCTGTCTAAATGATTGATGGTCCATCTCAGGGCAGGAGGGAACTTTTATTTTTAACGATTGAAACAAGGAAGAAACATCTCCCCCTCGAAAAAGCTTTTAAAACACACGTCAGGTTATCTCCCAGATGTGTCTGTGTCCCCTTTAAGATGCGGCCATCCGTCAGAGGATGGATGGAGACGGCCCATCTCCATCCTCAGCCACTCGCTGCTAACTGGTGTTCACACTGACGTATTGTCCTGCAGACTTCTTGTTTACGTCGCCAAGTCCAACTTTGGTTGATAGTTGGAGACCAATGATTTCAGAGAATATTTTCTGTGTCCCTTCTCCTTCACAGCTCACAATGTTTGATCTCAATGGAGATGGGAAGCTGGGACTGTCAGAGATGGCCAGGTACACACAGCTCTCTCTCACCAGGCTTGATTCATGACCACACACACCTGTCTAATGCTCATTCAAACATCATCAACCCCAAAGACATTTGCACTGTGTAAGTAATAGAGACTCGTCTTGTGTCTGTTCCAGGCTGCTCCCTGCCCAGGAGAACTTCCTTGTCAAGTTCCAGGTGGGACACAAACACGGGGATGTGGTTTTAATACAGCAAAAAGCAAACAAGCAAATGTTTTTAAAAGTAAACTTGGTGACATAATAGCGTAGAAAGAAAATGCTAAAATGTAGCCGTCTTATAAAGATGATTCCTTCCATTCTAACAGTGACAAAAATGGCAAACCTGTTTGTTTTCTAGGGTATCAAGCTGACCACTGAGGAGTTCAATTCCATCTTCACATTCTACGACAAGGTAAGTACGTCTTCATCTGTCTGCTGTAGACTGGTGTAGAGAGTACATTATCTACAGGTCAAACAGACATTGGGTGCCGGTGTGGCAAAGATCCTTTCCACAATGCCACATAATGTGGTAGTTCAGGGCTCCTCCAAGGACACAGGCAGTAGTGGTGTTGAACGTCTGGTTTATTGCAGGTATAGTGAAATGAAGAGAGCCTATGGTATCCAGCTAGCGCTCCCCAAGTGTGTGTGCTGGTGGCTGACTTAACCTGTGGTGCACTGATTAGCCAATGCACCACAGGCACTAACTGGGCCAGGTGAGGTTGCAGCCCCATATGAAATCTCATCAATATAATTTCACGTTATGTTTCACGTTACATGAACGTGAACATATCTAGTTAAAACATGAGAAACTTAGAACAATAAAGTTTTCACATTATAACCCGCTGATCTTTTGTATTCTGCCTTGGTAGCAATATGCTTTGGTATTACCGAGCTCATGGTTGGAGCAAAAACAAAATCACAAAAAGTCACATTTGAAGTTATTATTTGAACTTCAATGAACCTCCCAACCTCCTGCGCTGCGTAGGTCACAGAATCAGATTGTATGGGAGGGGGTGATTGCCTATTCAACGAGGCAATCAGGACCACGGCCGGTAGCTAGCCATGCTTACTAGGGCTTGTCCAATCACTACACGGGCGGAGGGGCACGGTTTCATCAGACCACGTCTCGGGGGAAAATGTTCACGTGCGTCGTGTGGGTGAGCGGTGGTCAGTAGCGAGAACCCGCTGAGAGAGAGAGAGAGAGAGAGAGAGAGGCTCATGGCGCGCAGGCCAGGACGCCCTTGCACGCCCCTGCATGGCTTCAGGTGTTTCACACTCGCCTCAGAACAACCCCACTCGGCCAGGCGCCGCAAACAAAGAAGAGCGGTACCTCATACTACTGTAGGCTCAAAGTGTCCTCGATCGCGATGTAAAATGTCAAAAGAAAGACGCGAAGGACAATTCACAAGGAGGTGCTAAGAGAATCCGACAGCGGACGTTGTGGACGAGGGTGAAGCTACAGTGATCCGAGATGGACTCCTTAATAGCGGACGTTAGATACTTCACCCTGTGTGTTGAGTTCTCACCGTGTTGTTTCATGCAGGCTGTCTATACATGCGGGTCGCAATCCTTACCCAAGCAAGGGAAAGGAGTGGGGCCATGGATTTATAAGGGGTGAGGTTAGTTAAGAGTCGTCCAGCGCACCTGCATTTGAGAGCGTTTTTTTCTGTGGCGTAGCTGATGACCACATTTGCCACGGTAGGGAAATACATGACCGAATGTTTGGTTGCATGCAAATGACACAACAACGGAGACTCACTTGGAAAGGAGCCGAGCGGATCGGAGGGGCCACGTGAAAGTGTTTCAACGTTGAAGTATATTTGGTTGTTATTACGAAACTCATTTTCTTCATGAATGAAGTATCCCGGGGTAGCCAAAACAATCACCGCGGAGTGCACAGCAATCTGCGCCGTTTCCCGCGTTCAGCCAAATTGCTTCGGTTTTTCAGTTGGCCGTGGCCGTGTTTAATATGCAGATCTTATGATGTGTGGTACGGGTGAGCAGTCACGGTGGAACTAATGTGCTACAACAATATGGGGCTGTGTTCACTCAACGTGTGCGTCGGCTGTAAGCTGAGGAACGGGGGCCCTGCGCTGGATTATAGATGAGCCTTCGCGGTTCACTCGTGGAGACGCGGTGGGTGACGCTTCAGTGTTTATGTGTGTAGGCTAATTAGTTTCAGATTTTTTTTCTTCTTCTTCTTCTTCTTCTTCTTCTTCTTTTTTTCCATGAGGCCAAACTCTAAAAGCTGGAACATGGGCAGCTGCTGACTGTTGTCTATACTGGTGATAAAGGTAGTGAGGTAGAGAGAGCAAGAGAGAGAGAGAGAGAGAGAGAGAGAGAGAGAGAGAGAGAGCTGCCAGAAGGCAAGCAGGTCAACTGAAGTCTAACAAGGCTCTCTGCGCTGGCACGTGGAAATATGTGGAGCTGTCAAAACATTATTTGTGGGGGAAATACGAGGGCACGCATTCACAATGAAGATATCTATACGGACTGATATCTTACATTTATTATGTATGTGTATGTTACATTTATTATGTATGTATCTTCAAATATACATTTGAGAACTCATAACTCAATCATTCTGGATCTGCTCCTGTAATCTAGGACAGTAAACACCTTGGGTTGCCCAATGTACAGAAAATAAATGGAGCAAGAAATCAGGAGACCAGTGTGAAATGAGTTCAAATGGTTTCTCTTTTTTTTTTTTACAAAACATGTTTTCTGATTCCAAACCCTTGGAGCAATGAAATAGGTTAGTTTGTAAGCTGGCTCCCAATCAGTTTTAGGATTTCGAAGGTTATTAAGGTTGACCGGCACTTGGACAACATGTACTTGATGAGAAACTGCGATAGGGTGGTCATTTTAACGTAGGGTCCCTGAGCATATTGACACGAAAAAAAGATCAATGCACCGCCCATGTTTCTTATCTCCAGTGCAATAGGATGACGCTTATCAGTGTTAGATGTTAGGTATTTTGTGACGTGTCTTGTCCGGTCTCCTCGTCTCAGGATGGCAACGGATACATTGACGACCAGGAGCTGGCGGCGCTGCTACGGGACATGTACCAGAAGAACAACAAGGTATGCTCTCCGAGAGAACAGACGATGGTGATGTTTCCGTTGTGCCAACCTTCCAATCTGTAGGCACTAGGGCATCCCCCTCCCCACCTCGCCAAATGAACAAGCACCAATACTTTGATCGCGTTCCATCCAGACCACCTGATAGGATATCGCTGAGAGAATTTTCTTCCCTGTATGGGTATGAGTTGAGGTGCGCTGATATCCAACAACCCTGATTAAAGACGACGGCTCTTTGTGTTCAGGAGGTGGACGTGGCCAACCTGCAGGGCTACAAGCAGAGCATCATGGCCCTGTCCGACGAGGGCAAGCTCTACCGCAGCGAGCTGGAGATCGTCCTCTGCAGGGAGCCACTGGTGTAACCTCTCCTGCTTCTCCAGCCCCGTCGTTCATCCTGCCTGCCCCCGCCTCCACCCTTACCCCCCCCTTCCCCTGCCCCCCCCCCCTCCCCCCCCCTGAGACCACGCCCACCTCCAGCAGCCTGGCATCGGACGCAGACCAGGTGCATGTGCCGGACACGCCCCCCGCCCCCGCCCCCGCCCCCTTCGTGTTAACTACTTTGGAACGATTTTAAAAAAAGTGCACTGACAGCACGAGCGGCTCTTCCTCTTTTAAAGACGGCGTAGTTGTAAAGCTAACGACCCTGTAAGAGCTCAACCACAAGTGGCCAAAACCCTGTCGCCTCTTAATCCCAAGGTTAGGGCTTCAGGGCTGCCAACTGCACTCAATCGGTCGTGCACATACATATATTTATTCAGACCTACAATATACTGTATGTAATAGGGCTCACCGGTGCCACTAACAATTCAAAATGGCTTATTTAAACCCAAATATCTACTGTAACCACTACCAGTTTAACATTTTTGCATCCCAAAACCACATCAATGCCTTACCTTACCAAAACCCAGGCAAAGACCATTTAAACAAGTCTCAAGATCCTTATTGTATCCCACGATAATACTCCTTATAGGCTATACCATGTTTTACCCTGTACCCGCTAACCTGCTTTTTAACTTAACGTTGCATCCAAAAAAAAAAAGAATGAGTACCATGCGACACAGCAGAATACTGTTGTTTTATCATACTTACTTTGATCCTATTTATAGCCACTCATAGATTTAATATGATTTCCACACTTTCTCTGGGTGCCATCTTGTTTCATCCTCCTCTGTACTTCGACCATGTTTGGGTTTCATTTCTAACATTGAGTTTTGGCTGATACTGTCAATTGAAAACAATAATAAATGTCTTATGGATAAGATAATGCCGTGTGTATGTCTTTTTGTTCTCAATAATTGCAATAACTTGCATGTAGATTTCTTTCTTTAAGACGTTAGTGAAGATGATGCTCACCAGCTTTAATAATTACAACCAATAATTACCTTTGCTTGCAGTTGTATACCAAATCTAAAATAATTACTTAATTGTATCTCAGATCCACAACTGTGATGGGAACATGCACACACATTCAGAATACATGTATTTTATTACATTAATATATATCTAATTGTGCGTTAAAACCATATGTTCTTATACATCAAACATTGTTTGAGTTTTAATGATGTTTGAGTCTAGATCCTGATAGGTTTTCTTTTTGTTTTTGTTCGTAGTATTCAATGATTTTTTACCTGTAGCACTTTGAGATTGCCAAATGTAAAGTGCAATACAAATAAAATGTATTATTATTATTATTATTATTAATGCTATCTTTAATACTATCATGTTTAATATGAGGAGGAAACATGGAAACATATTTAAATGACATACACTACATGTGTATATCCCCGAGGGTGAGGAAACGTGATTCCCAGTACGCCATACATCTTTTAAATTGAAGGAATGGCATCAAAATAAGAGCTTATCAGACTTTACATAATTTAAAAGAACGACGGATGTCTCTTAGCTTCGCAATCTGACTGAACCGAGTCACAATCCTGCTAATTCTACCACGGAAAGATATTAGCAAATAGATCATTGTTTTGGAATAATGTATACACGTTTGAATATAAAGTACCAAATATAATAGTTCACAGTTGTCAGTCAATATATTCAAACACAATTTAACAAACAACAAATGTGAGATACCTGGCCCAATGCAGAGTGGTGCAGGAGTGAGGACCCTTGTACACGACACACTATAAGCTACGGTCACTGCAGGAGTGGCTTCATATGCTGCTCAGGTTCAATCTGCGACACCACGGTTCCCAAGGCTCCAGCTGGGCTAGTCAGGACACACCGGCCACCCCTTAATGGGGTCGGCATGCTTTTAAATCTGCCTGAATAATACACAACGACGCTCGCCGGCCACGCCAGCGTCACAGCGCCGAGGCGAAACGCCATCAATTAATCAACAGCGCTCCATTCTGCACATGACACGCAGATTGGGCAAATCAGCAGCCATCGCCCTTCATGATTTCCTACACGTATAAAGGAGTTGTAAAGAGTGAGAGAAGAGAGCAAACATTGCTAAATGAAATATCCCCTCCCTCCCTCTCTGCTCCCTCCCTCCCTCCCTACGTGTCCCCACCATTGAGAAGTGATTGACAGGCAAGATCAATTATCCGCAATACTGGTCGATGACAACGTATTACGCAGCATTTTGCGCATTACAAACACCGTCGCATCACGGAACAGCCATCGTCGAAGTCGGAGTTGTGAGATACTTCCGACTTTTCCCGAGTCAGATATCCGACGTCAGGGGTGGCGTTCCAGCTGCAATTCCCAACCGGGAACTTCCAACTTCCGACTTCCGAGTACAAATGGAACGCAGCAATAAATTCTACATGCAGAGGGCAGGCACATTCAGTTGGAAACGGATATTCTCACAGAGCATTTCCCTCACTGCACGGCTGATAGATGGCGAGGTAGTTTCTCACAAATGACACTGAATTAATAGCTCTTAATACTACCTACAGCACCTGTAATTGGATAATCTCTCGTTGATGTCTAATACTAGGGCCTAAAGCTCATTAGGTAAAAGAATAGATATTCATAAGATATTCATAAGACAAGAAGGGCATTACACCTTAAATGAGCTTGTTTTTGTACAACGCACACTCCTTGGCACACACTCCTTGGCAATAGCCCAGAGGTCCCCCGATGCATCTGGATTAAAGCGTAACAAAGATGAACAGCATCTGCATCGCAGCGCCGCTGAGCGCAGTAACCCAGACTAACTGCGACTGTCTAACTGTCGGCCTTGATCAGCGACATTCTCTCATTTTGCAAGGACTTAGTAGATGACTCTTCGTTCTTTTAAACTACACAGGGCACAGAAAATGAAAACAAATATGGCCGCGCTCGACTCAGTGTGTGCCTGTGTGTGTGTGTGTGTGTGTGTGTGTGTGTGTGTGTGTGTGTGAGTGAGTGAGGGAGTGTGTAAAGTGCAAGGACAAGTCTCCCCTCTCCACCCCTGTATGTCCACACCACCGTCTCGCTGAAACACGAGCGGTGACCGAGGTGACTCTGCGGAAAACACGATGCGTCGGATCCTGAGATGCGAAACGTGTCGGCCATGGAGCGACGGGCCGGCGGGCGATCGATGCTTCACACACACAAGGACGTGTTTGCCGCCGCTTCCCAGTAAGCAGAATGCCCGATCTCGCGTTATGTAAGACGTGACTTACTGGTTGGCTCCTTCCTGTAGCAGCCAATAATGTAATAAATACCGTTAATGTTACAACTGCCAAAAACGTAATGATTTAGCAATTCTTATTGTAATAAAAGTCGATCGTGTAATAACTGGGCAATTATGTAATATATTTTCGAAACCAATAACGTCCTAACCTTTTGGGCCTAATGAAATAATTACATTATTAGCAGGTTATTATATTATGAGCTGTGGAAAATAAAATAAATCATAGAAAATGTAATAACTGAGCTGATAATGTAATTATATACTTATATCACTATATTTAAGTTTTATTTATTGGCTATAAAGTGTCACACTTCCATGACACTCACCCCGAGTGTTACTTCTTTCAAATAGCTGCTCAAAAACCTGACCACACACACACACACACACACACACACACACACACACACACACACACACACACACACACACACACACACACACACACACCTAATTTGTCTCTCTATAGGAATTAAGACTATTTATTTTGTTTGTGGTTCTTGATGGTTCGACTTATCTCCGGCACCTACCTTCTACTCCTTAGCCATTCGAGTACCAGATGAAGTGGGAGCGGTCTTTCCATGTATGTAGAAGACCGGCTCTAGAAGACCAAGTCTGTGTGATGCTGAACATTACATCAATACCATTTGGAGCTGAAAGGACACCTGTGTGTAGCCTGCAGTGCTATTATAACGCCGTGGTGTTCTGTGTGCCATTGCACGTCTCGTGATGAGATGCAGCTGAACGTAAGGAAGGCAACAGAATCCGACGATACTGACAAAGAGGAGAACAGGAGGAAAGGAGACCACCACACCATGAGAAAATAACAGCCATGATTTATTCATTGATGAAAGGAACCCTGGTGTTTTATTTATGGCTCTTTTAAATATAGCTCATGTGAATTAAATAACTTATTGAAAATGGATGTTCCAACCTAGATTCCTGTGAATTCCCAAACACACTGCGTGGGGTGCGCATGCAGACACACACACACACACACACGCACACACACACACACACACACACACACACACACACACACACACACACACACACAATGTGGAATACATAAACAAAAACAAACACAACACAAACGCATACATGATTGTGCCTCTGATCGTTTGTTGAGTTGGATGAATTGGATGAATGGTCTTTGGACATTCATTGGATGAATGTCCAAAGACCATTGAAAGAAATACATCTCACCGCATGAATAATTCATAATTCTAGTTCTAATATTTAACATGATGAGACAGACTATTTCTCGGGGAGGGGTTTCTAAATTCAGTGCTTCCACGACTGCATGACGAAAACAGCTTGATGTAAACAACCCGATTTCATCATGTAGTCGTCATGGAAACGCCACGCCAACCGATCGATGCCTGATGCCTTTCAAACAGAAAGAATGCAAAATTATTTGTTTTCATTATTATTATTTAAGAACTTCATGATTAAACACTTTACACGAGGCCTCGACGGTACTATAATCAACACAATAGGGCAGGCCAAATGATTTACCTGTCCATCTTTGTATGTTATCTCAAATCCCAAATACAAAACCAGGTGTATAACATTTGTATTTCAGAAGCGCACAATGTTATCATTAACACTGATTGATACATTACTACCTCTGCACTGAGCCCTCGGAGGTCTTAGGGGATAAGGAAGATCATATGAAAGAGGATCCTGGAGGGAACCGGGGATAGGAAGGACAAACTACACCGTGCAGATCAACATGCGGGTCGATACTGCCTATTATGATTTCAGCCAATTCTCCTGGAACAGCTTACACACACACACGCACACACACACGCACACACACACACACACACACACACACACACACACACACACACACACACACACACACAGCATTTAATTAAGAACACCTAATGTAAAGCAATGCAGGAGAAGAACAGTAGGGGGCATCATTGTTTTGATCCACGTACATTATATTAATTTGAAATAAACCATTTTGTCCTATCTTTCCATACTATCATCATGTTATGTGTCCACACTGCACTTCAAGGGATGATTTTTGTTCAAAGATGGGTAAAATAGTTGAATGTAACATACTTGATATCGGCTTAGCTGGGATCTATTAATCTCCAGCGCTTACCCAAATTAAGACTTAAAATACATAGGCATGAATGTAATCCCTAGCCTGTATAAATAATAGCCTATAATTATGTATAAAGAAATATGTAGAACGTAAATAATTAAATGGGTGCATATTACAGCACAAACAAACCATACACACACGCAGCATATTAAGTCAGTGTGCTTATGCAATCTGTGGAAATCCAAAAGAAAATGTAAAGAAAAAATATACGGTATACACAGTAAATCACACACACACACACACACACACACACACACACACACACACACACACACACACACCACTAAAACAAAAAAGCCCACTCGATTCAAATGATGCTTCGATTTTTCTGATAAAAATACATGCATTTACTCAACAAATAATGCATTATTCACTATTTGCTGTGATTTGTTCTGCTTTGCCAAAAGACCTGGCCTTTTTCCCCCCCCCTTGTATTTACTTATTTTATTTCATATACTGACCTTTGTTTATTGTTTAAAATTTAACCATTGTATTGTTAGTCTTGCTAAATTCGATGTATTGTTGTCTACTATATCTGTGCTGTATTAAAGGAGACATATAATACCACCAGGTGGGAGCGTGATGAGCCATTCCAAGTGGTTTCAAACCGGTTGGAATGGCCCCATACACAGGTGGGAGGTCACCGAGAAGTATGCTGGATAGATCAGCCTACCCAGTGGACTGTAGCAACTGGTAGGCTGATCTAACCACCATACATCTTAATGTGGGTAGTTTGTTATAGAAATAGTAAACAAAGCATGGAGACACAGCTTTTCTGTGTGTTTCTGGCACTATGTGTACACAGGGCCATAGAAGTTATCAAAGGTATGCTGAAGTTTCGTATTTTCTTAATTTTGATATGAATTTTTCTCAGTCTGGATCTACGTGGAACCAGTGAGTTACCATGTTAGCGATGCTGGTTAGCTTTTAGTCTATTGTGCATAGTGCTAGCTAATGGAGCTGCTGGGGTGACATTTGATTTTCCAGACGGATAAGTTATGTTGACCCCTTGTCTCATGTAACCAGAGAAAACAAACCAGAGTCAAATGAACATAATGTGGTCGACATGTTTGTATGTTTAAGCTGAGTTGTGTATCATTAAGGAGTTATCATATTTGTACTGCCATATTCTTTTCCTCCCTCGTTCTGCACGAGGCAAAACTGAAGTTCAACAGTTTTTCCGTATAAAGCTCAATGCCCAGTTTATTTTCCCGTAGTATAAGATAAGATAAGATAAGACCCCGAAGGAAATTCTTGTATGATTGGTTTTCTTAATAGTTTTTTTTAATATGGAGTTGTGCTGCAATCGTGTTCCAGTGCTAAAATGGTACAAATATAATAGAAATAATCGAAATAATATAAATGATAATTTTTGTATCACTGAAAAAACTCTGCAGCGCTTCAGCACTTCATTTATAAAGGCGTTATAAATGCACATTTGCACATTTACCGTGTCCAAAAAATTCCATCTCTGATATTGTATATATTTAACTGGTCATATTGTGATTTAGACAATATTTCAATGAATTGTCGTTCGCCGTCTTGGGCTCCAGGGAGTCAGCAGTCCTATGTGTCGATTGACCTCAAGCCTGGTTCAAAGTAGCCTACTTATGCTCTATGAACACTAGATGGTGCTATTGGAATATGGTTTTTAATAAATAATTGTTGGAAAAGCTTCTATCTCTGTCCTACTCAAGTCCTTTGTTTTTTGCACCTACTGCTGGACGTTTTATGTATTGTCTGACGTGTGTTGTATCCACGTAGGCCTATGTTTGAGTTATTGTTTCATGCTGTGTCTTATGGTCTGCACCTGTGTTGTATCTCTGTAGGTTTTTGTTCACATCTGTTGGGTTATAGTTTCATGCGTGTATCTGTGTGCTCTGCTCTTGTGTTGTTACCCCGCCGCGCTTCATTTCACTTCCTGAGTAGTTTCTCCGTATTTATACCTGCTGCCCCGACCTTGTGCTCCCTGGAGGGTTCACCACAGACGCAGATTACTTTTCCAAGGCGACTTACGAGGTCATTTGTTGTCATTTAGAAAACTGGTTGGCTCGTTTTCTGTGTCCGGGTGCGTGTCTGCGAAGCAATTGAGGAACAAGGAAGTAGTTTTAAAAATATTATTTTCCTTTGTTTTGAAGTGTTTTGGTTTCTGACTGATGCGATCATAAATGTTAGGGCTAAGTGTCACATATATATATATACAGTATATATATATTAATTTGTCTTGTCCTCATTAATTAAAAACAGAGAACACATCCAGTGTCCAAAAGTCATTCGTTTGTATAGCAGACCCCACACATAGCCAATTAGGCATATTAGCCAAAGTATGGTAATAGGCCTACACTGGCAGTTGAGCATGTTGCCCGGTTATCATGCTTGGCGCTGCAGCCTGCTCACGGGGCTTGATTTGGGTACATTTGGATAAGAATGTGCCAGCCGCTCTGCAAATAATTGTTAAGGAAAACCACCCCCTCTTTTTACACACACATTACAATAACCAAAAATGGTTGTCACCAACAAATGGGCAGTAGGCAGCACAGAGCATTGTGCTATTCAGAATATACAACCAAGGTGTACATCTCTATTGTATTGACATGTAGGTATACATGAGTAGAGTTGGTTTTTAGATTGTTTTTGTTCAGTTTGGCTCTTTGTTATTGTGAAGAACTAGCCATTCCAATCTCACAAGCCTCACATTCTGTTTCTCATCCGAAGACCGGTCTGGCCAGGCTTCAAGTCATGTGCTTGTGGCCGAAACCAACAGTGATTTAGACCAATCAGCCTCCCACGAGGAACTAACGGGAAGGGAAGCTACGGGCGCAGTGATTGTGATAGATAAGAGAGATAAGATAGACAGTTGGTTCATCCAATCACCCGCCATGCAGCCATTGAAAGTGCCTTCCCTTTTCCAAACAGTCTCAAGGGATGCCTTCCCAGATCTGCCGCGTCAGCTTACTGAAGAACACAGATCAGCTCAGTGAAGGACAGGAGACAATGGCAGGAGTCAACACTTGAAATCGTTAGCTTTATCTGTGTTTGTCATGAACACATGGCCATTCAGAGTGAGCCAGCACACAACTGTTAGGCCTGAAGCATCCACTGAGAGACCCAAGACTCAGCTGTCTGTGACGCAACATGGTGTCCCGTGTCTCTGATACATACCATGAAAACATCATCCCACAATCCAAGCAGACCAGTTTTGCCCAGAAAGGTGTGGGAGGAATCAGGTGCTTCTCTGCGAGTGCTTGGGTGTGTGTGTGTGTGTGTGAGAGAGAGAGAGAGAGAGAGAGAGAGAGAGAGAAATATGAAACATCTGAAATGGTTTAAAACATTAGAAGACTGTTTGATTCACTTGATGAATGGTGTTTGAAGAAGATGTTTACAGTCAAAAGGAGAGAATGTTCATTTTGTTGGACTTCAGGCGGTTACAAAGCTGATGCTGTCATTTCTACACTGAGTGGCAGAGGTTTTTAGCACGTCATACTACTTTGTGGTAAGTTATTAGACCTGCTCAACTTGTATGAATAACTTGTATAGTCTCGTAACTATGAATGCTCGAAAACAGCTCGATTCTATCTTGATGTACCACAGTGACATATTTCTGTCTCCTTCAACAAATGTACTCTTTGTAAGTCGCTTTGGATAAAAGCATCTGTCAAATGCCCTAAATGTATTCATTTTGTGTACATTCATTAACACCGGGTACAAATCAACACACACAAAACTTTCGTCAAGTATCTTTCATCCACATAATTTTGACCTATTTATCATGTAAACACACAGTGTGTGTTTGTAGGCATTATATGATAATTAAGTCAATACAATGTGGATGTGATGTATAAAAGTTCAGAGCAATGATATAACTACTATAACTGGGCTGGGAAATTGTTTTATGAATTGTGTCTATAGACACAAGCCTGTATTTACTCTTGAAGTCATCCAAGGACTTGCTCTGCACAAGAGGTAATCTAAAACTATGGCAGGTATCTGCCAGAGATATGCTTTCTTTTGCATAAGAGATAAGGCCTAGGTGTTTCACACGGGACATTTCCAGATGGACAATCATTACGCAAGCTGCTGGTTGTCACTATTGTGAGTCATCTCAATTCAAAGACTCAATGTCATTATCATCACAGTTTGTGTCTCCTGTGCTACACAAGGGAACCTGGGCTGTATGGGGCGCCATGGCCGTGATCATCGAGTATCCCGACACCGTGGCCGCCAGACAGCTGGCTCTGCTCAACATGCCCTTCCCGGACCTGG
>PIJE02000562.1:3215-34990 GCA_002895965.2 Coryphaenoides rupestris | reverse complement strand
CTGTCCAAAAGTCATTTGTTTGTATAGCAGACCCACACATAGCATGTTGCCCGGTTATCATGCTTGGCGCTGCAGCCTGCTCACGGGGCTGATTTGGGTACATTTGGATAAGAATGTGCCAGCCGCTCTGCAAATAATTGTTAAGGAAACCACCCCCACTTTTTTACACACACATTACAATAACCAAAAATGGTTGTCACCAACAAATGGGCAGTAGGCAGCACAGAGCATTGTGCTATTCAAAATATACAACCAAGGTGTACATCTCTATTGTATTGACATGTAGGTATACATGAGTAGAGTTGGTTTTTAGATTGTTTTTGTTCAGTTTGGCTCTTGTTATTGCCATTCCAATCTCACAAGCTCACATTCTGTTTCTCTCCGAAGACCGGTCTGGCCAGGCTTCAAGTCATGTGCTTGTGGCCGAAACCACAGTGATTTAGACCAATCAGCCTCCCACGAGGAACTACGGGAAGGGAAGCTACGGGCGCAGTGATTGTGATAGATAAGAGATAAGATAGACAGTTGGTTCATCCAATCTCCTGCCATGCATCCATTGAAAGTGCCTTCCCTTTTCCAAACAGTCTCAAGGGATGCCTTCCCAGATGTGGTCTGTGTAACAAAGCATCTGCCGCGTCAGCTTACTGAAGTACACAGATCGGCTCAGTGAAGGACACAAATGACAGGAGACAACGGCAGGAGTCAACGCTTGAATCGTTAGCTTTATCTGTGTCATGAACACATGGCCATTCAGAGTGAGCCAGCACACAACTGTTAGGCTGAGCATCCACTGAGAGACCCAAGACTCAGCTGTCTGTGACGCAACATGGTGTCCCGTGTCTCTGATACATACCATGAAAACATCATCCCACAATCCAAGCAGACCAGTTTGCCCAGAAAGGTGTGGGAGGAATCAGGTGCTTCTCTGCGAGTGCTTGGGTGTGTGTGTGTGAGAGAGAGAGAGAGAGAGAGAGAGAGAGAGAGAGAGAGAGAGAGAGAGATAGGATAGAATATGAACATCTGAATGGTTTAAACATTAGAAGGCCGTTTGATCACTTGATGAATGGTGTTTGAAGAAGATGTTTACAGTCAAAGGAGAGAATGTTCATTTTGTTGGACTTCAGGCGGTACAAAGCTGATGCTGTCATTTCTACACTGAGTGGCAGAGGTTTTTAGCACGTCATACTACTTTGTGGTAAGTTATTAGACCTGCTCAACTTGTATGAATAACTTGTATAGTCTCGTAACTATGAATGCTCGAAAACAGCTCGATTCTATCTTGATGTACCACAGTGACATATTTCTGTCTCCTTCAACAAATGTACTCTTTGTAAGTCGCTTTGGATAAAAGCGTCTGTCAAATGCCCTCAATGTATTAATTTTGTGTACATTCATTAACACCGGGTACAAATCAACACACACAAAACGTTCGTCAAGTATCTTTCATCCACATCATTTTGACCTATTTATCATGTAAACACACAGAGTGTGTGTGTGTGTGTGTGTGTGTAGGCATTATATGATAATTAAGTCAATACAATGTGGATGTGATGTATAAAAGTTCAGAGCAATGATATAACTACTATAACTGGGCTGGGAAATTGTTTTATGAATTGTGTCTATAGACACAAGCCTGTATTTACTCTTGAAGTCATCCAAGGACTTGCTCTGCACAAGAGGTAATCTAAAACTATGGCAGGTATCTGCCAGAGATATGCTTTCTTTTGCATAAGACATAAGGCCTAGGTGTTTCACACGGGACATTTCCAGATGGACAATCATTACGCAAGCTGCTGGTTGTCACTATTGTGAGTCATCTCAATTCAATCTTAAGCTCATACGAACATTCACAATAATTAATGTACTTTGGCAACGGTAAGCCACCTCGCCATCACTACCCCCATCGTGCAGCACATTGTTTTAGAGTTATCCTGGAAACATCTGGCCGTTGTAGTCCGCTGTTGCTAGCGATGGATTTATAGCGCATTGATTCGGAAACTGTTCAAAGGCACAGAGGTGGCCCGTTGTTGAAAAAGAATGCACAACCTCGGAACGTTATTGTCCAATCAGAATCAAGTGCTCAACTAATGCCGTGGTATGAACCAATGATAACGTGCGTGCGTGTGTGTGTGTGTGTGTGTGTGTATGTTGTGTGGAGGATCTGGGAATGGATTATAAGAGGAGGAGTCGGTGCATTGCCTACGCCGGGAATGGAGACGCCATCAGGGAGTTGGAGGACCCCAGAGAGGAGAAGGTGATCAGTGAGGTTATTTCCTGACTGGAACAGATTATTTTGAATACACTGTACATTGTACCCATTATCCTGTTAAACTCAATCGCAGTCACAATCACAACCTCAAATTAAAAAGGGTTTGTTCAAAAACTAAATTCTGCTACAGCAACAAAACAAAAAGGACTACGACGAGAGTTCTAAAGAGAGAGCAGAAGAGAAACTAGACAACCAATGAAAATGCACCTTCCAACTCTGCTCCCTCCCTCCCCAGCATTCCACCACTGAGAAGTGTTGCATTCACACACACAGCCCTGATTGACAGGCAAGGCCTAAACCAATCAAGGAAGAGATGCCCTAATTGATCGGAAATGAGCCGGGAGCTTTCGAAAGTCTCGTTTAGCTAATACAGAGGCAGGCACACTCAACCAGAATAGATATTCTCACAGCACATCACTCACTCATAGCTGACGGCTGACTATGCCGTAACAAGTTACACTCGAAGTACTCAAATCAAATACTCTGTTACAAACAATAGTCCCGCATTGAGAATTGTACTTATACATGTAACATGTAAAAGTAGAAAAGTATTAGCATTGAAATAGACTTAAATTACCAAAAGTAAAAATTCTCATTATGCAGAATGGACCATTTCCAACAATATATTTTATATTATAATTAATGTATTTTTATTTGATATATTACTTTACATACTGCAGGGTAGCTTGTGAACTCCCCCTGCGGACCAATAAAGCCTTAAATATATAAAATATAATTTATTTATGAGTAAATGTTGTATTGTACACTTTAATCTGCAAAGCAACCAAAGGTGTCAGACAGCTTAGTAGAATGTACAATATTTCCCTCTGAGATGTAGTGGAGTAGAAGAATGAGAAAGTAGCAGAGAATGTAAATGTAGAAATACTCAAGTAAAGTACCGCATATTTTGTACTTGTACTCCAACACAGCTGTGTTTGTGTGTGTGTGTGTGTGACCTCTGGACAGGTCAGCGGGTCCCTGCGCTTCATCGTGTTCTACGAGCCGCCGCCGCAGTCCCGCCTGGTGGTCACCATCCTGCAGGCCGAGGGGCTGCCGAGGCGGAGCCAGGCCCACAAACCACACCCCTTCGTCAGGCTGAGGCTGATGTGGGCGGGGCAGGAGGACCAGGAGGAGGGGAGCGGGTCGGGGATGATGAAGAAGAAGAAGAAGGAGGAGGAGGTCAGATGATTAGCGTCCCTTCAGGGATTTACAATAATCATTGTTATGGATGGACTTTTATGACAGGCTGGTAATGAAGCAGGTTGACATGTAGAAGCGACGAGGCGCGACAAAGTACTACAATTTCAAAGTACTACAAGTACAAAGTACTACAACTTCAAAGTACTACAAGTACAAAGTACTACAACTTCAAAGTACTACAAGTACAAAGTAATGACAAAAACGAAATAACAATCTTCAGATTGCTAAAAAAATATATATATATATATTGATTTTTTGTCTGTAAAATTCCCTCAATCTAATATTTTTCATTTCCCAACACGTGTTGACGATGAGGAGGCGTCACCACAGGGGGCGGGGCCGGAGCCGCCGCGCGCCCTGTGCGCCGTGCTGCGCGAGTGGACCACGCGCATGGTCAGGGACACGTGCAGCCCGGCGTTCGGAGAGCAGTTCAGCTGCGAGCCGCTGCAGCAGCACGACCTGCCGCGCGTCACGCTGCGCATGGAGGTACGACACACACACACACGCACACACACACCACCCTCCCTCCCAGCGGGAGGGAGGGTGGTGTGTGTGTGTGTGTGTGTGTGTGTGTGTTATCTGATCAATAATCACCAGGATAATGATTGACTGTATTAAAGGATAATGATTGACTGTATTGCCAGACCTTAATGTCAATGATCTGCATTGTAAACATGACACAAGTTGGCGCCACGTCCGTGTCATTCATGTCAGTGAACGCACCCTCTGTGTGTGTTATGTCAATAAAGTTGCCTTTGCCTTGAATGCAAGTCATTCATGCAACTCTTAATTATTAGAAAACTTTTTTATTGGCACAATAAAAAAAAACCAAGTACAATAAACTTTTGTGCAAAAAATTAAAGGTGCTATTATGTAAGAATCAGAAGTGCATTGTGGGTTGAGACAATAACAATCAGAAACTCATGTTAGTTCTCATCATAATGAAACCTTGTGCACATTTTAAAAAGCGATGAAATCAACAGACTCAAATGACTCAAATATAAGAGAAATCAGCCCAGAAGCTGTTCTACTACAACAACAACAACAACAACAACAACAACAACAGAGAGAGTCAGGGAAGCTCTCCTGTTTTAACTTCAACCACAACCTGCTCACACACTGGCAATTTAAAGTGATTTGTTCATGTAAAAAATCCTAACATGTAGTCCCTGAACGGATTCATGATCAAGTCACTTTTCTACTGCGGCTGTCTGAACGAGAAAGTTTGTCAAGAATAAAACACCAACATCCACGAGTCCCGTCCTTCCAGGGAATGTTTTGACTGAGCGGTTCTGTCGCTGTCCTCACTTGAGCCACGAGAGGCTGCTAATGGGAACGCAGTTACATAGTGCAGCTTTAACGTGGTTTCGATTGTGTGTGTGTGTGTGTGTGTGTGTGTGTGTGTGTGTGTTTCAGGTTAAGGACTTTGATAAGTTCTCTAGACACATGGTCCTGGGAGAGGTGAGAGTACCCTTGAGACATTTGGACATTTGCTATCCTCTGGAACTACAGGAACATCTGCAGATGCCACAGAAGGTGGACACACACACACACACACACACACACACACACACACTAGGCTTTCTACGTACTCTTCGACTCAAAAACGTACGTCCGTCAGAAGCCAGCCAGCCGGTGACCAGTTGTCTGCCTTGCTGTGTCACCAGGACCCAGTGGGAGAGGTCCTTCTCTCCTTGAAGTTTCTGCCCGCTGCCCAGAGGCTGGAGGTCGGACTGTTGAAGATCAGAACACTGCAGACGAACACAAATACAGATACTGGTAAACAACATTATTATTATTATGATGATGATGATATTATTATTATTATTATTATATATAATATATTATTATAATGTATAATAATAATAATAATTAATAAGTGTAGTGTGAGTGTATTCAGATATCCCAGTAGAGGGAATGTTTTTATTTTTAAATAGGAAACATGAACATATGAATGGTTTATGATCACTTGAATGATGAATGGTGTGTGTGTGTGTGTGTGTGTGTGTGTCATCCACACAAAACATGTGAAGAAAACATTGCACGTCCAATTCTTCTGGATGTGTTTTTTTTCCTCACATCTGCACATTGTCTGCCTTTGATTGACAGCCCTGTACGCCCGGATCAGCGTGCAGGGTCACCAGTGCAGGCTGCGCCACCAGAAGACCACCGCGGTCCGCCAGTGCCAGACAACCGTGTTCAACCAGGTCCTCATGTTCTCCCTCCTGGAGTTCCCGCCGCGGGAGTGCAACGTGGCGATATCCGTGTACGAGACGGACGCCGACAGGAAGCACAAGCATCTCGTGGGTCAGCTGAGCGTGGGCAAGGACGAGAGGTGCGAGGACCATCACTGGACATTGATGATGCGCTCCTTGCGCCAGCCAGTTGCATTGTGGCACCAGCTGCTGATCTAGGCTGAGGTGGAGGACACCATGACCATGTGGCCACACCATGAGGAAGCGCCAAAGATCGTTAGCAATAAAAATAATGCTGCCTGGGTTCCATGCTATCCTGGGACACAACATGAGCTCTTTCCATATATATATACAGTATATACAGTATATATATATTCAAAACGCGTTGCACTCCTAGAAACATGGCAACCAACTGAACCCCCGCCCCCTCCTCCCCCTTCTAAATGTGTAGGAGAACTATTACCTTTGAATATTATTCTTACTTGTTCCACGTTGTGCCAGCGTTTATTGCTCACGTTGGCTAGCTGCTTTGCATGCTAATACAGTGTTTGGTTTGACCGCTCTGGGCTAACCGTTCGGAGCAACATGGCAGCCTCCGTGGAAGGCGACCCACTCCCAACGTTGATATAAACAGATTATTATAAGCTAACAAAACACAAGGCTTCTTAGTTCCACAGGATTATATACTGATGAAAACATCTAACATTTCTGCCAAATGCTAGATGCCACCAAAGGCACGATTAAAGACAGACAGAAAGAAACAGAAGCAAAACTCTGGTCAAAGTAGGACTCGTGTTCACAACATGAATTGTGATTTTTATTATTGTAAATAAATGCACACTGGTTTTTGAAACTCCTCTCCTGATGATCATTTTGGGGCCTGATCACACGCTTCTGAACATCATCGGTGTTTTAGCATCATTTTTAGCATTAAACTGCTCTCTGAATTGCTGCCACCACATTAAATAGCTTCAACATCTTGTACATACCACTGTAAACGTAACAGAGTTCAGTCTGTAGTACCATAGTAACCCTTTCAACAGATTCTAACCACACTAGACGTAGAGTTTAATATCTTGGAGACATCGGCGACATCACTCTTAGATATAGAATTCACTACTTCCTTGTTGGCCGCCAGCTGGTTGGTTGGTTGGTGTACTACATTGTTGTTGAATGTGTACTTTGTGTTATTAATCATTATTACAATTATTATTAATTTTACTCTACCTTATTAGAGTACCATTATATGTTCCAATGGAACCTGGGGTATTTTGCCTTTTATATTTCATTAGATTTTATATGGACTAAAATAGAACAGAATCAAATTGATTGCATTGCTGTGACACAACAGAACCTGTTGTCTGTGCTGGTGGAAAGGAAAGAAGGAAAGGAAGGAACGAAAGGAAGAAAAAGGAAAGTGTTTGGTGATGCAGCCAAGGTGTTTATGAGGAGGTGAAGGTCCGGGGCATGTGAATCACTCCCTGGGCCATAAAGACATGGATCCACCCTGTGACCAAAGGTCAGGCGTAATGACCAGACGGCTCCATCTCTGCGGGGCGTATACGTGGCTGGTTCACTCCCTGCCCACCCGGAGCCCTGCAGCGGACACACATCGGTGCAACATGGGGCAGCGAGAGCCACCAGTAGCTGTGAGGAATATCCTGTTTCTTATTCTTGTGCTTCCCATGTCTGCCAGGGCCCAAGACCCACCAAGTAAGTATTCACTTTTTAAACGTCAAGGTGGTTGAAGCTCCGACAAGACTCTTAGTATGGTTACGAGAGTCATTAGGTGTGAGTGATTGGGTGTTGATAATAAATGGTCCCAAGTCATTTGTGGAGCACTTTCATGGATAAAGCTGGCCTTGTTAATGACATATAGCATCATTTGAAGAATATATAGCCATTAAGCCTCTTGATAAACATTCAATACAGCGTGTATATCTTAAATGATCAGTGTATTTTTCTCTGTGTCACAGTGTGCAGCGGTGGGCAAGTGTCTATAACAGAAAACAATGAAGTTGGAGCGGTCGTTGCCACCATTCAGACAATCAGCGATGCAATCACGCTGAGATTAACGGAGCCTACCAACATATTCAGCATCGTTGGAAAACAACTCATAGCGGACGTAGTTTTGGACTATGAGGTATAGAAATGGAAAAAAAAATAGAATTTAAACAATGTCACCTTTTCACTGAAGCCAGGACATGAGTTAGAATTGATTTGAAATGATTTGAGTGTTGAATAAAAGCCATACCTGTCCTTTGCCACGTCAGGAAGCCTGGAAAGCCTTGACACAAGCTTAATTGAAAAGGGCATTAAGTGGCCCTTAAGTGTGGTCAATATGAGTCCTTCTACCTTGTAACAAAGTGGCAGTGGATGTAGTTATTTTTACATGTCATTTCAAGTCAGTTTCAAACTAAAGTAATGGACACTATGAGTTAAGTTATTATACACATGAAACACTTATCAGTATATAGGCCTACTACTGGAAATAGTTGGTTTGCAGTGTGTCTAAAACAAAGCTTTGAGTTGTAAATGTCTATATTCAATGTATATGTTAAATGTCTATTGGTGTTTATTTAATAGTCGTTTGATAAAAACTGTATGAAAACTTAACTAACATATTTTTGCATATATTTGTTTTTGGTTGCAGACTGAAGTTGTACATCTAGCACAAATTATATGCACAAACCCAGCCGACGGGGTGAGAGGCCTTGAAACAACATCACCCTTAACACCAAACACTGTTTCACAGTAACTGTAAAAAAAATAAATAATTAAATGACATTTTACGAATAACATAAAAAGCCATTTGTCATGTGTGCCATGGTTATGTCGGTGGGTTAAATGTCTTTCTCTGTTTTAGGTCGAGTTTGACATCATAATGAGAGTTGATGTCGAGAACGTGAATGATGAACGCCCTGTGTTTCCTATGGACGTGTACAATCGGAACGTCGTGGAGGTGAGCTGTGCATTTCAAACATTCATATCTGAGAGGCACCTCACAGTCACACAACGTTGTGAACTCAGTGTCCGTAAAAGCACAATTTGTTCAAATGAACCAAAAGGCGTTCCACTCAACAGCTATTCACAATTGCTTGTTATTCATTGCCGGGATTGTCTCCGATTGTCTCTCTATGCATGGAGATGTGTGTACAGTGTGTGTGTGTGTGTGTGTGTCCGCCTGTCGCCAAATGTCATGTTGTTTTCCAAGTTTACGCGTGTGGACACGGTGGTGGGGACCTACACCGCCCACGACAAGGATTCATCAACACTTTACTACAATCTGATCTCGGAACCAGTAGGCGCTTGTTTCATTCAACATCGTCATTTTGGATCATTTGTTCCAATTACACATGATGAGAGTTCTCCTTTGTTTGTTTTGTTTTTTTTCACTCATGCAAAGGCGGATGGAGCATTTGAATTGTCGGCTGTCACCAGCGCAAACATTGTCTTGAAAAAACTACTGGACTATGATGAGATTAAAACTGTGAAACTGACACTTTACGCTCAAGTAAGTGCTCACAATCAGTCAAATGCACAACGTCAAGAAATGTGTGATCACTCTGATGATTACATTTAAGACTATGGACACCAAACCATGTAAAACAAGGCTATATAAAAGTTAATGTACAGTGGAACATGTACAGAACAGTTCCGTGTCCGATACTTTAACAGTCCTGTATGCAGTCATTAACAATGAAGATTGACATATAATACATATATATATATATATAGTTTTTTATGTGTAAAAAGAAAGCTACACAATTTTGTATTATTTGTTATTTTAAGGAGACATCAACATAGTGAAATGTGACACCATCTTTAAAGAACAGAGGTGTCTGCATAGAATGAAGCAGTACAATTTGGTCCTAATATCTCCGTGTCAGTCTCAGCCATTGAGATGCTGTTGAACAATGTGCCATTTTTCAACTTCTGCACTTGGATGCCAAGGGAATCCGATCAATCACAGTGTGACTATAACCTATAAACCAGCCAGGGAGATAAGGGTGCTGGGGGCAACAGTCCAAGGTGTCCCTTTTCCTATAGCGACTTCCTCCAGTACCATGGGAGCTCATCACCACCCCCCCCCCCCAACAGTGAGACCAACTGTGATCCTCATCCTTTTCTCTCCTCTCATTATTCCTTTAAGGACTCACAGGATAACGCCATTGCTTTGACTGGAACCACCACCATCATGGTCACCATCACGGACGATGACAACAGACCCCCCTGGTTCCAGCCATGCACTGAGATCATGGTCGGGCTGAATAAAATCTGCCAGTTCCCTGGCTACACAGGCAGTGTGAACCTAACAGAGCAGGTAGGCCTGTACACTGTAATTAGCATGCTTAAAGTTTTTAAAAAAGCATCATCAACCATTGATTTAAACAAAAGGCTAACTTCCCTGCCAATTGAAAACTCAAAGCAACACTTGAAGAGTTAAATTCTGCTTTGAATGATACGGTTCAATAATCTAGGAAGAAGAATACGGAGTAGTATGTATGAACAATAATGGTTGGTGGTGGGTTCAGCTGTTCATTGGCTGTAGCTTGGCCTATATACGAGAAACATTCAGCTCGATGTGTGATTACGTCTTACTTTATACACAAGGGTGCCTTACTTCTGAAACCTGGACCGATCCGTGCTGTGGATGGGGATAATGGAATAAACGAAGCAATTACATACTCCATTCTAAACGGTAAGGTGTCCGGACAGCAGACTTCATCACATGAATTAGCATCACGCACAATGACATGCAAATCACGAGGAAGCAATGGTGTCCATTATTAAATGGCAAACATCTCCCTTTCACTCTGTATTTCCTATAGAGTTGCATGTTGCAATTGTGTGTTTGTAGTTGGCAGCTATTTTGACAGCTGCCTTCCTGCGCCTATTTTCCAGGTAACCCAGGAAATCTGTTTGCAATCAACGCAAACAGTGGAGACATTACGATGACGCGACCAGTGGATATCCTCGGCCCCATCATCCTCACTGTGATGGTAAAAGAATAGAAATACTTAAAACCTGACCGCTAGAAATGTGACTTGACATACTGTACCGTAGATGACATCAAGTGACATCACCCATGCACCCATGCAGTTATATATACAGTATATACAGTATATGTGTGTCTCAACACAAATTAGGCTGTCATTAATTTGCTTTAATTCTTAGTTATATTATTCTTTAATCTCTCTTTGTTCAGAAAACCCACTGTGTTGAATCTGACCCTGTTGGAACCAGGGTTGAGGGGTTCGATGCAATGCCATATTTTTGGGCTTAGGAGTATGGTTTTACACATGGTTAGGTTTAGGTATTCTTATGGCCTTGGTGATCGATATGGGTCCGGACACCACTAGCACCACGGGAGCCTGCAGTGTGTTCAGACACATCTCACGCAGACGGGGCTCCGGAGCCTGGCGAATCAGAGCGAATGAGAGAGCCTCTACTTATTCATAGCCCAGCCTTAATGTACTAAACAGTGAGCTACACCCTTTTATTGTGGACAACTAGCCAAACCCTGATGTGTTCTTCACTTCCAGGCTTCACAAATCATCAATCAATTCCAATTTGCCACAACAACAGTCACACTCCAGGTTTCGGAACAGAGCAAGCACGATCTGGTGTTCGAGGCGCCCCGGTACAGCGGCTTTGTCTCCAGCGTGGGCTCCATGGTGGTGGAGACGAGTGGCGAGAATCTGCCGCTGAGGATCCAGGCCACGGATGCAGACTTCGCTGACGTAAAATAGAGCAAAGCTGAAGCCTTACGTTTATTTAGGATTCTGAATTATCTCTGGTGTTCCCTGTGGAACACAATCTTTTTAGCCACTGGCTCCACTGCCCTGACTCATCAGTCCATTTCCTTTGATGCAGGGTGTGAATCCTAATCTCCAGTATGAAATCCTTGGAACCAACAACTTCTCATTAATAGGGGGTTACCTATTCATGATGAAGAAATCTCCACTGGGTGGGATTTCACTACAGGTGAGCTAAGCCAGACCATGAACTTATTGTATTAATGACTTGACTCAGTTGAAGGGGACCAATTGCACCGTGTTTTGTGTGATTGTAATCCCTGGCCTGTACATTACTAGGTGCAAGCAACAGATCCTACAATTGGGGATGTGGCAACAGCAGTTGTGGAGGTTGAAATTACATCAGGTAGGATCCATCTTGGATTCAGCGGCCAGATTCCTAACGTCATGATAAATGCTTCTTACTAAAAGGTGCCTTGGAGACTTGGCAACCCAAATGAATGTCTTCATCTGGGTGTGTTTGTTGAGATGTGCTCTGCTCAAGTTTCATGAATTACTCTGCTATTGATGGCCTCTCGGGCAACCAATACAATTCATTCATTGTTCGAAATGACACAATCACAATGTCACAATGCTTGCACCAGGCAAGCATCAGTTGTACACGTACTTCACAGTGTATTAATCAGTGTACTATATAGGGAACCAGATTTCGGAACCTTTCCTACCTTCCCTTTCCTAGTCACTTAGAAAGCAATTTTTACATTTTTCAAACAACTACTACTAAATGATTTAGCCACCCCCTCTGCACGTGCCTGCCTATGTCGAACCGTATTACCAATGGTATGCTGGAATTAATTTAATCAATTTAATCAGTTTTTAATCAATCTGTCTTTTGGCACACATAGGTACACTGGTACACTGTTGAATAAAAGTAGGACTTTAAAGACGATTGAGATACAAACATTTTGCTCTCCTGCAGGGCTGCCAACCACTAGTATGGCTCCGACCACTCTCCCCACATCCACACCTCAAACCAATGAGACAGTGGTTCCCACCACTGATTCCAGTCTGTCCACGCTTGACAGCATTGCTACTGATCCCAGCATCCCTACTGATCCCAGCATCCCAACAACTCAAGGCAGTGCGACACATCCTCACACAGGTAGCCCGTCAGACAGAGAGAGAGGAGAATCGAGCCCAACGTTCACATTGCGCACGAATCAAATTCAAGAATGATTAAAAGAAATTTTAAAAGTAAAGCCACGCTTCTGCTTTTGAAGAAATCAACCAGATGATTGCACTCGTTAGCTCCAATTGAAATGATTGTTGCCGATTCCACGGCAGATGGTTTCCTTAGAAAACATTTCTCATTAGGAGCTCTTGCTTTTGCTGCTTTTTGAACAGGTGCAGTTGGATCCGGGGGACTACGATCTAACAGACATGTTGGCCCTCGGAGTCACGCTGGCTGTGCTATTGCTCATATCTCTGGGAGTCATTGGCTTCTTGGTCTATCGTATCCAGAAGGGAAAAGCAGCCTGGGGGAAACTATTTGAAGCCAGCATTTTCCGAAGTGCTGTGAGTTCATATCTGCAAATGCGTCTTATACATACAGCATACTTTACATACACAACACTATGCAATTTTACGGTAACTCGTAACTAACTTAAACAAATACATTGTGTAACCTGCTATTTGAAGGAACATTTAACGGTGTAATTTTGACATATCTGTTATTGTTGACTCCGTATGGTAACTATGGTAAGTTTGTGTTCGTGGCTGCACATGCAGGAAATGCTCTCACAAATTCTTGTCAAATATAAAAAACAATAATCACTGACATCCTCCTTGTTATACGCTCCCACTTGTGATGTCACTCGAGGGTAGTCACATGAACATTTTGAAGCGGCTTGTAATGGCTAATCACACTCACACCTGGTGGTAAACTGAGGGGCCCTTCAAACTATTTTTGCGTTCGCACCCCCAGCTCGGTCCCGGGGGTCCGAAGGACGGCGTCCAGTACACCAATGAAGCCTTCAAGAACGACGAAGACACCGACAGCTCGGGGCTGCCCTCCCGCACGGAGCTCAGCCATAAGGTGAGCGCAGAGCCTGTGGCCCCCGTGTTCAGAAACCCTGCCCTGGAAGCCGCGGTGCTGAGGTCCACGGCCAACCTCCTGGCCCGACTGCCGGAGGACGAGGAGGAGGACGGCGAGAAGGGGGTGAAGCCCATCCTGACCAAGGAGAGGCGCACAGAGGACGGCTACAAGTCCGTCTGGTTCAAGGAGGACATCGTGCCGGACGCCAAGGAGGACGTGCGCATCATCCCCGGCAGCGGGGAGCAGGACGCCGAGGAAGACGAGGACAGGTCGTCCGTCAGCGGAAACGAAGAGGACGCGCCGTCGGGACGGAAGGTTCTGTTTAGCGACGCGGACGGGGACAGCGGCTTGGGGGTCAAGGCTTCAGATTCAGCGTCTGATTCAGAGTATAATGACAGAGTGACGTCACATCTGTAAGAAATGGTCGATTCAGAAATAATTCAACAACTGGTTCTATTTGTAATCCCGCTATTGACCATTTTAAGGTGAATCTCACACATGAAAATCAATCAGCTGTGACAACCCAATGACTTAAGGCATGTGACATCCCTTCTCACCAATCACAAGCAGCAATTGTACGATCTTTTTTAGTGTGGCCCCTGTGATTTGGTGTAAATGTTTGGCAACGCTTGTAACATGACAAATATATTTTGTAAATGTATTATCAATCATAATGTCCTGTTAGTTGAAGTGTGTGCAAAGGCTTAATTCTGCTTAAACAGCGCATTGTGTCACATTATACATATTCCTTCTGCATTCTACCTTTATTTTTACATAATGGGTGTGTAAGAATTTTTTTAAAATGTAAACCATGTTTATTTTATGTTGTGCTAATGTCTTGAGAAAGACTTGAATATAATCTAATTGAACAATTCTAATCCATTAATTCTGTTCTTTTAGATTTAATGTTTCACGTTAACTTTTGTCGGCCGCTTCAAGATGAATGATCAACTAGTTTTCTAGGCCTCTATTTATGACAAACTTTATGACACTGACTTTATTTAGCAAATTAATCAGGAGAGACTACATATTCAAGCAGACTTGTTTTTGTTTGATTCATTTTATTTTGCAATAAGAACAAGCATAGAAATAATGCCGATGGCTGGTCGACTGAAGGCTGCGCTGTATGCAGTGCTGGCCTTCAGGGACTGGGCTTGAGGCTGTAGTCCAGGGGCCGGGTAAGATCTCATTGGACAGGGATACCTAAAATTAATACATTATTCTAATTGTAACTTGTAACTTGAAATGTGGTTTGTCTGTCTACTTACTTCATCATAGGACAAGCAAGGCAAACTCTACATAAAGGAAGAACGCATGTTGATTTTGCTTGTTCAACAGGCTCCTCTCATTAAACGCAAACTACAAAAGGCCAAGGAAATACTGCAAGCAATAAAATGTTTGACTGAGGAACGACTATTAAGATAAGAGTTATAAATTATATGACAGAAATGGACTTTGTAACATTGATTAAGCTATCTCCCATGCAAAATACTCATTTGCTCATCACATGGTGTCACTGAAAATGACGCGACGTGTTATTTACAAGATAACTCGTTCTATTCGTCTCGTAAATAGGAATGCTCGAAAACAGCTCTATTCTTATCTTCAGGTAGCACAGTGATATATTGCTGCCTCTCCTTCAACAAATGTACTCTTTGTAAGTCGCTTTGGATAAAAGCGTCTGCCAAATGCCCTAAATGTAAATGTAAATGTAAATGTAAATAACCGGGAACCCAAACAACTTCATAACCTGACAACTCCAGCTAGAAAACAACTACAAAACAGAGACACTGGTTGTGTTTTGATTTTACCAAGGCACAATATAGACAGTATAGATTCTAATGCAGGGTCTTACTTTGACAGCCTAATTAAATGACATGATTAATGGAGAAACCTTTCATGGAGATGTTCCACACTGAGAAATACTGCACATTTCCATAGCAACAGTGGAATGATAACAGATACGTGTCCAGGACAACGGTGTAGTGCCAGATGTCGTGATGTTGCGTTCGTAGCATAATTGTTATCGCTCTTTATAGGAATACAAACGCACACAGCCACTGATATGCCCGGTTTATATTAGCTTCCTCAAGAACAACTCATGAAGGCATATTATTATTTATAGGCTGTTTATTGTCTTTGAGACATACATGAGGCAAATTCAGATTTAGAAAAAAAAAGATAATGAAACGAAAAGCCTAGACCAAGTCTGGTCCCAGTCCTACTGAGTTGGCGGACACAGTGAGAGACACACACACACACACACACACACACACACACACACACACACACACACACACACACACACACACACACACACACACACACACACACACACACACACACACACACACACACACACACACACACACACACACACACACACACAGCACCCTTATCTCCAGGTGGATTCCAAGCACTTCCCTTTTAAAAGTTTGTCATTAAACCCACAGATGAAGTTGTACTCGATTTGAACGTGTCTTTTAAAACATAAACTAAGCCCTGAATCTTCTTTCAAAGGATGAAAGACGCACACAAAAAATCTCTCGCACAGTAATAAGCACTGTAGTGTCTTCTTCCAGGAAGTAGACCACACAAATGAAAACATTTTGCATCAAACATGACGAGATAATTCAATTTGCCAATACACACAATGAGCCATGTGTTCAAAAAGTGGTTCATAGCACAAGTAGCCTACACACCACTACTGCAGGTGCATCTATACATTTAACGTACATTACTCTTTCATAATATTTGTGCAACAAGAGATCCCTGCATTATTTAGTTTATTCATTTCTCATCAAAAAATAAAAAAGCACAGAGCAGTATCCAGTTTGCTTTGTGGAGCGCACAAAATCGTCTCCACCATTACTACTGGAATCGGCCTCACATTAAACGATAGGTTATGCTGACCGGTTTAGTGAGGGTAACTAAATTTCATTGAATTAGTTGAAAATGTGATATCTTCATAAGACACAAGTGGATTGTATGGGAAACGCCACTGAAGGAACCCAGCGTGACATGTGACCTTAGGAACAGCCAATGGCCAAAGTGAGTCATCTGTGTGTTATCTGTGTGAATAAAGTTGGCATCTATGTGGCCAACAAAGTGCCTTTTGTATTTTTTACGTATCCCACATGTTCATTTGGCCACCACCAGTCATGTAACAGAACAAAACCTCCAGCATGACCACATCGCGGTCAGGGGGCATGGACAGGCTGTGGACTGACCATGACGAGTACGTGAGGTTTGATCAGCGAGAGGATGGGGTCGCTGGGGGCCCCCGCCAGGCAGTACGCCTCGTCCACGTCCAGGCCCCAGGACCGCAGCGTCTTCAGGGCCTGCAGACACGTGTTCCTGGTGCCCAGCCCGGTGATCAGGCTGGTGGAGAGAGGGCTGTCGTCCAGCCCGAACCTCTGCCTCATCCTGCCCACCAGAGCACTGAACTCCCTGAGGGGCTCCTGGGAGAGAGAGGGAGACAGAGCGGAGGAGGAGGAGAGAGAGCAACATAACGGCTCTGTCTTGCTCCTCAAGAAGATGATCACCTCGCCCACCTAAGGAAGGAGCCTACTAAGACTGCATATGACTACAACTAACACATTCAATACATTCAACTATTGAGACAAACCAATGTCCACCACCAAAACTAGTCGATACAGTGAGCATGCCGTGGCCCTAAAGACGACCTCGGATATGTTGCACCCTACTCTGGTGCCAGGCATCATACCTGAGCATCTGTGCTGTCCTCCGAAAAGTCGTAGAAACCAACTCGGAGCTGCTCGGTGGAGTGTAGCGCCGTCTGCTGGGTGAGTTGTGCCGCTGCGATGCCTGCGCACCACATCACAGTGTCAGGGTCATGCATTCAACCATCCATCCATCCATGCATGTATGTATGTATTATGCATTACCCCGTAAATACTTATTAGGAGGCATGCATAAAATGCAGTATTTTATCCAAATGACAAATAATTGTATCATCTAAAAGATCAAATCGTCTCTGAAAATTAAATGTATGACTACGGAGGTGAACCAAACCTCCTTGTGAAGCCCTCAGAACGTCACTGGAGTCCGTTGACAGGAAAAGCTTGACGTTGTTGGATCGCAGACCCTCCACCAAATCCTCAGCAGTGCAGACACATACTCTGCTGATTTCCAGCGCTAATCAGAAGCCATGGAGAGACACACACCGTCAGACAAGAGCCCGTCTCTGAAACAGGCACGGTTAAAACAGGCAGAATAGGAGGAGAACAAATATTGGGAATATTTTCGCTTTCGGGAAATATCTAAACTCACCAGCATTTGGAACTTACATTACACATACTATACTACAGTACATAGAGAGTTCTGGGATGACGCTGGGAGAAGTGGGTTTATTTAGTACATCAAATACATATATACAAATATGTGTTGCTGCTGGAAAAGCTTCTAGGAATGATTATTTCAGAGTCAGTGATTCACCATGATGTTGTAAGCTGAGCAAGCTGCGCGTTTGATGCTCCTCGCTTTCTTCTGTCGACACCAGGATGATGTCAAACAGCAGAGTCTCAGACGGGTTTTTCTCCAGAAGTCTTTCATTTACTCGTGTGATAGCCTAAGAAGATGGCAAAAACAGACATTTAACAATTTTTTTTTAAAGTTGTTAAGACAGAGAATAATTCAATCACTCCAATGCAGTACAGTCTATGGTTCTGATCCACTCCAACTTTGAGCATGTGTCACTTTCTACATTCATCTCTTTCACGCTCCTTGGTTATAAATGCTGCAGCCAATCGTGATGTTGTGAGACGTTGTGCAGTGAAGTTGATTGAATTGTTCATTGTTGTGCTGTTGGTTGTGTAGTGGGTTGGGTATTTATTTAGCAGGTGCACAGGAATTAGGACCAGGAAGCCACATCGTGTCTTCGGTGCTTTGTCGTATGGACCAAAAAGAAAAGAAAAGAAAAGAAAAATTCTGGACGAATACTTTATACGGGGGACCTGATATTTTGCACAACCACGCGTTGGATGACTTCAGTTCTATTCCCTCAAGGGGCGCAACTTCACTTTCTGTTGTTCGATTTGCACAACATTGGTTTCCCCAGATTGTCTTCCCAACTCCTAACTAGGGGCTGTAGACTTGGATGGACCTGCCTGGATGAGCGGGAAGGCCGGGCCGGCGCTGTAGGGTTCCGGCGCGTCTCCTCCTCCTCCCGCCTCGAACACACACGGAGCCGCCACGGCGACCACCAGCGTCTGCGCCGAGTCTCTCTGCGGGGAGGAGAGGTGTGTGTGTGTCAGTCGTCAGTCACTTGAGTCCTATGAACCGCGGTGCTGTGCAGTAGACCACGCTCCTACCTGCTCCACGTTGGCGTTCAACACCGTGGTAACCATGCTGTCCCTTAATGTAGTAGTAGTAGTAATGATAATATTAATATTAATAATAATGATGATGATCGGGCTCTCGTAGCGACTCGATTTTTGTGGCCCAGAAATGTGAAACTTCAAACCCGGACGTTGCGGTAGCGAGTTAGTGACGTCACGTTCGCGAACGATCCGATTCTTTTGAACGGTTCTCTTTGGTACGAACGAAGGGAACCGAGTCGTACGTCTTGGTGAGAGCCGTTCTTTTTTTATCGTTCGTTCACTCACTCGCTGCCCCTAAATCCACTCCCCTTGACGTGAACACTGTGAGGAAGATTGATTTTGTTCCCCAAGCGTATTCCGTGAAGTAAGTAAGTCTTGTTTTATGAGCCCATGTGGCTCATAGGCCAGGAGCTCATCTCCTGTTTATGTCAAAGCAGCAGCTCAGGGATTTTTCTCTATTTTATTTTACTCTGTTTTTATAATACTTGAAATATTGTTCAGAAGTAGTTTTACTATTTATTCTTAAAAATTCTCGTGTGAAATTTTTGTTGTTTTGTTGTTTGATTTGCACTAAAATCTGTTTTGCACAAAAGTTTATTATACTTGTTTTTTTTTTTACTGTGCCAA
Organism: Coryphaenoides rupestris; assembly: GCA_002895965.2. NCBI lineage: Eukaryota > Metazoa > Chordata > Actinopteri > Gadiformes > Macrouridae > Coryphaenoides > Coryphaenoides rupestris. Next base: position 15,503 of record PIJE02000562.1, on the reverse strand, counting down.
TAAAAAGTTTTCTAATACTGTATTAAGAGTTGCATGAATGAATTGCATTCAAGGCAAAGGCAACTTTATTGACATAACGCATACAGAGGGTACATTCAGGCGCGGTCTTACCATTAAGGCAAAGGTAGGCAATTGCCTGGGGCCCCCAACCTGCAGGGGCCCCCAACCAGCTGCCCCCTCCCCAATCAGCAGGGGCTCGGGGCCTCCGGCCAGTAGCCCCCCACCATTGTCTTTGTAAATTATAATTGTGTATTTCTAAACAGAAAATAAAGAAAAAACAACGGAAAAAAATAAAAATAAACATCAGAATGCCCAAATCGTATTATCTGCCCCCCTCCCCTTTCGTGTTATAATGGACTATTCCATGAGTGATCATGACCGCGACGAAAGACAGCAGCCAGGAAGTGAAGTTCTACGGTTTGTTTATGAAAGAGGCGTGCGGTCGGAGTTCTGGTAAAATGAAGCGTAATTATCCAAGCGGGTCTAATAAGAGGAAAAGCGAGAAGAAACTAAAAAGATGAACGCCACACGACCAAAGTTAACACGTTTTTTTTACTGTGTCACCAGTAGCTGAGCATACATTGTTTTGTATTTTTTTGTAACACATTGCACAGTAATTTGTTGTTATTGTTATATTGTAATTTCATAATTGCAATCTCATTAACTCTTTCTCTTTTTCTCACTCTCACACTCAGACACACACACACACACACAAACAACATAATTAATCTTTGCAAACCCTCACTTTATCCCCATCTCAATCCCTTCCTCTCGTAAACACTTTGTATACTACTGTTGTATGACTGTTTGCATACATTGTTTTGCAATTGTTTTTGTTATATTATAATTGTTAATTTTGTAATTGCAATCTCACTCGCACTTCACGCACAGTCTCACTCATTCACTCTCACACACACGCACGAGCGCTTGTCTGGTGAGATTTTTAGACAAAATAAATATTTGGCATTTTGACATACACTGGTGTTATATCTGAAACTTATTTCTCACATTCTACTCTTTATTTAGTGCAAGTATTGACAGGTCCCTTTGTGTTAAAAGAACGGATTTGAAGGGCCCCCTAGCTAAGTTCGCCTTGGGCCCCCAAATTGCTAAATCCGCCACTGGGTACATTCAAAGTAGTACATTCACTGACATGAATGACATGGACGTGGCGCCAACTTGTGTCATGTTTACAATGCAGATCATTGACATTAAGGTCTGGCAATACAGTCAATCATTATCCTTTAATACAGTCAATCATTATCCTGGTGATTATCTCGCAGATAAACCTAGTAACCCCGCGACGTAAAAAAACCAAACCCCGTTCTTTTGAACGGCTCTCGGAAAGGAACGGAGCCATAAGATCCGGCTCCCTTCAAAGAGCCGTAACTCCCATCACTAGTAGCGCGTGAAGCCTTTTTACAAGAACAAACATCCGGTACATTCCACCAAGACAACGATAATAGTTCAGATCGCTTAAGAGTTATGTTCATGTGTGGGTTTAGTTGATTGTCATCATGCATGATGATAAGATATCATGTGTTTATGTACAGTAGTTCAAGCTGTCACATGGTAACTATATGCTGACCCCTGCTGGTCACGGCGAGCTACTACGTGTGTGGCATCCATGCCTCCGCTGTGCTGTACTGTACTGTACTGTACACTCATGCAGGCCCAGAATGCCCCACGTCTAGTGCTACCCAACGGGATAAACCAATATTTGTATTTATAGTATAAAAGCAAGAGAATGTTATGTCACGTTAAGGTCCCTCCGCCGATAAACCACTGGCTGGAGGACAACGTGTCGCCATTAAAGCACATTTCCTCTGTCTTACAATATAGAATGGGTGGGTTTTAAGAGAGTGCCTAATCCCATCCTTATGAAGCGCCACACTCCCACACTCCACTGAGTTGACCTGCTTTACCTTCGGCTGTGATAGCCTCTGTCCATTCTAGGACTGCACCAATTCTGCCATCATACCACTCACAACACAGTCAAGAGTTCAGTGGGGGTGTTTTATTAAAAAATGTAATAGGTGTAAAAAATAATGGTCACAGGTAACTTGGTCATAGAGTACTGTGAACAATACAATAAAACAAGTTCCGAGGAATATTTTGCAATCTCATGGTTCAAACATTCATTTTTAAAACTTTGGTCAAGCTTAAACAAATCAAATTCCTAATTATATTCGTGGACTCGTGGAACATTCGGCATTCTTTTTTTAATCAGATTTTTTTTGGTGTAATTTCAGACATAATTTGAGTGAGTCTTTATTTAATCTCATCTCAATCAGCTCATTTTCAGAGCTAGCGGGCGAATATCTTTCTATATATTCCCCAACTATGCAAAGACAGTCTCAGCCGAAATACCATGTTAGAATTTTGTGTTGTGTATGAATGTGCTATACTCTAAAAAGCACCATACTCATGTCAAATGTTATGTTTTGATTTTAGATGAACATATTTAGATGTTTTTAAAATATGCTCTGTAATTGGTGGTGTTAAGAGAGCTTCTCACATTCTTTGGAGTTAACCCAGGGTTAACTGCCCGGTTCCATGACACGCACTGTTCAAACATATTCCCACTTGGCTCGCTCACTTTGGCTTGTATTTAGCTTGTAAAGAAAGTCCTGTCAAACAGCATGGTAAAACCCATCATTTTAACATAAAGATGACCATGAATTATACACAAACGTACCGTTCTTGTGTAGCCTACGCTTGGTCTATTGTAATTCGTACACGTATTTAAAATGTCAGCATTTATAGCGACACTTCAGGTCATAGGTCACGTATTGCGTCAAAAGGTCATAGGTCGCATCTATGAGGTATGTGTTGGAGCGAGACAGGTACTATCGAGGTCAACTTAGTGCTTTAAACAAGCTAAACGGGGTTATGGTTAACTCAGGGTTAAAGGGTATCTACACTGTGAACCACATTTGGGACTTTGCTGCCATCTACAGGTTAAGGTCAAGGAACAAATAAACATGTATTGGTTCTATTGTATATTTAAAAAAATGATTTGTCATGTGCTTCATGAGCAAATAACCAAATGTCCATTAACAAGTACATGTATAGGTCAGTGGAACATATGGCTGAACATACCGTTCATTTATAGTGTAGCATATTATATTATGATTCAGTATTCCTGACGTTGCTCTGTAAAAAATGACACGTCCATGCTAATTGCTCCACTGTCTGCAATATAGCAACGCAGCAGTTTTGATCCACAGGCGATCTACAGACCAGCAGAGCACAGTGTTAACGTGCAGATGGCAGCTAACACGCAAACGAGGTCTCCAGTGCAGTGGCCGTCGAGTGTGTGTCACGTGAAAAGCTGTGTTGTGTCTCCATCTCCTCCGGGCGGCTATAATTGACAGCCGCTGTAGAAGGTGACTTTTTGGCTGATGTCGGCCAGAAGCTCTTTAACGGCCTTCTCGAGCTCCACCATTTGGTTGGCCCTCTCCTCCAAAGTTCTCTGGTTGTCCTCATACGACTTTTCCAGGTCTGCATCCACAAGGTTAACAGTTACATTCAGAACACATAAATTGACACATGCATATTCTTCACACAGCAACGTTTGTGAGAATGGCCGAACAGATGTTTGTACTGTACACAGTTTGCACTGTGTATAATATAATGTATGTATTATTAGTTTGTATTATGATGCATAGCAACAGTCATGGCTTGCGGTCGTACCTTTCAGAATCTGTAGCTTGTCGCTAGCCTGTAGTAGCAGCTCTTTGGCTTCCTGCTGCAGAAGCTCCGCCCTCTTCTTGGCCTCAGCCACGCCCTCTCCCTTCCCTGAGATCAGCCCCTCCACCGTGGCGTATTTATCCTTTATCTCCGTGTCGAGGCTCTGCATGTGATCACACACATGAACACCAAACACACACACACACACAGAGTATTTTAGTGGTGTGGATTGTGCAATTAAAAAAGTGTGTCCATGCACCAACAACAACAACAACAACAACGTTAAGTGGTGGTGTGAGTAGAACTCCACCCAACAAACCTACATCAGAAAGCTTTGCTTCCAAAAACACATACATCACAGATCCCACACAAAAAAACATATGGGCAAATCTTCATAGACACAGCCACATGTTGGATGAGAAATACAAAGATGGTAAAAAGGCCAGAGGATACAGATGGGGAAGTAGAGCGAAAACAACAAACACATCCATGGATGAAGTCCTCATTCCTCCATAACAATCAATTGAATACGACGACAGGGAAACAGATGTGATTCAAACAAAACGTCATGGCACATAGTGGCCAGCAGAGGTCGTCTCTCAGGCGAACATACTTTAAATCCCCAAGCCACGTAATGTGCACTCCACTGACCTTTTTGACTTTCTCTGCGACCTGGTTGATGCTGTGGGCGTCTTTCTCCGTCTGCTCCACGCTCAGGCTGGTATTCTGGACCTGCTCTCGGAGGAGCGTGACGTCTCGCTCTAACACCTGCAGCCTCTGGGTGGCGTTGTTCAGCTTGAACTCAGAATCGGTCGCCTCCGACTCCACCTGCACAGAAACGACAAGATGAGGTCACATTCGCACGCGTCTTAAGAGTTTGACTTGCTCAGTGGGAAGCGAGTCAGACGCGACACAAGAAATCTATTCACTATTCAGTCGACCCTTCTATCCAAAGCAACTTGGCAACTTTTTTTTTTCATATATTTTAATAATTTGCAGATAGGGGGTAGGCATCTTGAACCTGCAGGTACAAAAACAAATGTATAAAAAAGGATGGCTACAACTGCATGTGGACATGGAGTTCGAACTCCGACCTTTTCACCCACAAAAAAAGTGAAGTGCGGAAGTATTCCCAGAACTGAGAGCCGAGGGCGCGGTTCTTACCGAGGAGAGCAGCTTTTTGGTGTCCTGGATGTCGGCGTTGGCCTGTCGGATGGCCTGGCTGGCCGCCGCCTGCGCCCTCTCAGCCTCCTCCAGGGCCTCCTTGACCAGCAACGCCGAGTCCCGCACGTCAGACGCCTCTTTGCTGCCGCGCGACGCACACGGGAACCACAAACAACAAACGATTATGGCAAACGTTGAGGGTGACTAAGGCGAAGACTGGATCTTTTCCACACAATATACAGTATATTGTGGCAAAGGGGGAAATTGCGAAAACCAAAAAAACCCAATCTGATATCTCCCTTTGCCTAATGCACAAAAGTCACTTTAATTTATTATTTAAGTGTACGTCTATGTCATACTCGTTGACACCACCAGGGGGGTTGACTCAAAACAGCCAAGTGTACCTGGCTCGTCGGGCTTCCTCCAGAAGATTCTCCGCCTTCTGGATGTCTTCGGCGCTCTGGTTGAGGATGCCCTCCACGTGACCCAGGTTGCCCACGCGCTCCCGGATCTCCTCCGTCAGGTTCTGCAGCAGGGCAGGGGTGGTGGGCATCTGCATGGCCAGCACCTCGTTGGCCACCTTCTCGATGCTCTCCAGGTCGGCCGCGTCCTCTAGGGGGCGCCACAGGACACGGGTGGTTAGTTACGTTACATTCATACTATTCAAAGGTCATTTCAAATAATAATAATAATAATAATAATAATAATAGGCAAATACTGTTTGAGGGGATATTAATGTGTTATTAATGCACGGTAACTAATAAGACATAGTTTTGTGTTGAATGAGTTTAAAGCCCAAAGCACATGATTGAATAAGCAGCAAGACAATATTTTTGAATTTTCACTTTCAAAACAGACTTATATGAAGCGAGCACAAAATTCTGCCCCAGCTACATATGCGCTTTGTGTGCTTCGCAACGCAACGTTAGAACAACGAGATGTATCTTCGCGCAAAACAAATACGAACCGAAATTGGCAAAAAATGTGCTGCCTACCGGTGAGGAAGTCTCTGATCTGCTTGATGAGCGTGCGGAGCTCCTCGTTGCTCTTGTCCACACGCTGCTTGGTCTGGTTGGTCTTCTGCAGGACGTCCTGAGCGCTCATCTTGGCCTCGTCTGCCTTCACCTTGGCCTCCGACACCTGGGCAGACGCACAGAGAAAAGTGGCCCTCAGACTTCGGACTAATGAACTGCATTCATACTATGAAATACATTTGTATTTCTCCAGTGTATTTGGTGTATCGTATTGTAGAGTGTGTGGCTGGTTTGGTTTAAGCAGCCTCGCCTGGCCCCAGTCAGGCCAGTTAAGACTCTGGGGGTTGGGAGAGGCTGCATAGGATAAACCAGCCATCACCGCAAACACACTCTAGGAGAGCTAACATGTTAGCAGGGATCAAAATGTACAATAAACCGGCTTACTCAACAACTTCCTGTGTCTTTGGTCATCAGAAGAGCCCGGCTTATGCCACTCGGGTGGCGTGTAGCAGAAGCTCCTGCTATATTTGCATATATACTGTATATACCGGTTCCATACAATACATGTATCGTACAAGGTACATGCCATACGAGCAGGTGCCTCCTGGGTCATCCATACGCAAGTAAACGTGCGGGCTCATCCTCACCATCTTGGAGAGCTTATCCACCTCCTTCATGGCGCCGGTGATCTCCTTCTCAAAGTCCTGGGCCTTCTGCCAGGTGCTGTGGGCCAGGGTCACCAGGCCGCCACAGCCATCCCCGCCGCACCGCCGCTTGCCCTGGTCGTCCACGCAGCTCAGACCCCCACAGGGGGAGTCCGCACAGGCCTGCTGTCCTGCTGGGCTGCCACAGGTCTAGAGGGGAGGGGGGCAATGCAGGCATGGAAGATCAGGACCGGCGAATGCACAACCACACTATACTGAGATGATGTGGATGTTTGGAATTAGGGTAAAAACTAAAGTGTTCCTCAGGATTCCAATGTGAAAGACAAGTATAGTCCATCACTCAATTCTCAGGTGAGAATGCAAAATGGGGGTCTGATTTTTTTTTACGTTTTATTACGTTTTTTTACCGGTCTGATTGGTTCACATTGTTCCTCCTTCATACCTTCTCACTGAGCTCTGATAGGTCGAGGGTCTCCAGCTCTCCGGCCAGGTCATCCAATCTCTTGGCGTGCTCCTCCTGCTGCCGGTCGAACTCCTCTTTGGTTTCGTTCATCTTGCGCTCGGTGGCTTCCCGCAGGATGGCGGAGTTCTCTGTGGGGTTGCCGGGGTCGATGGTGGAGGCGTTGGCTCGGGCTTCGGCGGCCAGGGACTGCTGGTAGTATTTGGTGACGCTGTCTGTCGCCCCTGTGCAACAGAACACAACCAGAACAACTGTACTGCACTGCTACACCATGAACAACCTTTCTACATCTGCTTGACGAATTCATTTGATTAGACCAGGAGACCACCATGGGTCTTTTCAGCAAGCAAATATTTGGGCAAAACAAAATGGAGTAAGCCAAATGTCTCCATGTTCCTACAGCCTCTTCACACTTGCTGCATCAGCTCTGGGTGAATGTAGTCTGGGATAGTTCCCCCAGGGTTCTTACCTCTGATATCAGAGTTCTTGATGAACTCCACCTGGTCCAGTAGCTCCTGGACGGTGCGCTGCAGCTTCTGGGCGTCATCCCGCAGGGGGTCCAGCTTACTGTTGGTGCCGTTGTCCTCCGACCTCACCAGGTCCAGAAACTCCTCCGTCTGGTTCAACTTCTCGCTCAGCTCGGCCATCAGATCTCTGCCAAACACAAAGTCAATGTGCTACTTAAAATCCACATCATCCTGACAGGTTGGGTTATTTTATATGCATTTGTTTAATTTCTCAATTCGCTGAAGGTCTCATACTGTAGACCAATACATCTCATAGCAAAACAATATATATTTTCCTTCCTGAAAGCCTTAGGATTAGGTTTGGGTTATCCTTAACCCTTTCAGGTAATCTATCTAACCTAATCAAAATTTTCTTTGACTTTTAATTTGGCCCTATTATATGATTAGAATAGGGCCATTATTAATAATCATTATTATATGATTATATGATTATATGATTAGCCAGTACAAGCCGTTTCAAAATAGTCATGTGACAGTTTACCAGTTGATATAGTCCACTGGGTAGGCTGGTAGACTGATGTATTCATTGTACATCTGGGTGGACACGACCACTTGTGATGTCACTATGTCACAATGACAATTTTGAAACTATTTAATAGGGCCCCTTTAATGGTTTCTTACGTGGCTTGTTCCAACAGTCCCTGGATCTCAGACAGGGGCTGGGTGGCGGGGTTCTGGGCCAGGAGGGTGCTGATTTCTGCCGTGCTCTTCTCCATGTTGTCCATGGTCTGCTTGTAGGGCCCCGTGATCCCGCTGGCCTTGATGCTGTTCACCTTGGCAACCAACCGGTCGGTCTGGTTGGTCAGCTGACCCACCACCACGTCCCAATCGGCGAAGCACTGGTGGCACCGCTGGCAGTCGGGGAAGGTTCCGGAGAATCCCCGGGCGCATACATCGCAACGCGGCCCGGCCACGCCCTCCACACACGCGCAGTGGCCGCTGGCTTTGTTACACTGCTGGTCGGCGATGCCCCTGGGGTCGCAGTCGCAGGCTGCAGAGAGGACGGACGCAGGGGAGGAAGTTCCGAGAACTTTGGTTATTGTTAACAACGGTGAGGGGAAAGACTCACCGTGGTTGTTCACTATGAGTTTCTCTTTTTTGCGATAAACTGTTACTTATAAAAACACAGTTATGTATAACTGGGTTTTTTAATTTGAGGAAACCGCACTTCCCAAGTTCACTTCTCGGAGAGGGACATGTTGAAGTTGCAGGTTAAATCAGGTGAAATCTATATATGGAGTTGTGTATTTTTTTGTACATCTTACAACAGCTTACAATGGTCGAGTGCATGTTTCCCTACAAATGTTGGTCTTAAGCCGCCCGTGAATTGGGTTTCGATTAAAATGTGGACTGTGCATGGCAAACTTAGAATTATGGCTGACTGATATATAACACTGTAAATCAATAACGGTTTTTAAACCGGCTCCTATGGATATGAGCGTTTGATGGCCTCGCAGAGGGAGCGTTGCACAAATCTATACAAACTCCGAAATCCTTCTCGACCGCAGTCCCGCAGCTGTTATCAGTCAAGCCAGACACATGTTGACTTAAGGGCTGAGCACATCCTGTGTGTGTGTGTGTGTGTGTGTTGTGTGTGTGTGCTGTCGCTCTGTGGACGGAATATAGAATGAAATGTACGACATGGACTCAAATGTAAAGCGTTCCTTCTCATAAGCAGAATACTCTCTGGAATGGACAACTGGTTCTAATCAGGTGTGACGCACACGCATGCAGCACACACACACACACACACACACACACACACACACACACACACACACACACACACACACACACACACACACACAATGAACCCAGAGAAGCCAGGTCATATTATAATTAGTGGTGGGACTCGATTAACGAATTAATTAGAGGCTTTGTAATTAATTAATCGAAATTAATGGCATTTTAATTGCATATCAATATTTGACACGAGAAGCAACATTTTTCAATTCAAATTGATTTAGCTATACGAGTGAATCAATGAATAGACATATACATACGTTTAAGCAGCAAAATGCTGTTAATTTTAGCTACAGACCAACAGTTTAACATAAAGTGCCATTTCTACCATCTAAAATGGTAACCAAAAAAAACGGGGTCTCTTCCGTTCCGTCCATATTTGAGCCTACAATACTGAGAAACGTTCCGTGGTGTTTGGAGTGCAAAAATAAAGTGCGATTAAAATGCGTAAATGTTTTAGCGCGTAATGTTTTCTGTAATTAATTAATCCAAATGAACGCGTTAAAGTCCCAGCCATAATTATAATGTGTAGTCAATCACACCTGCACACACAGTCGACTCTAAACACACACAAACACAGACACACACACCCCAAAGGGGACAAGGGTCTTGGATGTGACTTGAACCACCTATCAGTAAACCCCCGCCCCCATCTCCTTCACTCCACTCCACGGTAAGGTGTCCTGCCAGACCTTGGACCCCCAGCCGTCAGATGAGTGATTTAAATGAGTAGATTAGATTATTTCCTGTTCCTCATTCGGTGCCCGGAGCGATGCACAGCACAGCGCAGTAAAACACTTTCCTGACATGGTCGGTCGGTAAGGTTTTCATGTCGTGTCTGTTTTATAGTCAGGGGGACTCGTCAAGAGTTGGCCTTTGACATTTGCGGCAATGAACATCGACGGGATCCCCCAGGAGGAACTGGAGAGTGTGGCTGGGGAGAAGGAAGCCTGGGGGACCCCGCTTAGCCGGCTGCCGCCGCGACCCGGCCCCGGATAAGCGGACGAGAATGGAGGGATGGATGGATGGAGCGTTGACGGCCGACGACGACATCAGCCTCACACAGTCTTTTCCGTGCGCTTATAGATCCTTTATGTGGAATATGTTCAAATGTGAGTGTGACGCGAAACCGTTAAATGTAACCACAGAGAGAGAACTCTGAGAGAAGAGCCTTCACTTCTGGAGGACAAGAGGCGATAAAGAGCGCAAGTCAACACAGAGTGACACAGAGTTTTATAGCATTCCATAAAAAGTCGGAGCGCCCTAATACGCTCTTCCTTCAGCCACATGAGCAGAACTACAGTACAGACGGCTCGACGTAGGACACAACGCGGACCAACGCGGAGTCCCCAGTGGCGGCGGCGGCGGCGGGGACGGACGGGACCCTCCCTTCTCGCTACAATGCATCTGTTGTTCATTTCAGCGGCTGATAAGATTATCGCTAACCGCCGGGATGCCGGGTGGAGGGAGGAGGGCGATTCCTACATTTCTGCAACACACATAGTCCATCTGGCTCCGATTTAGAGTGCGTGGTGGGGGTGGGGGGCGGGGAGGTTTGTGGAGGGGGTGGCTGGCGGGAGATAAGTTTATGGAGGGGAGGACTTGAGGAGAATTAGGAGATGTCGGCGCCTGTGCTTACAGCCGGGAGGAGCCCGGGCCGAGATGACACCGGGCTCTCTTCTCTAACTGGTGTGGAGCGCTGGGCTTAGATAGGCAGGTTGACCCCTGCACAGGGTCAAGTCTTCGGGCATGTTAATAGGGCCCATAGGTCTGGACTTGTTCGCGCGAGCAATCTTTGGTCCTGGGAAAGGAGTTTAAAGGAATGTGCCCTGTGACAAGACACTTGCAAATATATATATAGAACATATACATGGTTCCCGGAGCAGCCACGCGGTGGTGTGTGCAATTGTTAACAAATGACATCATGGAAAGTATCTGTGCCAAATTCCTGAGTAACTACATCAAACCATCATCTATCCTTAATTTAACTATTCCATCCATATTTGGCATCCAACTTTATTTTCTACTTGTGTTTTGTACTTGTGCTACTCTTTTATATTCTATTCAATATATCCCTCGACTATATCAGATCTATTCAGTTCTGCTTCTCTCTGCTCTATGCATCTTCCATGTCCCATATGCTGTATATTCCCCGAGCGGCCATCTTGGTGCTAAACGCTGGGTGTGTGGGGGGGTGGGGGGTTATATGAATGCGGGAGACGGTCGCGAGGTGAATAAGATGATGAATCAGGTGGTTGGTTTGTTGGTTGGTTGGTTGGTTGTTTCTTCTTCTTCCTACCTTTGGCTCCCTGGTGCAGCAGCGCGGACACGCTGAAGATGTACTTGCGGCAGATGTCGGTCATGGGCATCTTGACCACGGCCTGGCTGTTCTCCAGGCAGCGGTAGCGCTGGAAGGTGTCCCAGGCGTCGTTGGAGAGCGCGCCGCCACCCTCGGAGCCCGTGAACATGTCCATGTTCTTGCAGTGAGGCATCAGGACGATCTGGAGGTCACAACGGCAGCTTCAAGTCATAATTCAGAATATAATAATTCATAATTCACACAGAACATTGTCAGAATAATGACTAATGGTCACCCCAGAGTAGGATCTAGCCCGGTGGGTTTTTTGTATATATATCTAGTTTAGATTTTAAGATTAAAAATTGATATGCATAAGACACAATAGTGTTTGGTCATACATGGCAATATTCACAGTTTAGTCATATTTCACTCAATACTATTTTTGCGAGACCTTCAAGTAAAAAGCTGGTGTTGGAGCCTAACTTGAGACAATAAAACGACACGAATATGAAATCCTGCACATTGCAGAGTGAGACACACACACACACCACACACACACACACACAGACACACACACCACACACACACTCACGTTAACCACCATGACGTGATGAGGTTAACCGATAAGGTGAACCTGCGTGACTCAGGCAGTCAGGAGGAAGGAAACATGACCGGTGAACACCTGGAGACCACTTCACACAGACCACGAGCCACGCCCCCAATGAACCCAGGAGGCGGACCCGGTGGGGGGGGGGGCAGAACT
>PIJE02000561.1:219810-286830 GCA_002895965.2 Coryphaenoides rupestris | reverse complement strand
ACCTTCAATCAAATAGTGACACAAAGCTATATAAACTATTTCAGGGAATGTGAAGAATTGACAGTTGATGCAGTTGTGGCAGATGTACCAAGGTACACTGTTTAGCTACTAAGGCATTGCCATTTTTATCAAATGAAACCTCTAGTTGGATGTAAAATAGGGTTGAAACGTTATTTACGTTGTATGTCATTTGAATTAATTTTAATGTATCCCTGTTCACACACATGGTCTTCACCTAATTGGCTCATTTCACAATGTTTCAGTGCAATCATTTTCACTGATTCAACCAGAGGAAGTAGGATTTAACTGATTCAGCAAAAATCTGAGAAAAAATGCAGGTAAGGTCACATGCACAAGTTAAAAAAAGATTTCCATTTGTAAAGAGAGCTTTGTAGAAAAGTGGTACACACAGAAGTATTTTTTTATTATAATTTCACAATTGCACATGCTAGCACCTAGCACACACACTGGTTGTTTTCTTTGTGTTAAGGCTCTTTAAGTCCAATAATATTTAAAATATCATTTAAAATCTCACATCTCACTCTCACAACAGAGTGATCTCAAATGCACCGGGACACTAGGAAGATGCATGTTGATTTATAATGAATATCGTTTTATTTTTTCATTTTCAATGATACACTTACAATTATGCATCATTGGTATTTGTATACAAAAAAGCATTCTTGCTTTTTAATCATTCTAATTTTTATTTTTGGTTAAATTCCCCAGCACTAACATGAGCACAGCTGAACATCAGGTTTCTAATGTAAGTTAGATCTCCTTCCATGTGGCAAGATGGTCAGAGGAACAGCTTTGCTCTACAAACCACAGCAAACTGAGGCGGATTGTCAATGAAGCACCTTGTTAATAGAGTGGCAGATTTCAGCACACTTTCAGTCTCGCCCTGAGTGACTTCACAGTACCGGTAGTTCATTTATCTCTTGTTTTCCCCCAGCCTGCTTTTCTGTGCTCAGGGCAACAGGAATGTTTTACAAGTGGCCTGGGCTTTTAAAATGGCCTCTCAGGGTCTTCAATTCTGTGGCTACATGCTTAGGCGACTTATGCTCTACTCTGACCATCGGCCAGGGGATTGAGTAGATAGTAGTTTGGGTTGGCCCTAAAATGTGGACATTTTGAGCGTGCACACACAGGATAAAATAAGACAGGAAGATTAGGATGATCTTGTCGATATTTGTCCTACTGCTTCTTTGGGGTCATTGATTCGTAACGGTTTGTTGTGATGTTCTTTTTTTTAACTTTTCTTTCATACATGAGAGGTTAATCCACCTTGCATCCATGGGGGCATCACCACTGTATGTATATATGTATGTGGCTATGAACAACGACATGATATTGTACCTCCTACACCAACTGGTGGTGGGACACCACCACCACCTCCACTACCTTCTCCTCATATGCGGCTAAGCACCGGCAGAGAATATGAGCGATGATGATGAGGTCTGGCCCTTAGCGAGTCGCTGCTCCTTGTCCTCCTGTCCAATCACCCATACGCCCGTCCAGCACCTGCACCATCCACACATCTACTCAGCCACGCGGTCCACACAGTGCTTATGTAGGCTCTTCTCTTCTAGCATAGCATCCTAGCTGCCTTGTAGGATGAAAAACGTCTACTTGTCCCCAATAGAACACCCCATGTGATTGGACTCCCTGTGAGGTACATGTCCACATGTCCACTTTCTGTCATATTACGAAACTAGTTCACTGAAATGTGTCTCTGAAAACATTTGAGGCGGGAAATAAGATTGACAATCTAGATTGACAGTCACTAGTTGAAAAGTTTGCTCACGAGTTTCCAGAGGCGTCGTCACGCTGGGCACAGCTGATTCACATTAGGTTGGCAGAATTCAATGCACTTCATGCAAATGAGGACTGGCCCATGTCGATGCCTCGCCTCTCGAATTGCAACGCACCACACCCAGAATGCATTGCACGGCTTCTCACACAGACCATGAGTGGGAGGTGTGGTAATGACGGACCTTGTGGATATGTACCTTGACACCTATAGGCTGCAGACTAAGTCCCAGTCATGAAGAATCCTATGGAAAGCATGTGGGACTAGTTGAGGGCAGGAGTGAGTTATAGCAGCTTGGATTACCTTCTCTTGGTTACCTTCAAAGAGGAATACTTTCATTTACAGATATAATGCTCTATGAGCGTGTATATGATTGATGACACATTGAGGGATGCTGGTAGGCGTGTGTGTGGGTGTGGAGGCCTACACAATTGTGTCCCATCTTCAGCCCCCATGTTCACCGTCTGCTGCAGCTCCTCAGCCACGCCCACTCCACATCCATCCCTCCATCCCCACTCCATCCCTCCATCCCCACTCCATCCATCTTGACCCCAGTAAGGATATCGCCACTGCTCCGGCCCCTGTGCCCATTTCAGTCCGCAGCTGTGGTAAGCGTGGCCTCCGGTATATACACACAGAGGGTAGATGGATGGATGGATGGATGGAGGAAGAGAGAGAGAGAGAGAGAGAGAGAGAGAGAGAGAGAGAGGGAGAGAGAGAAGGGGGGGAGGAGGGGGGAGAGAGAGAGAGGCCATGCACACAGAGCCACAGACATACGAAAACGGAGGTGGAGGAAAATGTATTGAAAGCCCCCGGTTGAAAGAGCAAGAGATGGAAGGTCTGCGACTACACTGTGGTAAAAAATAATAATTTTAAAGTCATGTTTGGCCACATTTTACATGAACTTCATTGCCAGGTTAATGACCAGTTATGGATTTTTTTTTCTCCTCATGCGTTGTTATAATTTAAGTGCGTAAATTGTAACTGATTTAGAATTGTCCATCGGTGATGGCCATTTACGGTTGCCATACAACAGTGTGGTTTAGTTCATGTAAAATGTGACTTACTTTTGTGTGCAAAAGGAGATTTAAAATGAACAAAAAACATACCTGGACATGTGCTCAACATAACCTGCAAGCATCAAAACCCACTCAAATTTGAAAAATTGAGAGAAAGAAGTTATGCTATGCTTTGCTTAAAGCGTAGCATGCTTTTAGTATCTCAACATTAGATATCCACATTTGTACATTGGCTTGCAGCTATGACCCACAATAACCCAATAATGCATTGAGAGAAAACAACTCATTGTGTTTTTTAACTGTCGCTGTCTCATCAATGTCTGGATCAACCTACACACACACTGCAGTGTCTTGACTGAAACCAGAATGCTTAAAGAGACACGACGCATTATAACACTTTGGGCGGTTTGCTGCCACCTTGAGGTGACACGTGGTAATGCTCTCGGCACGCTGTGATTGCTGCCTATATGGAAACACATTTGCTTTACTTTACATCCAAAATCGCCATAGTATGTCATTACCTTGAGATGGCTGCAATCTGGAAATGTGGTCTAGTGTGTCGTTTCTCTTCCTTTTAATTCACTCTCATTTTATATGTGCTGTTTACCAACACAGTGAGAGAATGCTGTTTGCCAATCCAACGCTTGATCTGTGAATGTCTGTCTCTGTCTCTCTCCTTGTCTCGTGACTCGTGACGCATTTTGTTGACAATACTCTCTAGCAATAGCATTTTAATAACACATTGTGAAATTATCCGATGCTGTTATTAAAACTCAGTGTTTTATCTATAAGCTAAAATCGAATTGGTGGGGCCTTATGTTGTTAATCTGGTAAATGTGATATGCTTTAAATAGGCTTAAGTAGCCTACATTCAATTTGAGTAAAGTTTTGTGTGTAGTGTTGCCTACACAAGTCCGTTCATTTGTTGTGGACAACAAAGTTAATGCTGGATATTGATCTAAGTTGATCTTAACCACTTAGATGTGTGAATCAAACAACATGTAGGCTACAGTGAATCCAGCTATATTCGTGTCCCTGTCTCCCCTTTTTACAATCACTGGACATTAAGCACACAAACGATGAAGACAAAACCTCACTCTATGTTAAAATTATACAACTCAAGTGCCCGTCCTGTGTAGAGTATGTCAACGGTAGGTATACAGAGAGATTCTCCTCGTGCTGTGTGTGTGTGTGTGTGTGTGTGTGTGTGTGTGTGTGTGTGTGTGTGTGTATAAATGACAGAAATGCTTTGCTTCCCTAACTGCTGTCGCTTGCCTCTTCCAGGGATCCATTTTCGCCTCCCCACCTCCTGCAGCGTGGACAGGGCTCAGCCACCTCCAGGTACCCTTCCAGTCTCCCTGCCTTTTTACTGGCGACCGAACAGGTAGCATTTCTTGCCGGCAATATAAGGTGTATAGCGCAGCTGAAAGCTGCTATATATGTAGCAATGACACAGATTGTTTAAAATAGGTACTGCAGTCCACATTCATTCACAACATTGGAGAGAGACACTGCGACCCCCTCCGAAAACATGACTCGAAGCTCAGGCGCGTTGCCAGGTTGAGGACATTTAACGAATGCGTGCGCAAGACGAGCGCAAGTGCGACATTATATTTTGAGACGAGCGAAAGTACTATTGTGTAAAGTAGTATTGTGACAATGGTGAGCGACGATGAGTCATGTCTGTGTTCTCGGTCACATAGATATAACCTCGTGGTATGTTTATATTTTTAGATCTGCTAGAATCTATTGCAAACTCAGTTGATCCACTTAATTAGCTTGAGTCCGTGGCAGCAGCGCGCTGTGTTTGTGTTCCAATTTGTTTCATATCTGGCAACCCAGGATACTCGAGAATAACACATACTGGCATACTAACAGTACTGGCTTTAGCATTCTTGTCGGAGAAGTCAGTAATTCTTAACTGAGCATGTTTCCTTCATCTCTTCAATGATATATCGTGGTCATTTGTACGGTATAGTTGGCCCCCTACAGTACACTTGTTGCACATACCACCTTTAACTCTGAGGCTGAGCAGGGTCCGTAGTGCGGCTGTAGGCTTATTGTACCTTTAGGTAAAAAAGGGCGGAAAGAAGTAATTGTCAATTTTGTTGAAATGTTACGTTTAACTGCGATTGTAATTTGTAACAGCAGTCTCTGTCTTTGGGTGCTACTTGGGATAGGGTTTGGTCATTTATTTTCTGTCGCACGCACAAAAAGAATGAACTTGTCTTGAGATTAGTAGGATATTTAGTCGGATATTTCTCGAGGTAAACATTCAGTCAGTCAAACCTTTTTAACAGTGGGCCGTTCAATCGGTGTGTACTATCTATTGTTTGTCTGGCAGTGTTGTAGCGGTTACCCACCGGGACCCCACAGCCACCCAGCTACACAAAGCTACATGCTAAGCCACTTAAATGTAAAGCGCTAGTAGCTATGCATACCCCAGTCTGCAAACTGCAATTTTTACGTGACAATGTCGTTTAAAAAGTGAATGAAATAGGAAAAGTAAGCGCATTAAATTGATAAAACGGCCAACCAGTGAGAGGAGCGATAAGCATGAATGGTGGTTTTATCTTATTAAACGTTCCTCCGTACGAGCGCGATGTGACCCACTTTCAGTTACCTCTTTTACATAATACGAACACGCTTCAAATCTAGAGCAATAACGCTTAACCAAAATAAATCCTCTGATGGCATCCTTTTAAGACAACAGTGGAGACTCCTCCTTTTAGTTTAAGCATTCCTATGCCGGCGCGTGTGTCTGTCTGCGTGTGCGTTCGTGTATGCATACACACACACACGTACCTTCGGAATCGATTGCCACACCTATATGCTGACATTAACATTTTACAATCATTATGAACGCCTCGTTAACCATCGCCCTAATTAGGAAGGATCAATCCCTCAACACAGGTGACGAGATGGCCTGTGTGTGTCTGTGTTGTGTGTGTGTGTGTGTGTGTGTGTGTGTGTCACATAGAGCCCCTATCTTATGAAGCACGTTTTTTAGTTTGGTTTGGTTGTAGGGCTATGAATCACTGTCTCTCTCTATCTTGCTCTCCTCTCTCTCTCTCTCTCTCTCTCTCTCTCTCTCTCTCTCTCTCTCTCTCTCTCTCTCTCTCTCTCTCTCTCTCTCTCTCACACGCACACCATCAGTGATTCATGATCTCATGGTTTTTTATATATATATAAGCAATGGCCTCTTTTAACCTTCAAGTTGTTCCGTAACAGGCTATTTTTGAATCAACTGTCAATTATCAATCAGCAACAGTTGAAACAGGCTAAACTTTTTCTTTTAGAAGAGCAAGTGAGGATATTAAAGTGTGCAAAGCGATGCCACAAATACAAATACAATTTTCTTCAAAATCACACGTTCATGACAGGATTCAATGTTTTTGTGTTTGAGAATTCCAACAATAATTTAATCGAAACTGGAATGAATGTTATCTAATCGTCCCTTTTTTACTTTTTTGACAGGTTTTCAACTGAGCTTTTTGTGTATTTAATCTGGTCAGCAGCATCTTACAGTATCTTTAAAACTCGGCTTTAAAAAATATGGCCTTATAATAATTTTTACTATTTCAATGTTTTTTTGGTCAATAACAAAATAACAACAAATATAATAAATAAATAAATACTTCATCTTTCTTGAGGGCTTTGGAACCCGTCCTAGTTATACAAGTACAAAAAAATAGGACAGTTATTGTATAAATGTTCAATTACGTTCACCAAATCCAACCTTTCACGTATTTTCTTGTTAGCCATTTTCAATTTAAATAAAACATTGAATAAAAGTAATTTTCAACTTTAGTTTTTAATCTTTAATATGACACTCCAAATGTTGGAGTGTTGGCTATTATAGCGTTAGAGTTACAGTGTGCTGCAGTCAGAATCACTTGTTAAGTCTGTTCTGTCTTTGTTCCCACTGGCTCCCCCCAGTGTATTTCTAAATACCAATTATATCCCACAATTTATATTAATATAAATGCATTATATATTATACCCATGAGAAAAAAACACTTCTTTAAAACAGATGATGATTAAAATCATTATTGCCACAAGGTTCCAGTTCTTCAGCAGTGGAAGGGTGCGAGGGAAAGGCAAGTTGTTCTTCTGTACACGTTCGTCTTGTTAGGTTGTTACTTGGCTGAGAATAGCAGGAAGATGTGTGGGCACCGGGTTAGGCCAACGCAAAGAGGTACCAGCATGTTGGTGGCGCTGGCTTCTCATGCTAAAGGCTCACCTGGTGGGAGACGACCAATGAGCTGTTTGGCATGAGGAGGCGGGCGGAGGCCCCTGATTGGTGGAGAGAGCATAAGTGGGCCTCACGTGATTGGCAGACGTGTGCCGAGGAGCGCACAGGGGGAGAAAAAAAAAAGATGTTGCAAGTAGTGACTTACACTTTCCTTTGAAACTGTAAATTAAAAGTAAACGATGAATATTGGCGCGTGTCTGGAGTAACACTTCAATTCAAGCAGCTACACTGTAAAGTGCCGTAGCTGTTGATGAACAAATGTCAAAGTCACCATTCTGTGCAGCGCGGTGGGGCGGTCCGGTCTGGTCGGACCACCGTCCAACGGCAGCTCTCTCATTTGCATTGAAGAAGGGAATCCTCCCCATATGCACACACCCCCGCCCCGCCCCCTCCTCCCTCCTCTCTGTCACAGTGAAACACCATATCTACCCATCATCAGGCTGGCCTCGCTTTTACTTTGGATTTCTTCAATCATGTCTTTTCATCATGTCAAAAGTCGAAGCTAACCCTAACCACACCCACCTCCCCAGCTGGTCTCTTAGCTTACCCATGATGCTTCTTCTGCTGTTCTGTTTCCGTCTTTACGCCAAAAGCTGCTTCTGACCACACCCCCTCCTCCTCCTCCCCTCCTCCTCCTCCTCCTCCTCCTCCTCCTCCTCTCTCACTCTGTATCCGTCCGTCGTAACTTCGTCTACTACCCCCCTCTCACCATTCTGCCGCCACCACCTCACACCATTACCAATGCCCCCCCTCCCCCCCCCCCCCCCCACCACACACACTTGCCGTCTCCCTGGTCTCGTCCACCCCCCACCCCTCCGTCTCCCCACCCCCCACTCGTCGTCCCCACCCCCCTCCCCCCTCCCCCACACCCGCAGCTGTATCCTTCCCCTCCAGCTATGGCAACAAGAGGACGGCGGCGCCGCCCCCCGTGCCCCCCGCGTCACCACCCCCGCCACCCCCACCACCGCCGCCGCCGCCGCCATCGCCGCCGGCAGCAGCAGCATCATCGCCACCAAGCCTCTTATCTCTGTGACAGCCCAGAGCAGCACCGAGTCCACGCAGGACGCCTACCTGGAGGGCCGGGCCGCGCGCGGAGGAGGCTCCGGCGGAGGAGGAGCAGGAGGAGCAGCAGGGGGCTCCGGCGGTCTGTGGACCACCGACAGCCTGGGCCGCGCCATCTACAACTCCACCGACAGCCTGGACAGCGGCAAGGCGGCCGTGCTCGCCATGGAGGCGGCGGCGGGGGGCGTGTCGGGGGGGGACGGGCGGGGCATGATGGGGGCGGGGCCGGGGCTGGCCGGGAAGCGGCACGCCTCGCTGGGGGGCAGCCACACCTCGGTGCAGACCTGCGACAAGGCGGTGCTGGTGTCCAAGGCGGAGGAGTACCTCAAGACGCCGCGCTCGTCCATCGGCATCCAGGTGACTGTCTCTGTCTCTCTCTCTCTCTCTCTCTCTCTCTCTCTCTCTCTCTCTCTCTCTCTCTCTCTCTCTCTCTCTCTCTCTCTTTCTTTCTCTCTCTCTTTGTCTCTCTGTGTCTCTGTCTCTCTCTCTCTTTCTCTCTCTCTCTCTTCCTTTCTTTCTCTCTCTCTTTGTCTCTCTGTGTCTCTGTCTCTCTCTCTCTCTCTCTCTCTCTCTCTCTCTTCCTTTCTTTCTCTCTTTCTTTGTCTGTCTCTGTCTATCTGTCTCTGTCTCTTTATCTCTCTCTCTGTGTGTCTCTGTCTCTCTCCCTGTCTGTCTCTCCCTGTCTGTCTCTGTCTGTCTGTCTCTCTCTCGCTCCCTGTCTCCCTGTCTCCCTCTTTTTCTTGCTCTTTTTCTCTCTCTTTCTCTTTCTCTCTGTCCACACACACAGTGCATGAATAGGACCACCAAGTATTGGTGATTCTAGGTACGCATGCTGCAGTTATGTCCTCATGTCGTAGGTACCTATAATTACGTGTATTTTGGCAGACTTCATTTGGGCACCCATAGTGCAACAGTAATCCCTCCTCAAACCCTCGATCTGCAGATCCTGAGTGCTAGTTCCTAGTTCCCATCTTATCATATGAGTGTGGAGTGTGTGTGGTGGGTGGTTGGTTTAAGCGTCCCTCACCTGACCCCCAGTTGACCCCCCAGTTAGAGCCTGCACGCCTGGGGTGCATTGGCTAATCAAGGCCCACAGGTTAAACCAGCCGTCACCCACACACAGACACACACACACACACACACACACACACACACACACACACACACACACACACTCAGCAGAGAGCGCTAGCACGCTAGCAGTTACCACCTGCTCTGTCCACATTTAACTACAAACTCTGCAGTAAAGCGGTCTATTCATCATCCACCTGTGTCCTGATATTGGAGGAGCCCTGGAAAGCCACTTGTGTGGTGGTGTGTAGCAGCAGCCATGGTGATGAAAACACTCCACCCAGATTACAGCAGATGATTACCATGCAAATTGACATAGCTTATGCTGACGTCCTCGCTCTGTCCCTCTGTCTCTCTGCCTACCTCTGTCCTCTGTCACTCTGTCACTCTGTTCCTCTGTCTCTCTGTCTCTCTGTTTCTCCTGTGCCTCTGTCTCTCTGTCCCTCGTTCTCTCTGTCCCCTCTGTCTCTCTGTCCCTCTCTGTCCCTCTGTCTGTCTCTCTGTCTCTCTGTCCCTCTGTCTCTCTGTCTCTCTGTCTGTCTCTGTCTCTCTGTCTCTCTGTCTGTCTCTGTCTCTCTCTCTGTCTCTCTCTGTCTCTCTGTCTGTCCTCTGTCTCTCTGTCTCCTCTGTCTCTCTGTCTCTGTCTCTCTGTCTCTCTGTCTCTCTGTCCCTCTGTCTCTCTGTACCTCTGTCTCTCTGTCTGTCTCTCTGTCTCTCTGTACCTCTGTCTCTCTGTACCTCTGTCTCTCTGTCTCTCTGTCTCTCTGTCCCTCTGTCTCTCTGTACCTCTGTCTCTCTGTCTCTCTGTCTCTCTGTCTCTGTCCTCTCTGTCTCTCCTGTCCCCTGTACCTCTGTCTCTCTGTACCTCTGTCTCTCTGTCTCTGTCTCTCTGTCTCTCTGTCCCTCTGTCCGTACCTCTGTCTGTACCTCTGTCTCTCTGTCTCTCTGTCTCTCTGTCACTCTGTCTCTCTGTACCTCTGTCTCTCTGTCACTCTGTCTCTCTGTCCCTCTGTCTCTCTGTACCTCTGTCTCTCTGTACCTCTGTCTCTCTGTCTCTCTGTCTCTCCGTCTCACTGTCTCTCTGTCCCCACTCTCACCCGTATTGTTCGCCAAAGCTGAGAAAGTGTCTTGTCTTTGGAAGCATGAACGCCATAAGAAAGCAGTAGTCAGCGGTCAAAACTGATTCTGATAACGGTGCTACTGACGCTTACATAAATGAAAATCCACTGAAGCCTTTGAACAACGTGTGTGTGCACGTGTGCACATATGTGTGTGTGTGTGTGCTCGTGTGTGTGTGTGCATGCGTGTGTGTGTGTGTGTACATGTGTGTGTGTGTGTGCAATTTGCTGATATGCTATGCTGATCATAGATAGCTGTCTGGGACAAGCAACACGCTGTGAAAGCATAATTAATAATTGAAGGACTACATTTGAAGTTTTCTTTTAAATTAGAAATGTTTGTGTTGGTTTTTTGTGTGTAGCGTGAGAAACACATCTGGAAATAATCAACTAGTAGTGTAACCGTACTTGTTGATTATTTATCTCAGCAAACCAGACAAAAACAGCCCTACCTCATTAAAGCCTTGCAGATGCTGTTTTAGAGCACTGGCACCTATGGACTCCAATTCAAGCACTGCACACACACACACACACTCTCTCTCTCTCTCTCTCTCTCTCTCTCTCTCTCTCTCTCTCCTTCTCTGTCTCTCTCTATTTTGCTCTCTCTCTCTCCTTGCTATCTCCTTCTCTCTCCTTCTCCCTTCTCTCACTCTCTCTCACACAGTCTGTCATGCTCTCTCCTTCTCTCTACCTTGCTTTCTCTCTCTCGCTCTCTCCCTCTTTCTCTCTCTCTCCCTCTTTCTCTCTCTCTCCTTCTCTCTCAATCTCTCGCTCTAACGCACCTTGTCTCGTTCCTTCGCTGTCTCTCTTCCCCTCTCTTTTTTCTCTCTCTATCTTGCTTTCTCTGGATCTTTCTCTGCTCCCTCTCTCTTACTCCCTTCCCTCTCCCTCTCCCTCGCTCCCCCTCCCTCTCCCCCTCGCTGCCTCCTTCTCTCAATCCCAGCATGCACCTCATCAGACGGAATCTTGTTGTCCCACTTTAGCATCATGAATAATCTGCATGCTGTTGACATGTGATCTATATTCATTTGTACACACCTCAGGCCGGGGTTAGCGGGCCTCTATTGATCAAGCAAACCCACGGAATCAGCTGAAAGACAGAAGACGAGACAGAACGATCACCAATGACTCGATCTTGAACTATGGAGGCGACTGCATACAAACAAAACCCTGACGCCATGCCTTCTTATAGATAGAGACTGCCTGCCACCAAATTAATCTTAAAGGGGCCCTAGCGTGATTAGCCAGTATTGTGATAAAGTGACATCATAAGTGGGAGTGTCCACCTAGATGTATGTATGCTGCCTAGATCAGACTACCAGCCTACCCAGTGGACTGCACCAACTGGTAAACTGATGTCGTCAGCATACATTTAGGTGGACACTCCCACTTGTGATGTCACTCTGTCACAATGACAATTTTAGTCATGACAAATTTGAAACAGCTTCTAATGGCTAATCATGCTCACACCTGGTGGTATAATAGGGCCCCTTTAAAAGACCTCATTAGCAGAGCCATCATCATCATCATCATCATCGTCGTCATCACCACCATCGTCACCACCATCATCTTCCTCACCATGGCTGTTGTCTTCTGTGGCAGCATCGGCCAATCACATCGCGGCGGTTCTCGCACCATCTGAGGTGAGCCAGCGCCCCGGGCCATTCACCCAGCCCCGCCCATTCACCCAGCAGCCCCGCCCACTCACGTCATGTCATTGATAATACTTTAGCCGCTAGTCTCTTCACTACCGTCCCCCCTTTTTTGAAAATGTCTGCCCACGTGACGTGTCGAAATAAAGCAGCTTATAGCTCACTGGGATTTCATTGGATATACACGAAATATCATCACAGTTAAACGTATTATGTACTGGATGGTCGGATGTTAGTGAACAGTGAAGCTAACCTAGCCAAACTAGTCAATCAACGTATTGTGCAGTGCGAAGCATGTTCTAAAAATAATAACCTGCCTCATTAGGTTGAAATCTGTCCTTTCGTGTTGTCTTATTGGTAGAAGGGCCCTGAAGCTGAGCTCTCTCTCTCTCTCTCTCTCTCTCTCTCTCTCTCTCTCTCTCTCTCTCTCTCTCTCTCTCGTGTGTGTGTGTGTGTGTTCCCCAGGTGGAGTCAGTCACCGACTCAGAGTTTGAGAGCAAAGGTCTTCCCCAGTTCCACTCTATAGGCATCCAGGTGGAAGACAGCAAGCGGTAAGACGCTGACACACACACACACTGAACAGAGAACACTGACTGCTGTTTTGTTGAACACACTCGCAGCTAGAGAGTTACATAGGTACCACTGGTTGAGCAACAGTTGCTACGGTGATGACAAAAAATTGCATTTTGGGCGACATGGATATTACACGGGTTTATAGACGGTTGAGAAGTTCAAGATTCAAGATTCCAGATTTCTTTATTGCCAGTACAATGGAATGCTTCACTCACTGCGGTATTCTTCTAAACATAATTGGTTACCCAGGCGGCCTCCTACAGATCAGATTTTTTTATTAATATTATTGACATGGATGTTTAACATTTCTACTTACTTACTTATTGTTGATTTATCACTTTTTTATGATTATTATTATTTATCTATTTATTTATTTTTGTTTATCTATACATTTATTGCTTTTTTTTTGCCCCCGAAGGCACGGTCGGTTCAAGCGCTCCAACAGCGTGACGGCGGCGGTGCAGGCGGACATGGAGCTGGAGGGCTTCCCCTCCATGGAGGACAAGGCCCTGCAGTTCGGGGGTGTGGGGGCCGGCGCGGGGGGCTTCGGCCGCCACTCGGAGCCCAGCACGCCCACCCAGTACGGGGCGGTGCGCACCGTGCGCACCCAGGGCCTGTTCAGCTACCGCGAGGACTACCGGCCCTCCAGCAGCGGGCCGCCCAGCCCCCAGCCTGACGTGTGGCTGTCGGAGCCCAGCCTGGAGGGGGCGGAGGACGGGGCGGGGGGGCGGGCGTCCCCCCGGCCCCGGGACGGCGGCTGGTTCATGCAGCTGCTGCACAGTGAGAGCAAGAGGATGGAGGGATGGTGCAAAGAGATGGAGAGAGAGGCGGAGGAGCATGACCTGTCGGAGGAGAGTGAGTGTCCGAAGGGTAAAAATCTAATAATCATAATAATAATATTCATTTTAATAATGATGAATATATCGTCTGAGCTTTTTTGGTTCTTTGCGTTGTTATTTATTTCATGTCCTCAGTCCCCAGTTGAAGTCACTTAGAGGTTGACCAACGTTCTGTTGATATGCTGCATACATTAAAGTGTGTTTTTATGTAGTTCTTTTTTTAAGTGAATCTAGATCTCCTCACTTCACTTCTGAGACCAGAGCTATAATCCACGTGGATTTAGAAGGTTAAGCTACGGCCAATATTTAACACTCCATTTGCAAAAGTTAAAACTTATCCAGTCGAAAAAACCCTAGCTCCAGTTCAATCATCACTGCAGATCTGCAGTCTTTTCCTGTCTGAACAACATGGCGTGTGTTTGAACAGCACTGAGACGCACTCATAGAAATTCTCAACACAGTCTACCACATTTTTTAAAATAATTTATTTCACGTACGTGCACGTACGTTCGATGTACGTACATGTGTTTATAGCTGAAGAGAATTTCCAACACCAGTCCCTTGGTGGGCATTGATAGTTCAGCAGTCATTAAGATTACCTGTTACAGTTTTAAAATCTTAAAATCAGTGTGTAAAATAATAAAAAGCAAGAAAACAACCGTCCAAGATAACACAACAACAATGCAAGCACACAATGAACTAGACGGACCCACTGCGGTGGTCACTGCATCACTGGTCAAACCTGTGTATTTGTGCCTGCATGCATGCATCTGTGTGTGCGTGCATGTATCGTGTATGTATATGTACGCATGTGTGTGTCTGCGTGTGTGTGTGTCTGTGCGTTACCTCTGCTCCCCCCCTCCCCCCTCCCACCACACCTCCAGTCCTGGGCAGGATCCGGAGTGCGGTGGGGAGTGCTCAGCTCCTGATGTCCCAGAAGTTCCAGCAGTTCTACTGGCTCTGTCAGCAGAACATGGTGAGTCCAGTCTCCATTGGGGTTCATCAACGTGGGTTCCATCCATACTGTTCCCTTCACCACCACCACCATCCATACCACCACCGCGGTGGTGGTGAAGGGTAAGGTGGGGCTATCACAATGAAAGGCAGAGTCTTCTCCTCCCGCCATCCATTACGGCTGTGTCGCTATCGCCGGGGTTTAAATAGGATCCCAGAGTTTGAATAATGAACTGCCACCCGGGCCCATTGTTGCCCTCTCCAGCAACTGTCACAGAGAACTGTACACCACTTTCCCATTCTAATTATTCAGCACATATTAGGAAGGGAGGAGGGGGGGGGTTCTGGGTGTGTGTGTGTGTGTGTGTGTGTGTGTGTGTGTGTGTGTGTGTGTGTGTGTGTGTGTGTGTGTGTGTGTGTGTGTGTGTGTGTGTGTGTGTGTGTGTGTGTGTGTGTGTGTGTGTGTGTGTGTGTGTGTATCATCTTGTCTCTTCTCATTGCTCTCTCTACCTGGATCTCTCTGGTCCCTTCTGTATATTTTCCTGTGTCCCTCTCTCTTCTCTTTCTTTCTCTCTCTCTCTTTCTCTCTCTCTCTTTTCTCTTCTCTCTCTCAACCTCTCTTTCTCTCTCTCTCTCTCTCTCTCTCTCAACCTTAGCCTGTCTTTAAGGCACCGTCTCTCTCTCCCGTCTCTCTCTCTCTCTGTTTGTATCTCACTGTACACAGCGATAACACTAACCTTGTCCCGATGGGTCTCATCATGTGGATACCTGTCTGTCTGTCTCTCTTTCTTTACCTCTCTCTCTCTCTCTCTCTCTCTCTCTTTCTCTCTTTCTGTCTGTCTGTCTCTCTCTCTCTGTTGTTGTCTCTGTCTTTCTGTACCTGCCCACTCGCTACAGATAGCACCATGATAAATGTAGTCTAACATCGCGGTGACAGGCGGTGAGATTGCCCTGAGCTGTTCCATGTCTCCGAGCAGTTTCCCCCCCCCCCCCCCCCCCCGGCCGGCCGCCACGGAGCGCCCACGTCACAGATGGCGTCTCAAACTGCTTCAAAGTTCAAAGTTCAAAATCGGACATTATATTTACTTGGAGCACATCTCAATATGTGGCTTAAAATCCAATTTAATCAAACGACCTTCCGTGTAGTTTGACCCGGGTCTGGCTCCGTTCACTTGCATTGAGCCCACAGGAATTGCCTGAATATGTACTTTCAACGTTCAACATATCTATAGGAAGGTTTATTTTTTTCTTCTGTACATGGTCCAATATGTAAATTTAGACTATTTTACAGCTAACAGGAAAAGAAGCGCGCATAATAAGTTAAACAAACAAGCCTGGTAACATGACTTCATAAAATATGATCTATATAATGCACAATACGACACCAATAACCATTTTTTTCATCTGCAAAATGATGCTAAATGCACGGTAGAATGAAACAACTGAACAATAGCCAAGATCTTCTCTACTAGTTTATGTAATACGGGCTGACATGGAGGTGTGCCCAGGATGAGCGAAGCGGGGATATACCACCAGCGGGCCAGCCCCTCCCCTCCCTGTGTGTGTGTGTGTGTGTGTGTGTGTGTGTCTGCATGTGTGTGTGTGTGTGTGTGTGTGTGTGTGTGTGTGTGTGTGTGTGCGTGTGTGTGCGTGCGCCGTGGCACCACCCCACCCCTCTACCTCCTCCACTGCAGCGAGACCTCACGGGCAGCGTGAACCAAGCGCTCCCCCTGGTGGCTGCCTCTGCTGTGAGCGCAGCCTGCTGGTCTGTTGCTGCCACCCAGTGGTCGCAGGAGGTGCATTATTCTGGGAATTCATGCAGGGATTGTTGTGCTGCAATATTGCAACATTTGCAATTCCACACTCGATTGATGTTGATGATTGAACGTTGATTTAGACAAAGAACTGATTGGATTATTTGGTAAATGGTAAATGGATTGCATCGCGCTTTTATTCAAAACCCTTTACATTCACTCATTCATACACTCATTCATACATGTCATACAGCCTTAGGGTTAGGTGTCTTGCTCAGGGACACACTTTTCCACTGCATTGTACCGATTCGACTCGACTCAGTTTGGACGCTTTTCCACCAGGCTAAAACTGGTACCTAGCTGGTACCAGTCCCCCACTCAGTCCCCCACTCCATCGACGTTCCCAGCGAGCTGAGGCGATACCAAAAGCTGACGTGCCAGCTGCGGTTGTCCTACATATGGCTTGAATGTTGATCAATTATAAAAAAAATAACACCTTAAAAAAATGTACACATTAATCTATGGCGGAGGTACTGAACAGCCTATTAAATGTTTCTCAACAGTCCTCTTAGTGGTACTAAGCTACGTTCATAGAAAAATGATCGCTGTTTACTTGCACTGCAGTAGGTGGCTTTTGATAACATGACGGTTATGAACAAACAACCTCATAGACAGCGCCATCAGTTTGCCAAGTTGTGACACAAAAAAGGGTTGAACAGCGTTGCAGTATGTGAAGCAAATGTCAATTTGGCATTTGGAGGACAAACTGGAAGTTCTCCATCCATCCCTCACTGCGTCATGTCACCTGACTTTCCCAGTGAAAATGTCCCACCCCCCCCGTGTCTGTGCAGGACCCCAGCGCCATGCCCAGACCCACCTCTCAGGACCTGGCCGGCTTCTGGGACCTCCTGCAGCTCTCCATCGACGATGTCACTGCCAAGTTTGACGAGCTGCAGCAGATCAAGAGTAACCAGTGGCAGCCGGTGGAGAGCCCCGAGAAGAAGGTGAGACCTGGCCTGGCGAAGCACACTTCATATCTAAAGTCTGAAGGCATGCAAGCTCATATCCGGGGGAACAGCTTCCAAGGCGCCGTGGTTGCAGGAGGCGGGAATTTGTAAGCGCGTTTGTAAACAGAAACTCGGCCGGCAGTAGTAAAGTGTTTTTAAATGAACTTAAAATCCCCTTATGAAAGCTTCATCCACTTGTGCGAATGAGTTTTCCGTAGAGTATCTTTATCTAACGAAACAGGAAGCAAGGAGTAGTTGTTGGTTTCCGGCCCCGGCTCTGTGTCTGTGAAGGTTTCAAATGTAGACTGGCCACTGTAGCAATACACTTATTACAAATCCCCTTCTCATGGCTCCATTTACTCGAGTCACCCCAGACGGCTTCAGCTGGTCTTTCTAAACTACGGGAGGTTTGCATAGAAAAGACGTGCGTGAAAAGCAAACTACAATCCACACTGTTCACTTGCCAATGATCTGTAGTGCAACATTTATAATAATAATACTATAAATGCAAGGGTGGAAATGTATGGTAAAGTCTGAAAGGCGCTGGGCTGCCTGAATCATAACCCTCTATTTATAGAAAAGCTCAGCTGAGTCCCATTACTTTGCTGTATGAGGCCCTGTGTACCCACACACAAGCTGTAACGATCGTGCCAAAATAAAACTACAAATGAAGAAAATGAAGAAAAAGGGAACCACAATTACACATCAGGGATCTACCAAGTGATAAAAAAGAAGATAAAACAATTGCTCCTTATGAGTACCTTATGAGCTTGATCTAATATACAAGAATAGATGCAACACAAGAGGGTAAGATGGTAAATGGATTGCATTTATATCTCGCTTTTATCCAAAACGTTTTACAGTTGCCTCACATTCACCCATTCATACACCGACGGCGGTGTCAACCATGCAAGGTAACAACCAACACGTCAGGAGCAGTTAGGGTTAGGTGGTGTCTTGCTCAGGGACACCTCGACACTTAGCTAGGTGGAGCCCGGGGAATCGAACCAGCAACCAGACAACCGCTCTTAACCTCCTGAGCTACTGCCACCATCCTAAAGCCCAAGGCACAAATTCTGCTTAATTTTTGTAGCTCGACCCAAAAAATTACAATTAAGATTCCAAATCAAATGTCCCGTCGGTCCTGACTCCTGACACGGCCGCGTGCTTCGGGCTTAAGACGCCATCACGGTCCGCTACAGCAGGTGGGTTCGGTTGGCGTCGTTGTGTTCATGAAATCCCCAACATTGCGGTCCTTGTGCTTCCACCCACGCAAGGAGCGGAAATGGCCGCCGCCGTCTCTACCCAAGAGGCCGGGGAAGGGGCGGGGCGGTATCGCGCGGGAACGCTCCCTGGACCTCCAGGACCGCCAGCGGCAGGAGGCTCGCCGGAGACTGCTGGCTGCCAAGCGGGCCGCCTCCTTCAGGCAGAACTCGGCCACGGAGCGGGCGGACAGCATCGAGATCTACATCCCCGAGGCCCAGACACGACTCTGAGGGGGCGGTCGAGTTTTTTACCCCCTGGAGACACCTCTCACCCCCGCCCACCCCCGTTCCTTCGTCTACATCCCCTCCATTTTGTCCATCATTTTGCCAATTATCAGATTTTTTTCCAGATCCTGTTGAGAGCAAGGAGATGCAGCAGCAGGTGATAGCCTATTTATTGATTGATTGATTGATTTATTGACTCGTTCAATGATTTTGTTGTTTTTGCCCAGAGAGATTTAGCTCCCAGCCGTACCCTGAGAACCTACATTTAAAAACGGATGTCACATTTCGGGAAAACTCATTGATTATAGAGATTAGGAATTATTTTTGGGGGGTGTGTGATGGGGGGGGGGGGGGTTGGGGAAAGCGTCGGACTACGAACAACGTCCAGGTTATCTCTTATCTATTTATTCCTGATGATTCCTTGATTTTATATGTCGGATGATTTTCACTGGGCAGCCTCTGAGCAAGATAAGGTGGATGCGTGGATCCTCCCCCCTCCCCCCACATCGCACGCAGAAGGGGAATCCCAAAGTGCGACTTTTCTCTCACCAGCAACAGTGGTCCGGGGCTGGAAGCACCCTGCGTACAGGAAGGAAGGAGGCCGAAGGGCGTTCGAGGAACAGCAGCAATAGCCAACAGCCTCTCTCTCTCTCTCTCTCTCTCTCTCTCTCTCTGGAAAGTGTCTTGGTAGGCGGCGAGCACAAGGCTCTGTGCCTGGTTCAAGCTGTTTCATATAAATATATATATAGATATAGCTCTATATATATCTACATATATATCAATATAGATCTATAGATTTTTATGGTTGAAATGCTTAGACGGAGTGACGGGAGTGTCTGGTCTGGAGGCGATTGCTCAGCGCTGTTTTGAAGAGGAATTTGGTGTCTCCATTTCCTGCCATGCATTCTTCTTTTTTTTTTTTACCCGGTTACGCAAAAACCTAAAGGGCATATACACCACCATCCATTGGCTCCCCACGAGTTTGGACGATACCAAAGTATATTAAAAAAAAAAGTATAAAAGGGTGTCATCACATCTAATAGGGCTGTATGGCAGTGTTGTTGTTGTTGTTGTTGTTTTTTCATTTGTTCCAAAGTTGTTCTCTCGATCTTCTTCACTTGAGTTTTCCCAGGCATGCTGCTGCTGTCCACCAACACTGCTAAGAATGAGATGTTGACAAAGAGTCATTTTTATTTGTGGTATACAATGACATGGGATATTTACTAAACTATTTACATTTTTGGAAAATATCCATAAATATATATATAGAAATAAATATATATATAAATATATATACATAAAGATATATATGTAATTTGCTGCCAGATATATTTCCAATTTGCAGTACAAAAATTAATACATTCAAATATTTTTTTCTTTGTGAAGCGCTTGGGAAGAGTCTGACTGTATCGTAAACAAAATGCATTTTGCACCTTAAAATAATTCCTGTTTGTATTTCCAAGGGAAATGTGGTTAAGAAGCTCATCTTGTGATATTGTTGCAGTTGAATTGCAAGGACAGATATGGAGAATTGCCTACAGAGTACGACATTAACTTATATAAATCGCACCCCTACGTTTTTTTTCTTTATTTCATTATGAAAGCTTCGAGGACCCTGTTATTAAAATTGCAATTCTAATGCTTTTAACTCTGCTTATCTATTATATGTGACCTACATTGCATTATATGGTATATGTTTATGGTATATTTATAGTTGACGAGTTGTTGGGTTAATTTGACAGCAAAAATGGTCCTGATTAAAAGAAATCCTATCTCATTACCACATTTTGAAACAGAGACGAATGGAGAAGTATTTTGTTTCTAGCGTGTTGAGAGTACTCACAGAGTCTACAGAACACAACAGGTGCAACAGACACTTTAACAATATTCAGTTACTCTAGTAAACGGTGCTGCTTTCTACTCTGAAACCCCTCGTCCCTTACCCAGTCCTATGTATGCGCACGTGGCAACGGACACACACACGCACGGGCACACACACACACACACACACACACACACACACACACACACACACACATTTTAAAGAAGACATTCATTAATATGGTGCCCATTGTCTCTCCAATGCATTTTGAGGAGATGGAGACTCTGGAGAAGAAAAAAAAATCATCTTTGCAAATGCCGTTGGCCTCAGTGTACCCACGACATGGAGGTCCGTCCAAAACAGCTCGTTCTGGACGGGCCTCCCTTTAAGAACTTAGTAGATGTTTATTTCTCTCTCACTGGGAGACACAAGACAAAAAAACGCTGTGGGTCAAAACACACACAGTGCCACATGGGCTGAATATACTGTACTGTAGTACCTAGTGCCCATAGTTCATAGTATACTCCCGGAACAACCCGGACTCCCACCCCCCCCCCCCCCCTACGGGTCATACCACTGTCTCATCCGCACAATCAAAAGATGGGAGGAGCTAATGTGGGGGTGCATTGAAGTGTACATTGGTAAAGGAGAGCCAAACCCAACCAACACACCACCTCTTCTCCATTGGTTTGCGTTAGACGGCGCCCCCCTAACAGGTTGAACACCGTGGCTCACTGCATGGATAACTTCTAATGGGCTGATACTAGGGTTACCCGGTCACCTGTCAGGGGAGCCCCCGGAATGAAAAACCACTTGGAAATAGTTGTTTTTAAAAGGGGTGGATGGGCTCTCCTTTCAACTGATAGCTGTTTGTTGTAGACGGCATGTGACTCCAGCCGCGGACGGCGGTCTGTGTGTGTGTTGTCTGTGTGTGTGTCTGTGACTGTGTGTGTGTGTGTGTGTGTGTGAAAGAACACACACTACTATGCCACCACATCATGTGTTAGCTCAACACCGGCTGGTTGTTTGGTTGTTAGGTTGTTTGGATGTGAACGGGGAGCGAACGCCGCTATAGCGCAAAGCTGTCAACTCTGGCTTACACTTGATTGAGGGGTTTTTTTTGTGGCGGCTCTTGCTAAGACTAGCGTGCTAAGGCCTCCCTGAAAGCCTCAGCCAGAACCACCACTATGAATGCAGAGTCTCTGGAAATGCCCCCCAAAAATGGAAAAGTAACTCCCCATTTTAATATACACACAAACACGCACACACATATCCACACATACACACAACACACAACCAGAAAAGCTATTCAAGTCAACATGCACCGCCGCCCAAATTCCCCACAATCAGCATAAATACTAGCAACTGACAAAACATAACCGCCACATACAGAGCCATGCCAATAGATTAACAAACCTTTAATCAACATCGGTATTATTATATGTACGGTACTTAGGACACCTTCCAAGGAGGCGTATTTGGCACATGTATGTATTGCTAAGAACGACGTGGAAAAGGGTTTAGGGGGACGTGTGGTGGGTGTTCGGCCAGAGCTGCTGTGTTTACTGTGGGTTTACTACTGTCTGCATTACCAGAGGACCGGAGGCGACGCGAGGCTTGCTATCCCCGTGGTATTTGGTGCATTAGCACAATGGTCACTTAATAGCATCTTGTTAAGACGGCAGTGGAACTGAACTGGCCTAAAGCTACAGATTACAGGTGGATGACGCAGTGATATTTTGTTTTATGATCAGGTTCTGGAGCGCTAACAGGGTTGATTTACAGACTCGGTGTGGCTTTGCTTATTTTATTATTTTTATTTTGTTTACCAAAGTCTATTTTCCACATTGTCTGTACAGTGATTGCTCTTGAGGAGTCATTTAAATTGGTCTAAATAAAACTAGCAGACCCTTAGCAGAGAGAGAGGGACAGACACAGAGAGACAGAGAGAATATTCAGCAGAACACGGTTCTGTCCTTAGGATTAAGCTTTCATTAATTTTTACTTTCTCCATCCCTCCTTCCCCGTTCAAGTCGAGAGGGGAGTTTGGCATTGGGCAACTATGTACATGACACATCCTCAGGTGCCTTACGATGTCACTCACACGCAGGAGCAGAGACGTACGCAACGGGAGATAGAGGAGCGCAAAAAAAACACCCAACAACAGAGAAAAACAAGCCGCATCTCTGAGGGCTTCGTCCACACAGGTCATGACTGGTAACAGCATCACTAAAGGGCTTTAGGGAATTACGTTACTTTCGACCAGAGATGGAAGTCTCTAGTTGACTGGCTGCTCCGCATTCTAGCGTAATAAAACTTCAGCACAATAAAAGTTTAAGAAGATATCTATGAGGGTGTTATTTGATAACAAGTCGAGTCGTTATGTGATTTCTTCCTTTTTATATTTGGCTTATATCTATATAAATATATATCTAGCTGTATATATATATATATATTAATACACAATAAAGTCTATATCTACATATGAATACATTATTAATCTTTATGGTTAAAGATGGTGGATTTTGCTTTGATCTTTGTAATTCATTTGCATATTCTCATTAGACGGAGCGCTGCTGAAATCATAGTGATCGTGAGCATGAAATACAAGAAAGGAAAAAAGATATCTATATATATATTTGTGTATACCGAGTACAGGTGCACACACATGTGCAATGGTTGTGTGTGTGTGTGTGTGTGCGTATGTGAGTGTGTGCATATATGTGTGTATGTGCGTGTGTGACAGAAAAAAAATTCCCAGAATGCAACTGAAGTCACTCTTTTCAGGCAGGTTCTTTGACCCGTTGTTCAGCCCAGTGCATTCCATCACAAGACAAAGCGTTGACCTCCTGACAGGCAAACTGGTGCAATATTGGCATGCTGGTGCGCACGCACACACACACACACGCACACACACACACACACACACACACACACACAGATATTTACCTCACGGGTGGAGCGTGAAGCAGGACATAAGGCGTGTCTCTGATTTCACCGCAGGAGAATTATGCAGCACTTAGCCCCCTGTCACGGCACAGCTTGCAGCCCCCCCCCCCTCGCCACGGGCCGCTGTTAGGATCACACCCCCCCCTCGCCACGGCCACTGTTAGGATCACCCCCCCCCCCTCGCCATGGCCGCTGTTAGGATCACCCCCTCCCCCCCCCCCCCGCCCCCCCATGAACACTGTAGAGCAGTGGTTCTCAACCGGTGGCTCATGACCCATCAGGGGGTCCCGAGGAGCATTGACAGCGGGTCACAGAGCACATGCCAAACTTTAATCTTGAGAAAAGAAAGAAGCCCATGAATTAGCTGCTGATTCACTGTTCATTCGTGTTTCAATGGCTTACTATTTTCATTGAGTTTAGCTGCTTTTTCTTTGCTCCATGTTTCATGAAGGCATCGTTGATGACTACATGCTTGTTTCAAATGTACTTCTGGGTTGTGACTTGATGACTTATGTGGTGGAGAACCTCTGCTTTACAGTTTTGGTTTTGGAGGGACTCACCATGGGGACATTTGTTTGAGGACGTCATGGTTACCCTCGCCGCCTATAGGAGCGGAGATCTCAAACGTGAATGTGTTGTTCAATGGAAATGTCTCCAAGTCTCGGAGCGTTTTCACGCAGTTCACTCCTAAATCAGGTCCCTGGGCGCTTTGGAGGAAACCCGGTTTTCGTGCCACCGAGTATCGGCCTACTTGCTGTTGGTTTGATTGTTTTATCCCGTGCTCAATTAGTTATTGTGTATGAGTGTGTGCGCACACACATACACACATACACATACACATTAATATACATGTACACATTCTCTAACACATACAGATGTCTAATGGCAGCAGTAACATCCTCAAAATCATTTCACATCTATAGATTTATTTCCTTTGTCTCTCTTTCTCTTCTCTCTCTCTCTCTCTTCTCTCTCTCTCACTCTAATGCACATTATTTTTAATGCAGGTATCGTTCAAGTAAGAGTCCTATGAAATGTCATGTATAATCTCCTGTTTCCGGATGCAGTTGCATTGCAAAGGTGTCTTTCTGTCTGCTGCTTGCTCTCTCCTCTCATAAAACACGCCCTTCTCATAGCAGACAGAGGCGACCAGACAAACGCTATCACTGCAGACACACACACACACACACACACACACACACTATAAAGTCTTCATTACTTGCATTCAACTGCCCAGGGTGTGATTGTGGTTGGTTGGAACTGAATGGGTTCATACGATACCACCAGACTATGTACCAGAGTACATCTGCATCTCGAGCAATAAGCCTTTTATTGAAAAGTTGGACTCGTCGTGGTGCTGCTTAGACAGGCGTCTTGTTTCCCTGAAGACCACTAGTACAAACAGATATTTTAAATTGTAATAGGCAGTAAAGATTGGCATCTTTTGCCTCATATTTTTCATATATCTTTATTGTTTTGTGTTGCCCAACTTGCTGATCACTGTCTTTATAGAGCAAACAACACAGGCCACTACTCACCCTAAGGAGTCTGAGAGTACTTCCTACGAGACCTATGAGTAATTTGCAATATGAAAACACTGACCAGAATGTAGGCCATACTTGTGCCATTGGTTTACACCGTCGATGTCCAGCCAATCACGGCTTCGTGTTACAAGCCCCTCCCTCGTTGGTTGTCAGCCAGTGAGGCCTCCTGTACTTGTACAGATGTTTTATAAGAGGAGACAGCATCACAGGCCTGTTTGCCTTTGGTGAGGAAGTGTCTGTGTTGTGGTTAGAGGAAGGGCAGAAGAGACAAGAAAAAAATCTATTAAATAAAGGCTGATAGCGTCAAGATAATTGTTTAGCTTAAAACTATTTTCAATTGTTAGATATATCAATAATGAGGATGAATATAATGCCAAATATTCAGTATTTGTACAGAAATATACATATATAAATATACAATATACACCTACTTTACAGTAAATGGAACTATTTTCCACTCCTCACCATGATTTTATTGTTCTTTTCTTTGTAAGAATTATTTTATAATTTTTCAGGTTTTCAGATAGCATGCGGGATAGTGATAATGAATGTATTATTTGGTGTTTCGTTGCAGTATAGTATTGCAGCATCCTTTCAGTTTGTGTTAATGATTCATTCACATATTAAGCTTGATATTTGATTTATACATTTGTTTATTGAAAAAAAAACTACAATTGTAAACTTTCTTTTTTCTAAATGCAAGATTTTAAAACGTTTTGAACTATTTATATGGTTATTTTCCCGCTTTATCAATTGTGGTTTGATTTTTTTGGTCTCTTTGGAGTACTGCTATCAATCATCTGTTGTAAATAATTATGCAAATAAAACTTTTTGGAAGAAAAAGAGAAAGCTGAGCTGAAAAGTGTTTTCCTTTTTCTTTTTTTAATCTCTAAGATGCGTTGCATCAGCATGACCGCTAGGAGGCGCAGCGGCATCTGGGTGTGTTGGCGCCGCAGGACCCCCGCAGACCGCCTACTGCGGCCCCTGCACGGCTAAAGAAAAGCAAACAAAACTAAAAACATTTTTTAATTCATGACTTGGAGTTACTCTGATTCCCTTACTTATTTTACACACAACCTAAGAATAGTTCTACCCTCTAAACCATGACTCCTGCTCCTCTGTATAAATGTTTTGTATGCAAAAGTACTGTCACTAAGAAATCTATGGTTCTCTGTAAGGTAAGTCAAATTCAAATGTGGTTTTTTTTTAATATTGATGTCAACATATTTAACACTGGAACATTCTCCGTAGTAGAAGGCTGAATCCCAGCATCAGCATCTATGACATTCTGGGGTCATAGGGTCAACCTTAAAAGCACCCCCCCCCCCCATATCAATTGTCTGAGCCACTGTAATATAGCCTACAGCTGCCGTCTACATGCACTTGTGATCTCTGTTAGTCATAACGTCCACTGGCTGGCAGTAAATACAACCCAATGTGGTACTGGGGAATACATGGGCGAAGTAACTGGTTCTGAATTAGAGTCCTCGTGGATCTCTGGGCAGCCCCTTTGCTTGAGCCACAGTGGCGTAAGGGCCAGCTAAAGGTGATGCTGTGGGCAAGATAAGACGCATGGACCATGATCGGGGGCGGGGGTTGAGTAACCTGTTAGCCACATGAAGGTGGGCAAAGAGGTGGGCCTGGCACTTCGCCTTGGCTGGGCCGGGGCCACAGGTAGCGGCTCTGTAGCAACAATATGTTGACTATCTCTGTCTGTGGGTGCGGAGAGCCTTTGCTGTAGTCAACCTCCATTATACTTGGCACTTATGTTCTGAACATGTTAAGTCTCAACATCACAGCCACAGATACTCTGCCAGACCATTTCCAGTACACAACGTATTGAAGAGATAAATTGTACTTTCACACTTGTAAAAACACACATTGATAACTGGCAATGATTAGGAGGCCATGGTAGGATTTCAGAGGAGGGTCTCTGGTATGAGTTGAGGAGGCCCCTGGTACGATAAATAATATATATTTTGTACTTCAACTGTTGTGCATTTTGTCTCCATGTTAATAGTAAATGTCGGGTCATGGGAAATGAATACAAGTAATGGCACATTAACGTCTATTAAAAGCTTTCCATTGTAAATCAACTGCAACCAGTAATGTCCATCGAGATTATGTGCTGCAAAATGCAGATCACAGATCGAACGCAGTTAATTAAGGAATTTTCTTTTATTACAGCAAATAAGCCAAACATTACAGACAAGATTAATGAATAAACCATGAAGATCAACAGTATATTCAGACCGGACTTCCATCGAGACACCAGCTGCTTTTGGACTGTGTGGTTTTGAGGGGGCATCATCTGAACACATAAGTAGAGGAGGGGGAAAACTCTTCAGTTATCTCTCAATCTATAGCAAGAATTCAACAACCTCTGCAAGCACCCTACATGATCAACCTGTGTCACCTTTACCTCAATGACCCGTCACTCACAGGTGTGCATTATCTACCACGAAAGCAAGTTAGCGGCTGCTTTACATTAACTTATTGGGCTTTTTTTTCCCTCTCAAATATCGGCATGGCAGGATAGCAGGTTCTAGCTGCTAGATTGAGCAATCGGAGATCAGTCTGAGATGTGTGGACTGTCCACTGGGTGACAGTAAAGGTCTTATTATCTGTCAATAAGCCACCGCGGCCTACGGGGGGTTAAATAGGAGGACAAGCAACACGTGGCGCAGAAGCACAATCTCCACAGCAGGACGCCGTTTCCGTTTCTGAGTATTGTTCCTTTAAACAATAGAGCTCTGCGTTGTTCTGCTGAAGAAGTAGTAGTAGAGTAGCTATGACTTCTTATCCGTTTTTCTTTTATTTACAATAAAACTTTTCCGTTCTGACCGGCGGTCCACAAGCACGCGTTCAAAGCAAAACACCCAGTTTGAGACAGTGAAGCAGTTGCAATGTCCTCAAACGGTCAAAGCGGGAGAAAAAAAAGAAAAATCGTACAGAGAGGCACAATATATATATATTTCCGACTGTCCCTTCCGTCTTCCGTATCAGTAGGCCTGGCGAGGGAGGGTCTTCAGTGGTCCTCGCTGCAGGGGAATGTGTGGATGCAGGCAGCACAACGACCCCCCCCCCCCCCCACAGGAGTCTATAATACAGGGACGTGAGCCGCCGCGCACGGATCACAGGTTACCGCCCACAGTTGGATCGATGGCCTTTTTTTGTCTTTTTCTTTTTGTAAACACCACGGTAACGTCACAGAGATTCAGAAGTGGGAAAGAAAAAAAAAAAAAACCACAAACAAAACGTAGAACACAAAGTCAAAATAGAAAGATACTGTTGAGTTCCATCTAAATATTCAAAAAAATACTACAATTAATGCTTTTTTAATATACAGCTTTGATCGGAGGTCCTTAAATGTTCTCCTGCATGGACCCAAAACAAGAGTACACACACATGCCCACTTTGACTTTTAACATGCTGGTTCTTAGATCACGTGGGGCTTCTCCACACCGCGCAAACTCAGTCCGAGACCCAGAGGGACCGACTCCATCGGACTCCATAGGACTACAGTGTGGGCGTGGCGGCACACTGTGTAGCCCCTCCCCCCCGTCATCACGTGACCCTGCGGTTTATAAGAAACGCCGGCGGTAAACGTGGAATGAAGAATGATTGTTCTCATATGCAAAACAAGTAAACAAACAATAAATACAAATGATGCGCTTTATCCATATAGACATATTTACACAAAGTCTTTGGCTTATGAATAAACATCAGCTTTTACATCATGAAAAAAAAAAAAATGTCGGCCATCAGTGCACAAGACAATTGAGTTCAGAGGTCCCACGCCCCGGTCCGAATCTATTCATAACAGAAGCACAAAAGTGCAAATTCAATTTACACTTCAATTTTTTTTCTAAAATCGTACCATGAATGCAAAGTTGGCCAACGCAAAATTCATGGCCAATGAAAACACAAGAACAAAATTGTAATCTAACTTTGTGAAAACAAAAAATATCGGGCTCAGCCCCTTGAAACAAACGTGATGAAGCTAATGTTACATGATTGCGCTGGATACAAACGTTATCACAGAAAACTTGTGGTTTACGGTACAATATATTGTGAGTAAGGCTTTTTTTTTTGTTGAGTAGACAAGTAAGTAATACCACAGAAAATAAAATCGGTTTTAGAAAACGGCAAGAGATCTTGCACCGATGGCTGCTAACACATTTTACTTTACGTGTGTACATTGAGTGAGAAACAAAAAGTTCGGACATTTTCTATTTCATGATTTAAAAAGAAAATGCCTTGGCGGGTAACGACCTGACAATAACAAGGAAAAAGCATTACAAAAACAAAACAATCAACCCATACGCTACACTTTTCATCCCACTTGTCAGTCTCGGTTCTAAGATACAATATTATCTTATACACAAATCTATATAGATATACAAACTACTTTCAATTCCCTTATAGTCACTTTGACGTTCTTCGCCTCTCCTTCCATTTTGACCCAGGACTCGTGAAATGACTCGAATACACCAAACATTTTCCGCCTCATGAAACAAAACGAAAAACCTGCAGAAGGATGCGTTAATGTTTAAGGTGTCCAAAAGATACTGCTGGTGTAACGCTCGGTGCAGACAACTCAGACTCCACCCCCTCACCTCACCTCCCCCTGCCCCCCCCCTCCCCCCCCCCCCAATTTGTTGACTCCGCCTTTTCTGGTACTTGAGGTGTGGGCTGTAAACATACTGGGGGGGTACAGGAAAACACTCTTAGCTAGTAGCTGTTTGTTTGTAGAGTACTCTGTGTGTGTTTGTGTGCGCGTGAGTGTAAAAGTAAGCTAATGGAAATCGCGTATTGATCACGGTTAGCTGTGCGCCGAGACGCTGACTGAGTTGGCGGGAGCGCTCGCTTAGAAGCTAAACGTTGCGGTCGGTCGACATCGTGCGGGTACCACGTGGGGGAGGGGGAATTTGGCGGGAAAAATTATCCATTATAAAAACATTGACGACGACGACAACGATGACGTTAACATTTGCTGACGCTCAAACACACCAAAGTGACGGTCGGCTCTCGCACACAGCAAGGTCTGCACTTCCCGTCCCGATCCAAGCGAATCACAAGGTGCTATTATTACCGGGAGGGAGACGCAGTGATATGAGGATATTGGAGGGGGAAAAAAATCTGCACTGCAAAGGGTGGAGGAGATCATCATCATCATCATCATCATCATCATCAAGCCAAAACAGGAGATTGAAACATGTGGTTGAGGTGAGAGAGGAGGTCTCCGTGGTGGGGCCCCTCCTGGTCTGCTCCGGGGGTCTAGGAGGAGCTCTCGATGAACTCCAGCGCCAGGTCGTAGCAGAACCGGTACTGCTCCTGGACGGGTGAGACACACACAGCACACACATTAGTTAGCGACGACCAACTAGCCCTCGGTTAGCATCTAACTGGGACTCTGGAGGGAGGTGTGTCTCCCTTTGACTGTTTTGTAGATATTGCGTATTGCAGAACACTTCAACAAATGTTCTATTATTATGATAACACATTTTATTTACACAGCACTAGCGCCACTTAACATTCCTGCCACTTTACTCTTGTATTTTTTCTTGTATTATGCAAACAAAATAAAGTATCAATGAAACGGCGTTAAAGTAGTTAAAAGCATACCAAGGACAGAAGTGATGAGTTCAATTTTAAAAAGGTTTGTTTTGAGTGACGCTAAAGATGGGTTAGTCTGGCTTCTGCATCACAACAAACAAGTCTGTGACTGAAAAACAGAACATCTCGAGCCAAGACCCGTTTTATTTAGAAAATAAAGCAAAAGGCGAGTTTATCGCCAAGCATGGCCGTTTGTGTCGTCTCTCTTTGCTCCGCCTCGGGTTCAATGGCCCCGCCCCTTCTCCGCTGTTGAATAGACTCTGGAAAGAAAGACATGCGTTGAGGGTGGTGTGTGTGTGTGACTCACGGGCGTGTCCACCATGTTGGGCTTGCTGTTCCTCAGGCTCTTGACGGCGTGGAAGACGTCCACCACACTCTGCCTCTTGGCCATCTCACACACGATGCTGCTGGCGCACAGCACGCCACTGCGCCCGCCGCCGTTCCTGGAGACGCGCGCGCGCACACACACGCACACACAGATACACACACACACACACACACACACGCGCACGCGCACACACACACACACACACGCACACACACGCGCACACCTGTCAAACTCATGTGGATTTGCACCTTTGTGGTTTAATAATAATAATTTCCTTGCCAAAAACATTCTGATAACACCATCAATAACTATACAGGCAGCTACAGTGTTTACCACATAATCAAAGTAATTAATATATTTTTAAAAGATAGATCGATAATTTTATAATCATTATTAGTATATTGTTCATTCTTCATTTAGTTCGACAGACAATGCACGGCCTAAATAAGTCTAAGTATTGAATCGGTTACCGAGACGTTGTGTATAACGATTCCGATGATGTTGTTTTACTTTCATCTTCATCATATTATGTTAGAAGTGTGCCTCCTCCTCCTCCTACTCGTCAAGGTTCCCGTGCGCCTCCACAACCAGGAGCCCACCGCCGCTCTGATTAGCCTTTGATTATCCGTGCACTCAAAACATGTCAGGCTAAAGCCAGCGGTAATCGACTTTCAAGCCTCTTGACGATTTGTTCTGCCGTTTTTAATTCGGCGCCGTGATATCGACACTGAAACTGCCGTCCCATTTAATTTCCCGAACCCCATTGGAATAGGGAAATGGAGTGTGTGTGTGTGTGTGTCTGAGTATATATATATATATATATATATATATACTCACAGGCAGTGCACGATGGTTCGGCCCTCCCCCTCCTCTCCCTCGCGCTGCCATTGGTCCACCTGGAGGATGAGTTTGAGGAAGGAGCGTTTGGAGGCGGGGACGTCCCTGTGGCCCGCCCAGCCCAGGTACTGGAACTGACGCACCATCAGGTAGCCCTCCTGGGGCTGCAGCGGCACGGATGCGCACAGACACAGGCACAGGCACAGACACAGACACACACACACACACACACACACACACACACACACACACACACACGGGTTAGCAATGGCTGGTGTGACTGAACAGATACCACATATTAGAAGACGCTGTCGCTAAATTAATTAAAAACCATATTACGATGCATACGATACAATACGATGTAGATCAGTG
The DNA here is from genome assembly GCA_002895965.2 of Coryphaenoides rupestris. Classification (NCBI taxonomy): domain Eukaryota; kingdom Metazoa; phylum Chordata; class Actinopteri; order Gadiformes; family Macrouridae; genus Coryphaenoides; species Coryphaenoides rupestris. The sequence continues at coordinate 254,752 of PIJE02000561.1, read as the reverse complement.
GTTCTTAGACTATTTTGAATAATGTTCACCCCTCTAAGATATTTCTTCAGTCAAGTACCTCTTTAAAGTTAAAGTGATATGCTCTTATTGGATAGATTTAACAGCCACCGTGCTACTATTCAGATTTACTTTATTGTATTAAGGGGGTCTTCATTCATATTCTTATGGTGGAATCATTTCACTTCTGTTTTGTTCTGAGTACCTCCTGCAATCCTCCAAAGAACCCCTAGGGGCACATGTACACCAGTTTGAGCACCACTGATGTAGACTACATCAGCGTCTGACCTATGATAAAAAAAAGCATCTAAAAAGCCCAAATGACTAAATTTGTAAAAGGTCGATGAGAGTAAAGTAAGTGTCACAGACCCGTGTGAGGTTGCAGACCCTGAAGAGCCTGCTGATGACGTCACAGTCCATGGAGCACGACATGCACTCCACCTGCACCGGCCCGTAGCGCAGCAGGCCCTCCTCCGGCCAGTACTGGGGGCAGCCCTGCAGACACACACACACACACACACACACACACACAGACTCAGTCGCTGAACACACAACGCTTTTAAACCAAAAGTGACCTCAATCAAAGTTGGAGTAGTGCGCAGGGACCCCAAATGCAAGGATAGGAAGTTTTGTGATAATTGTATTTTTAATTATTATTTATTATTATTATTACAACTAGTAGTCATCATAGTATTATTAGTAGTAGTGCAAATTATTACATTAGCCATCATATATCAAAGTACTTTCTAAGTTCCACAACGATTTCAACGTTCTAGTTCTCAACACACACAATACAACTTTTTCGAAAATACGTTTCTATAAAAAATAAAATAAAAAAGTGTGCGTGTGTGTGTGTGTGTGTGTGTGTGTGTGTATGTGTGTGTGTGTGTGTGTGTGTGTGTGTGTGTGTGTGTGTGTGTGTGTGTGTGTGTGTGTGTGTGTATAAGGGGATGTTACCTGAGCCAGGTCGATCTCGTTGAGCATCACCAGGCTGGTGCAGCCATAGTCGTAGACCAGGCGCCAGAAGTCCTTCACGGTGTTGGGCAGCGGGTGCTGGGTGACGATGAACGCTGCGGGTTGTCTATAGCTCTGCAGGGGGGCGGGCAGTTTATGCAATTGTTATTTCCCGCCGAGCACAAAACAACCTCATGTGAAGACTTTGGTAGAATCCCATTCATTGGAATTGGGGAGGATACAGGATTTGAATAATGGCACACGCACAACGACAAGACTGCAATATCGTTTTGTAAATCCTATGCTTTCTGTGTCGTTGAAGCAACACCAACATTCAGCGGTGATCAACACACTGGGCATGAGTGGAGTGGCGTGTGGTGTGGTGGTCACGTGGTCATGCAGTGAGCCAATCAAAATGCAGGGGTTGAGGGGGGAGTCATGCACTGGACTGCCAGACGTACAGCACAAGCGCCGGAGGGACTTCACAACCAAACTACGAACATCGAACATCTAATGGTTCGCTTTCAGTAGATCCCATTTAAAATATAAGCTTCACTTTTTTTTGTTAGATTTAACAATATACAAATAGTGAATTGTAGTGAATTCAACAGTGGTTCCATTGAAAGTGAACTCAGCCCAGAGCAAGGCTTGTGGTGTGGGTGTCACAAGGAGCCTGGTAGTGGTGGAGGAGACATTTATAGCGTGATGGGGTTCAAGGTTACAGGGTTTATATATATATATATATATATGTACATATATAATATATACATACATATATACACATGTGACAATAATAGACATGACCTTGGCGACAAGACACTGAAGCTGTGAAACAAATCCAGTATCAGAATCAAAATTGAATTAAAATCCCTTTACCTGGAACTCTTCTGACAGCTTGGTTAGAGAGAGGCCAAAAGGTGAGCATGTGTCGTCTTTTAATGAATTATTTTGACCAAACTCAATGACGCATTCAAATTGTTTTTTTAATTTTATATTTAACGAAAGACAGTATTCTGTATCGAGTTAATTGACTTGAATTCAGTATTATTAAGAATTAATAAAGCAGCCATCATCCACAGACAATTTGTTAGCAGTTTGCGTTACTAAGTGAGGCCTTGAGCGCTCACTGAGCCAAGCTAAAAGGATTGCATTATACTGTACGGCCCGTAGGTTGTATGGTTGACACGTCATTTTGGATTCTTCTTCTTAAAAGGATAACTTTACTTTTTTCCGACCTGGACCCCCGTTTACCCTGTCTAACTGACTAATGCGGACAACAATTTTGGCAGTAGGTCCAGCATGAGCGAGAACGCAGCCGCAAAAAGCCGTCAATTGTAACCCTTTGGGACAAGACGCCCGTCAATGTCTGACAGGCACAGATTGTTAGAATTGTTTGACAACATTATGGAAAGGATCTCAACCGAGAAATTACATTTACATTCCACTTGACTTGGTCTGTTTGTTATTGTGTCCAACCGAGACTCACTCAAGAAGACTCACTGTGAAATCCTACATAGCTGAAATCAGCTAAATATTCAGCCATGATCTTTTAGATGACACTAACACCGTTGGCAAACACAACAACAATCTGCAAAAACAAGTATGTACATTGATGGGCAGAATTGTCCCAAAGGGTAACAAGGCAGACATTTCGCGACTGCGTTCTCCCTCAATACTGGACCAATTTGTAATAATGGGGCAGTAATGATGATGGGAAAAGTGGGTCCAGGTTACAAAAGCCGGAAGTTATCCTATAAACAGTTACCTAGCACCCCGTCTTTAGGTTACTGTACGCTGCCCTTTAATACACAAATGCAAGTTAACAAGCCAACTTGAAAATATCGCTCGCTAGCTTTTTTGTATCTCAATTTATCTAACAAAATCCAAGTGGTCTCATTTTAACAATGATTGGAACCTTATTGTTGCCTTAAAATGTTGAGTCAGTCTAAGGTACCATTGTTTTTAGTCATTTAGACTAATATAGTTTATTAAACTCTAAAACCCTTGAATGCACTGTCAAGGTAATTCAAATTGGTCTTAATTGAATTAATCAAATGCATAACTTAATAGTTTAACTTTCTAGTGCTCGTGCAAAGCGTTGATTTGAGTTAAAGGTTATTCCAACTCCTATAATAAGTTACCGTATTTTCCGGACTATAAGGCGCACCGGATTATAAGGCGCACTGTCAATGAACGGGTCTATTTTCATACATAAGGCGCACCGGATTATAAGGCGCACCGCATTATAAGGCGCATTAAGCAACACAAAACAGTCAGATAAATCGAACTTTATTCAACTCATTCACAATAACTCTCAACATTGTTCAGTTGTAACACATAAAATACAAAACAATACACTCACTTTTTCAGTTCATTCCTCATCCACAAATCCATCAAATTCTTCATCTTCAGTCCTTATACACACACCATAATATTACCGGTATGTTGAAGCACAGTACGTATTACTCCGCAAGGCTAGTATTACGCCGTGGTAGCCGTAATGCGCCGACAATCCATCAAGTATTACTCCGCGGTAGCCGTAATGCGCCGACAATCCATCAAGTATTACTCCGCGGTAGCCGTAATGCGCCGACAATCCATTAAGTGGCGCTGCTTGACAGATTTTTGAGCGCCGTGTACCACATAAAATCGGTTTCGAGGTTAATACATAAGGCGCACCGGATTATAAGGCGCACTGTCGATTTTTGAGAAAATTACAGGATTTTAAGTGCGCCTTATAGTCCGAAAAATACGGTACATTAACTAAGTCACTCAACATTCTAAGGCAACAAGTTTACAGGCTGTTTTTAGTTGAGACTGCTTGAAACATTCTGGCAGCGTTCCCCCTGGTCTTTTGGAACACCAAAGCTGTCTGTGATTGGCTGATTGCCGCACGCCCCTTTGCAACCATTGATTATTTCCCAGCAAATGGAACGTATCACGGGGGCGGTACAGCCGGGGCAAAAACAGGTGTCGCTCGTCAAGTTAATTACGGTGGCCAGTGGCCCATCGTTACCGTCGCGAGCTGCACCTGCGTTCACCCTGCTGTGACACCACGTGATGCTCAGGGTCTGGTCTGATTGGCCAGAGAGGCCGGTGGTCTTTTCACAACCTGGATTTGTCTCTAGCCTTCTGCTAGCTAACAACCACACAACAATGCATTGCACATACAGGGAGGGGGAGTCTGCGTGTGTGTTGTGCTTGATTGCTGCCTGTGTCAACATCGCTGTGTGTACATAAAGGTTTATGCAGGTACATTTATTTGGAAGGCAACACTGTTACATTAAAAGCAAGGTACATCGAGTCATTTGTAACATCAGATGCTAGCCATCTGTATATACAGCAATACTACTGACTGCAAAGTACGATTTGGCCCATAGCAATACTCATTGTATACTGTGAGTACACACTTTGGATGTACATGCGTATGCGAGTGTGTGGATTGAGTGCGTTGCGGTTGCGGACTTACGTCCATCAGGGCGGCGTTGATGTAGTTGCTGCTCTCGCCGTCGATGGTGATGAGGAAGGGCAGGCAGCGGTCGGGAGGAAGGCCGTCCACGAAGCGGTTCTTCTCCTGGTTCCGGGGCAGCAGCGCAATGCTGCAGTCCTCCGGCTGGGGCTGGGGGGTCACCGAGTTCAGAGTCTGGGGTGGTGGGGGTGGGGGGGGGGCCGGACGGGACAAAAACACACACACACACACACACACACACACGGAGAGAGATTGAGTGTTAAGCCGACGGTATGCTCCCCTTCAGGAAGCAGTCATGACACAGCAGAGTGAGCGGAGAGAGGGCAGTGTGTTGGTTCACATGAGCCTTTTGAACCAAGCGGCAGCCCTGACCGCCTGTTTGTGAAGCCCTGGTGGAAGAGGCCAACATGTAGTTCCTCTGAGCTACTCATAGGGGTTTTCACGGTAGTTGTGTGCAGACAGACCCGCCGCCATTCTAAGTCAACGGGAAGAAGTGAGATGAGGCTGACTTCTGGCGGCTAAGAGGGCTCACCTGAAACTCGTCCTTCAGGTGTGAGGAGTTGGTCTGGGAGTCGATGCGGATCAGCTCGTAGAAGGCGGCCTTGAACTCACACACCGGTATGGCCGTCTCACCGCACAGACACGCCTCCAGGATGGCGTCGTGGATGAATATGTACTGCTCCTGAAACACATATCAATACGTCCATGGAATCACAGTAGCAGCATCTTAAACAATACATTCTACTGTACTTATATATACTACTTTAAAGGCCAGGTATTGACACTATCCCTTCAGATTTTTTGGGGGACAATTCATGTTAAAGTACAATAGTGATGAAACCATTGTAACGGTCTCTCCTGCGTTAAAGTTGGCAAACTTTACTTTTATTTTGCCGATTCTCCCGAAGAGCTTTTAGCACGCTTGCTTGGGCCCTGGCCACAAATGTAAACATTAGCAGTAGCTCAAACCGCAGCAGCCTCGTTCAGTAATTTGAACAGATGTGTTACTTTATTTGTAATGTTTGTGGTTGGGCACCGGGCAGAGGATACTGGTATCGTCCTGTAACCATTACTTTTCATTTCAGTTCACTAGACACCATAAAACATAACAACAGTAACAACACAATAAGACACATATTTTCACAACAACAACAGCCGTATCATGCCACGGGTTGTGAACGACAGCATGCGGAGTGCATGCGACGTGTGATTGAAGGGCGGAGCTTATGAGAGAGGTGATGATGATGAGTCTGACAGTGTAGATTAAGTTGCCTCAACGAGGTCGACATCACTTCCTGTTCCTGTGAAGTGAGGAAGTGAAGCCTCAGTGAATGCCCCATGTGCAGGACACGGGTAGTAGACTAAACTAGTGAAGAGAGGCCCACGATGATGCCTCTGTGAAAAGACCAAAATCTAATTTACTGTTTCACTAGTAGTGGGAATGAGTGTTTTTGCATCAGAATTTTTATATAAATCATGATGCAACATTTGTTGGGGTCTAAGCCAAACACACAATTTTTTTTTTACATCTGGAGATAAAATGTGTAAGCCAGGGTGGAATCTGCTGCACTACACTAAGTGTATAATGCTGTTAGAAATGTACACAGTTTACCCTTCTCGCAGCGCCTGCCATTTAGATACACTTGGCTATATTGCTTAGCCCCTAGACCTCACCTCAGATCACACCTTGACTCTCTATACTGGCCCAAATAAGGCAATTTGTCACCATGATGGTTTATACTTGGGGATTAAAGGGGTTGAAGTGACAGGATGGTAGATGGCTGAGATGACGTCGGATGTGATGTGATGCTGGCGTTCTGTTTGTTCGTGAAGATGTCCGTTGTGAACACACGAGACCTGAACAAACGCCGCGGAACTCCCCAAAACCATTGGCTTCCGTGTTCGCCGGGAGGGTGACGCTTCACGTGCACACAACAAGAGCGAGTGAGTGGATGAAGATGCGGATGGGCTGATGGGTAATGTAGTCACCTCAGTCTGTACCATGTTGATCCTCCGAGAGCGCAGGGCCTTGACGCAGTTGTAGATGTCCACCACGCCCTCCCGCTCCGCCATGTCCAGCATGATGTCAATCACAATGAAGCAGCCCGTGCGTCCGGCTCCGGCACTGCCCGGCGCGGAAGGAAACACAAAAAAACAACCAACGTAAGATGTCGAGGTGGGGGGCCTAACCCTACCTGCTCCTGACGTGTTGGTTGTTACCTTGCATGGTTGGCACCGCCGTCGGTGTATGAATGGGTGAATGTCAGGCAACTGTAAAGTGCTTTGGATAAAAGCGCTATATAAATGCAATCCATTCACCATTTATATTTTTTAGGGCTTTTGTGCCATAATGGACAGGACAGTGAAGAGAGACAGGACATTCGGTTATAGAAGAGAGGGAATTAAATCTAGCACAGGACCACAGGTAGAAATCAAACCCGCAGTCGCCATGAGGCGTATTGGCTTCAGCAGCGCCCCAGCAGCTTGAGCCACGGATGTGGGTCATTTGTTTGTGGGCTGCTCCTCTACACACCTGCAGTGGACCACGATGGGCCCGGCGGAGGGCGGGTTGGAGATCTTCACCCTGCGGATGAAGGAAAGTAGTCCCGTGGCGTGATACGGAACGCCGTGATCGGGCCAGCCGGTGAAGTGGAACTGCTTGACCTCTCGCACCTCGTTGAAGCCACGCTGAGGGAGGAAACAGACCAAAATTTAAACACATTTCAATTAGCTATTGCAAACTATACTGTTTCATGCGTCTTTTAGTATATAAACATGCAGAAACAAAAACAAGCAAACACACTCACCCTCTCCAGAGTAAAAGTGCGGACAACGTATTCGGCCAGGGGTTCGACCTCCACGAACGTCACCTTGAAGTCCCCATAAACCTCGGCATCATCAGGCCAGTACTTGTAGCACTTGACCTGTCGCGAATACAACATTATTACTGATTAGATAAATTCACATTTCACTAAATATTGTACAATGTATCCTTGATATAGTATAATGAACCCATGGCATGTTATTGTATATATACGCGACATGCGTACCCTTCCAACTTCCACCAGATTGGTAACCATGACGATGCAGGCCGATTGTTCCTGCCACGCCATCCTCCAGAAGTCATACACGGTCTCATGAACTGGACCTGATACACACACACACACACAAAGTATTATAAGGGTTAACTGCGGGACAATGTTTAAATTATCGATCTGTTTATGATGGATGTTGGGAAGGCAGTGTGGAATCCCAGCATGCACTGCTTTAATACCGCGTAGAGTACAGGCATTAGCATTTAAATGGTGCGGCTTACCCTGCGTGGCGATGTAGTGGCTTGGTCTCTGGTAGCCCTGTGGGGAAGAAGCTCACATCAGCAGGATTCCACGAGGTTCACAAGTGAAGCTGCTTGTCCAAGTATGTTCCTACAGAATTAACTTGTCTGCTTAACTGTCTATGTTGTGCCCAAAAGTAACTTCACTTACAGGATCAAGAAAAGGCATATACCACATTGCAACTAAAAAGACGCTTCGAATGTTTGGGGATCTCACTACTGGGATGATAAAAAAACGATCACTAACAAAAACACTTCCGAACTCCTTGCGAAAACCTGGATGGATGTATGGACGGAGGGATATTCTAGATTGGCGTATACTGTGGACGGGGGGAAAGGGATCGGAAGACTGTGAGGGCAGGTGCGTGGGACAGGGCGAGAGGATCCAGAGCGATACTTACATCCCTGTACAGCCAAATCTACCCAACCCAAGCCACAGGCAGAGACAGGAGTGGAGGTAAAGAGGAAACAAAGACAAGACAGAAAGACAGAGAGAGCACAACCGTATCAGTGATTGTCAACCAGGGGGGGAAAAAAAGAAAAGAAAAGTTGCATTGACACAATGGAAAGTTTGAACAGAACAGCACATGCAGAAAGAAAACAACTGAATAACACTAGAGCTGGAGCGAACAGAGAGGACATTGCCTTGGTGTCTAATGTTTATCCAATGTTTACCAAACTATAACATACTCTTTTAGATGTACACTAGATAAATCAATTGTGTGGTCATGTAATTATGTCATCCAAACATCTTGTAGTGCTACACTTTGCCCACAATGATGACATGATGGGATATGTGTATTTAGATTTACATGTAATTGATAGTTATAAATTAAAAAGATTAGCATTAACCCTGGCATGGTCCTCTATCTATCCACCATAGCTCTTCTAGTTCAAAGGTGACTGAGTAAAGTCATGCATTAAAAAAAAAAGCAGTTGTAAACAGTTAATGGCAATATATACATTAGCATTAGCATTAGCAAGGCTGGCCAAAAGCAGCACCAGTACACAAAAAACAAGACTGAACTCATGTATGATCAACATGCAAACAATCACTGTGATCGGAGAGATGGAGAGACATGGAGATCGGAACGGAAACACAAAAATAATGAGAAAATGAGAGGGATGGATGGCAGAATGCAATGCATGCATGGTGGATGTTGGATGGTAGAATGTATAGATGTTAGTTGGCTGAATGTATAGATGTTAGTTGGTAGAATGTATAGATGTTAGTTGGTAGAATGTATAGATGTTAGTTGGTAGAATGTATAGATGTTAGTTGGTAGAATGTATAGATGTAGTTGGTAGAATGTATGGTCGATCTTAATGGATGGGATCAAGGAATAGAAATAAGTAAGAGTGACAGTTGTTTCAAGAGAGTTTGTTCCATACCAAGTATGCACTTAGTATGCTGTATGTATGGATGACTTGTATGCATCATGAATTTCCAGCAGGGTGAATTGACTTGAATGAACGAATGAATGAATTTTGTGGAAGGTGACTGATGGATGGACTGGGACAGGTGGACTGGACGATGTGAAACCTCACGCATGGATTGACACAGAAGACGTCGTGCGATGTCCCGGTGGGATGAGGCTGAACTTCAAAAACATGGCGGATGCACAACTTTGAGAGAGCGATAAAGTTATAGAGGCCTGACATACGAGCGAGGGGGTGTGGTTTCGCTGGTTTCGTTGGGAGCCAATAGTAGCGTTCGATGCGTTTCCACTTACATCGATGTAGTTGGCGTTGATGTAATCGGAGGAGGGGTCGTCTTCAATTGGCTGAAGAATAACCCTTGAGTGGTCATCTGTAAGACAAACAGAGGAGAGGAGGGGAGAGGAGGGGAGGGGAGGGGGGGGCAGAGAGGGGAGAGCAAAGCATCGAGTGACACAGATCAGAGATCAGCCTTCCAGTGGTGATGAGCCAATCACAGACTGGAAAGCCATTTTGCCATGTACTGTACCACACCGAAGAGTAATGCAATTAGCTATGATTGTAGTTATGATTTTAAGGTCCTTTTAGACAATGCGAAAAAGTGGGAAAAAACGATACTGATCATGCCTTGTCAAAACTATTTACATCAACCATGACACCATTTGCGATTTATCACCAAATAAGACTCGCGCAGCAGGGAAAAAAATAAAAAAGACAAAAATGGACGACTCAACATCTGCCGAAGAAGAGCTTCTGCGGATTCTTTTCAGTTCAAAGACTAGGAAAATAGCGTCCATCCCATTTTAGAGATGTATTGTTGTTATCTTGTTTTAACGTACTATCTGCGTCGCCTGAGCTGTTTGGCGATAGTCTTCCATATGTTTTCTTTCATGATGTTATCCTTGCACCCTTTGTGGGTTTGATCAAAAAGCACTGGGAGTGCTGGGAAACATGAACAATTGTGATGGACTAAAATTACTTATTCGCAGGCTAGAGCCATCAAAAATCAATTTGAATTTGAATGGAAAGCGGAAAATGTACGTTGTATGTGTACAGTTCCATACAGTTTTGGGATTTTTGTAATTATTTTATTGACGTGGGGAAGAAAAATGCAACGACAATGTAAAAGAACTTTGACCGTGGCAATCTTTCATGGTATGTTTTCTAGGGTCCATGGCCCTCGGATACAAGCTAAGGGGTTTCAATTTCCTGCGATGCTACAAGGTGTGTGTGTGTGTGTGTGTGTGTGTGTGTGTGTGTGTGTGTGTGTGTGTGTGTGTGTGTGTGTGTGTGTGTGTGTGTGTGTGTGACGTGTAGGCTCTTACAGGCTATGATGTTGCCGTAGCGATTCTTTGTGCGGTTCTGATCCTTCTTGGCCACGTCCCAGGAGGCCGACTGGCCTTCGAAGAAACTCTGCAACACCAACAGACAGGAAGCCAATAACGATAAGTACAGAACCACCCCAATAAACTATCCTTCACTCATCTACCCTCATTACCTCATCATATCCCACAGCATTTCTGCTTTCCAACCCTGCTAACGCTGAACGATATGGTAAAAACAAAAAGAAATCATATTCTATTATATTATAACCATATGATATTTTATTTTAAACGTGTGATTTGTGATGCGACATTTGATGGGATCTGTACCAAACGAACATGTTTATCTTTGATCTGAAGAAAAAAAAGAGATATTGCACTTGTAATTGCGCTTTTTATCATATTTCGATCAATTGTTCAGCCCTAATGACAATGCTACTAATATCAGCAGCAACGCTGAACGCCGCTAATTCTACGTCGCTGCTGTTCTGATCCTCTTCGTCTTACTTCGTACTCCTCCTTGAAGCCGTAGCTGTCGGAGGTCTTCATCAGGTTGATGTGCTGCAGCAGGTCTGCCACGCGGATGCCGGGTGCAGCTGGCCCGTCTGGTAGGGCGACTCGGTGGCCCTCGCAGTGGTAGCGCGGCACGTCCAGCAGCCGGCTGCTCTCCGCCGCGACGCCACTGTGGTTCTCGTCTGGCGGAAATAAGGGCGAGGTGAGGGGGGAGGGTAAGGTTTGGATGGCGGACCAAAACCTAGTTTTTCCTTTCTCTCTATTTGATCATTTTAAAGGCATATCTTCTGGTCATATCGTAATTTGTGTAGATCACACAACTGGGTATCACAATAAGTTGATATCTTCTTTTCGCGACACCCAACAGCAAGACGATAAAACGCTAATATCGCATTGATTGCCCCAGCCCTACCGTCTACAGTCTACTCACCGGTGATAGGAACTATAGGTCACAGCAGCAAGAGGAAGAGAGAGAGCAGAGTTTAGCTGAGGGTTAGGGTGGATGACAGTAAGACCTACTGAATCATGGTTAGCTTGACCAAGGTAACAGGCTGAACGGAAGGGGAAGGGAAGGTGGGGTAGGTGGTGGGAGGGAGGGCACAATGGATCTACACATGTGATCGAGGAATGAGGATGACTTCACAACTGCAGCGGAATGGCGCACTAAATAAGCAGCCGTTGACCGGTTAATCCTTCACTGATATAGCCACGTAGCTAGACGCGCGCGCACACACACAGACACACACAGACACACACACAGACACACACAGACACACAGACACACACACCCCCCTACCTATCGGTGCTGATCATTGCACGTATATATTGTATCCTGATCAATACAAATCTGATTACATGCATGTTTTTGTCCACACTGTGACTGACGAAGAGACCAACCGCTGACGATGCTTTATGAATCGTCACCCGTTTACTTTTCCCCCAGCGCTGCTCTGCTCCGCTGGACACGCAGAGCAGAACTCCTCGTTAGGCCAATTAGCGGCAAACTCTAACAGACACTCGCGTCTTAACGCTCCACTCCTAAATTCCTCCCGGTGCGCGGTGACGTGATTGTCCAAGACAGGTTGTAAGTGCAGTCTTCACTTCCCATTAGCGGGCAGGCTAACGGGGGGCTAATTAACATGATTTTGTTAGCGGGGAGTCGGGAGAGTGTGTGTGCGTGGGTGGGGGGGGGGGGTGTTGGCTGCGGGGCCCCTCAGGGAAGAGGGGGGGGTGTTTTCTGGAGCTCCGCTGTGTCACACTTTACCGGAGCCGGAGACAAACACACTGCGTGGTGGTACACCCCCCATTCCCCCATTCCCCAGTCCCTCAGCCGGAGTTAGAGCGTGCATCCGACTTGGCAACAGCTAAACATTTCATAATTCGCTCACACAGATGTGAGCAGCAACATCTAACGAATCTAGGGATGGGGGGAAAGGGGCGGCTGGGGGGGAGAAATAATTTCCAAGCACACCAAGATGGCGGGTAGCCAAACAAGGGCTTGAGCCTCCGCCGAAGAGCTAGCGCGCCAAATACACCACGGCAGAAGTGAGAAGACAAAAAAACCCCAACTCTCTGTTTGATCTTTTGATGCCATTGCTGTAATCTGCCGCCATTTTCTACTCGAAACGCGAAATGTGTGTCATCCTTCCACTGAAACGTTTGGCTTGTCACGGTTTGTGGGAGGGGGCACACACATCTGAAAAGGGGTCAACGCTGTGGAAATAATGAGGTTTTCATGGGAAAGAGCATCGTGGGGGAAAACATTAATGGAATCCACATCAACACGGGCCAGAAACCACAGCTGGGATTCCACTCTGTTCTGTTGCAGTTCGGTTCTGAAACCAACGTGGCCACACCGCGTCCACACCACAAAACATTATTGTACCACGCTGACCATTATTATAGTGTATTGTAATCCCCATGCGCACACTGTATGTGGTGATACAATGATAAAAACTAAGGCCTAGTCCACATGTAAGAGGGGATTATTTAAAACTAGGGTTTTCTTTCTGTATACAGGTCAACTATGAAAACTGAGTTACCAAATCTTCAGACTGCAAGGGAGTTTTGGGAAAGCTCTGTTTTCAGTGACGTAAAACAAAGTTGTGCGTGTGAAATACCAGTGTACGTGTGGACGGGGCCTAATACAGGGAGCTAGGATTGACACATGGACACACCTACAAACACAGACTAGTGACGTGGGCGTGACAGGGGTGGTGGTGGTGGGGGAGGGGGAGGGTGAGGGGTGATGATGACGACACAACGGGGGTCACGTGATGGTTTGGGGGTTGGAAGCCGTGAACGGCCATGTTGGTCTCACCTAGCACGGCGGTGGGGACCAGGGGGTCATTGGGCACTGCAAGGAGAAACAAGGTGAGCGTCGAAGCCGCTCCACATGGGTGGTGGGGCTTTATTAGCAAAAGGCTTTTCAGGCAAATCCCATGGATAACCGATTCTCGGAAATGTTTTACATAACTGGATACGGCCATTTCACACACGGTTCAAAAAAAGTATATCTCAAGACAACGATCTGGGTCTGGGGGATGGAGTTCATTTAAAAAATGTTTATAAAACTACAGAAAACACTGGATACTACAAAATGAATCATTGAGGGTGGGAGAATAGTAGTTTGGGCCATTTGGGGAGTTGTTAGATAATAGTTAGAAGAACAGAACAGAAAATGGAAGAAACAAAAACAGGAATAGAAAATAGAATAGCATACAATTAGAACAGCGAGAATCGTTTTCAGACATATAGATGGATCACTAGATTACAGTCTGTAGATTTTAGAACGGGCGTTAGGGCAGAACTGAGGTCAGCTGTCGCGTGTACAAATGACATTTTAAATTAAATAAACTAAAAGATGGACCTACATCTGTTGGCGGTGAAGTTGGAGTGGGAGTCCATGAAGGTGACGGCCATGGGCTCCTCGCTGTGCAGCGTGCTCTGGTCGGCGTAGCTGCGGTCCATGGCGTTCACCATGTGGGTCATCTCCTGCCGCGTCGTCCCGATGGCGTCCTTACGCTTCTTCGCCAGTTTTCTGTCGAGAGCGAAGACGGCAGCATGTGCACGCGAGACAGAGAGACAAAGAGAGACAAAGAGAGACACAAAGAGAGAGAAAGAGAGAGACAGAAGAGAGACACAAGAAGAGAGAGACACAAAGAGGAGAGAGAGAGAGAGAAGAGAACAGAGAGAAACAGACAGAGACAGAGGGAAGAGACAAGAGACAGACAGAGACAGAGATAGATAAGAACAAAAGAGATGAGAGATAGAAGAGACAGAGACAGAGAGAGAAAGAGACAGTATGAGATCTTGCCACAGCAGCTATGCTCCACTTTGCCCATCACAGAATTGCCTCCATCTTTGCCCAGTCTTGCAGGAAATGGTGTGAATAAGTTCAAAGGTTTGGTAAGGTGAATTTGTTGGCTACCAAGTACTTAAGAGTAACCAAACACTATTAGAAGACATCGTGGCAGTGACATCATTATCAACGGGTGCCGTCACCGATTTGAGTGAAGCGGAAACCGCAGTCTCGATATCCCCATGTGTGTGTCACAACATAGGCGGTGACGGTCGTTATATAGTGTTCCATAGTGTTTGGGTACTCCCTCTTTGCGGGAGTACCCAAAGGACGTACCTTTACCAAATCTGAAGACATTTCCTGGGGGCAAGCATGGCAATCAATTGCAGTCGGAAGTTTGAGTTTAGAAATACATAGCAATAGGTGGGGGTCTGCAAACAGCAGGAGAATGGATAGGAGAGAGAGAGAGAGAGAGAGAAGAGAGAGAGAGAGAGATTGGGTGAGCGGGGGGTTCTGTGTAGAAGGCACCGGTTATCTAACAGTCCGTGGGTTTTAACAGGAGTGTGTGTGTGTGTGTGTGTGTGTGTGTGTGTGTGGTGGGGGGGGTGGAGGGGGAGAAGCAAAACCACCGGCGTAGGGGGGAAACCGACATTAATAACCGAGAAACACCAGGGAGAAAAAAAACCTGTTGTGAATCATGGTTATATATACTGCTGTCAGGCAATAGCCGTCAAAATATGCCGGATTAATCTAGTTTTAGTCTTTTCTCAGCAGGAAGGGAATCCATTAATATCCAAAGACAACCATTCACCACAGAAATGGACAGCAAGGCAGAGCACAGTGTATTATACACATAAGAGGGCTGAGGAACCACGTCAAGATCAAGGTAATGTTGTGGCTTATCGGGACGATGTTTTATTTAACTTCATTCTGTTACTTGTCCTTCCGTGTGTTTACAAAATGAACGCTGGTTAGCTGTGCTAGCGTTCACATTTGTTTCAGTGAGAGAATGCAGCCAACTTGCTGACTTGGGACACGGTGGACCCTTGTCACAGAGGGGACATCGTAGGACAAACAGAGGTGTCACTTCACAACACTAATGATGGGTGTGCTCCTTTTTACGGACCAGGGAAGCCCGGGGTAGTAGACTAAAATAATGAAGATTATAACTGAAGTTGAGCTGACACCTGTGTTTGTCCTATGAAGACGTCTCTGTCAAAAGGGGCCTTATGGACGGAAACGTGACAGTGCGGCACGTTCAAATAACAGAATAAAAGATTGAAGACTTTAAAACGGGCCCGTATTATACCACCAGATATGAGCGTGATTAGCCATTACAAGCCGTTTGTCACTTGTCATGTGACTACAATTGTCATAGTGACAAAGTGACATCACAAAGTGGGAATGTCCACCGAGATGTATGCCGACTAGATCAGACAACCTACTTTCACAATGACAATTTTGGTTTGAAACGAAACGTGTAATGGCTCACCACACTCACATAACAGGGCCCCTTTAAGAAGGTCGGCAGGTTAGGGGCGAACCCAAACATGTGCATCCCAGAGATCATAACGGGGGGGTTGGGAGTGGGGGGCGGGAGGGTTGGTTGTAGGGGTGAGAGGTACTTCAAGCATGGCAGAACATGCAGGAACCTTAGCGTTACCCAGAGCCACAGACATCCACCAGTTAGGCCAACGTTGCCGACGAATAGATCACCACCGTCGTAAAGTCGGCCAGCTAACAGGAGTTCTTTATTGGGGTTTTTTTTGTTGGTACAAAAAACAATAAATCATGTATGTGAGAAGAAGTTTGGCCCACTGGGGCCCAACTGAAGACATGTAGGGCTCTAACCCCCCCCCGAACAACAACAACAACAACAACAACAGAGATAAGAGCATGCTAGGTGTTATGCACTTTACCTCTTGACCCCAAAATACACCATCGCCACCGCTCACACACACACCCACACACACACCCACACACTCAGTAGAAAGATGTTTCAGTGAAACCAGACCAGTGTGTGTGTATGTGAAAGTAGTGTAAAGGATAAATCCTAGAAAGAGAGTAGTCTACACACCACCAGATGAAAAAAACACCACCTAGTAAACAACAACAACTATTTAAAACACATCAAGAAACCACTTAACGCTAAACAGGTCGTTTCCAATCCACCAATAGGAAAGAGCCGTTTGTCCTCCAGGGAGTGCCCCCCCCCCCATGTGACGTGATGGAGGCGGATGGATGGTCACATGACTACATGCACACAAAGAGCTACGGTCATACATACTAGTGCAGCATTCTTTTTTCAAACAACACGCTCTACTCTACTACACCCGAGCTACTTTGGCGCATGTAGAGGATATCCCAGGGGCGGAGTCAATCCACTTTCAGCTCCAAAAAACTCCAACGCGCTATTGATTGAGCCTTCCCTTCCCCATTCCCCCTCCCAAAAAATGTATATTAATCGGGAAAAGAAATACAAATAAAGTGAAAAATGGCGGTATTTAAGTATGGGTATTGAAGGGATACACTGGAGAATTGGTGGGCTGGAATGAAAGTGACTTGACCCTGGCCCTGGGAAGACTGAGTCAATGAGGATGGTAGAGGCTGGTTGGTTAGAGTTGATCATGTGTTTCGTCTTGAAAAAAGTATACTGCATCTTTAAAAAAAAAATATATATAGATCAAATAAAAAGAAGAAGAAAAAATAAAGAGGAAGAAAAGGAAACAACATCTAGCCACTAATTCGCCCAATAAGATAGCAGCAGCTTAGTGAGCTGGTCGTTGATTGGTCGTTTACTTACAGGTAATAAGAGTATGAATAGTAGGTCCTCCTGGGTTTGTGAGCCAATCAAAAAAGCAAAGAGTGAGACATAAAGGGAATCATGAATATGCATATTAGGTCCTGGCCCCCCGGCAAACCACCAACATGACACAAAATAAAACCAAAAACGAAAAAACAGTTTGTTTTCCCTCGCTCGTATCCGTGACTACCTCCTCCGGGGCATGCAGGGGAGGGGGGCGGGGCATTTGTTCATCGGGTTTAGTTAGTTTACTTAGTTTACTTAGTATTCACCTAAAGCTCAGGAGTCTAAATGACTATTATGAGAGCCACACTTAAAAAGAATAATGGTGAGAGTACAGTTAAATATGAAGACACATTTATTTACCATCACGCATTTCCCGCAGATATTCTTTAATAATTCACTGACTGTGCTTGTTATAGTTAGTAAAGACAGGCCTCTGTAATAACCGGCAGATTGACCTTGTTTAGAAATCGTATAAATGTCAATAACTTTATCACTTTATCCTATCCTAGTTACCTCACTACCACTACCTGTACATATTTAACAGTGGGTGCAATCAAACAGCCGGTCGGTTAAACTAGAGCAGCAATTTCCTGTCAGACAAGCATGATGTCGTTGTGATGTCATCATGTCCCGCCGTTTTAAAGATGCAGTATTGTCCAAAGTCCAAAAATAAAATGATGGTTGATGAAGATTGATCTCCCTGGAACCCTTTGTGCAACACCAATACATCTCAACTTTGTGACATAACCCTCAATTACACACACAAAACAACAAAGTGACAGAAAAACAAAAAAAACAAACAACCCCAAAATCAAAAGCATAACAAATATATGAAACCAAATTGCCAAAGTACATTTTCAGTACTTGAATGTGAATGAATGCATCATACATAAGAAAGAATGTGAATCAGACATATTTGCCACCCAGTGTGCTCAACGATATACAAGCTTCCACACCGGCATCAAATACAACGGAACCACTTTCAGATATCAAATCACAATCGTTGATGTAATAAAAAAGTATTGTTTACCAGCGTTTCCTTGTATAACTGAAATGTATCACGAGGCAAAATTATATTGCTTCCATTTCCATCATGGGACATTTGAGATGTTCTCTTTGTGTCTCTTGTATGTCTGGTGTCTAATTTTAAATGTCAGATTTGCAACAAAAAAAACCATGTTATCCATCTGGGCTGGTACTTTACACTTGATCCATCCAGAAGAACTAAGTACTTTAATACACTCTTCATAGAGCATGCAATAAGCGAAGACTGCATGTATGGCCGTGTATATAAAGTGTGACTTAAGTACATTCCTGGTCCAAAAGAAATAAATAAAACATTGTCGCTTTCTCAATGCCGTTCTCACTAAGGTCCTCGGCAGACGTTTAAATAAATCAAGTCATACGCTCTTTGTCAGACCAAATGTGCTGAATTTAATTCATTATGGTAATTATGGGGGTGGGGGGGGGGAAATAAGGAAAGAGCTGAAAAGTCAAAATGGGTCAGGCAGCCACTGTTGCCTGGAGACCGCAGAGTGGCCGCTAACTACCCAGTGTGTTTTAATTGGCCGCAACGGGTCACAGTATATACCCGGCCAATAGAATATATAGGGACTGGAGGCACACTCGCTCCTTCTGGAGTCGGCTTGCACTTCTTTTCGGAGAGCTGTTAACTTTAAATAAATGTGAACGTGCACGATATCGACATTGGTCTCTGGGGGTGGAGGGGGGGTGCATATGCATAAGTGACAGTTTCCTCATTACACCTGCGATAATAATAGGGCTGCCTGGCATTCTGCACGGAACACCTCAAACGAGGGGTCAAGCGGCGAGGAGGAGGAGGAGGAGGAGGAAGCCGCATGTTCATTAATTTCCAACCACAACACTGTAAATACACACCCTGCGCCCGAGGACACACACAACTCTCCTCATTTGTCTTCTCCTACGTGTACGCTCACAGGCTGCCACTAATTTGAACTTTACTCCAATTTATTAATTAATGTATTACTTTTTTCCTCGCTATAATGTGACGGAAATATAAAGAAAAGTTGAGAATTACTTGATCGGCATGCTGCTTTTATTGCCTATTGAGTAAAAACATCAATGCAGTGTGTTAGCGCGTTACCGCGGTGCCCACATCCAACATCTGCCCGTTGGACTACTTCGTCGAGGTTGTTTTTTAATATATTTGCGGATATTTTTTTATATATTAGCGATAATGTCCACGTGTCCACGTGTTGAAATACTGTTGCTCATCCCCATCGCTGTGATTAACGGGATCTGAACCACCGTTTCCCCAGCTCCTGTAATTCATAGTTAACGACTTTAATAAAAGCGATGACACACCGGGTCAAGTAATGGATTAGCATATATAGTGGAGGTAGGGGAGGAAAGAAAAAGGCGGGCTAAATACACAATCATTTAAAAAAAGGAACCTGCTTCTTCATCACCGGGATAAACCTTGTAATATATGTGATACCTCTCAGGAATTCAGATTGACAAAAGATATTCCCTTTCTTGCTCGTTCATTTCGAGGATTTATTAGAATACCATCATTAACCAGACGAATGGATCAAGGTATACAGTGTGAAGGCTTGGGGGGGGGGGGGGGCAGGGGGTGGTTGGATCGTTACTGAGACCGTGTCCCTGCAGATGCGTGCAGTGGTCACACGGTGGCGCCATACACCTCGCGGTGCAGATGGAGACACTACAGCTGATGGTAGCAGCCTACTACACCCCATAGACGCACCATAGACGCAGGCTGTAGAATGATGCACTCCCTGTAGAATAACGTCCTAATTATTCAACACATTGAATATTGTGTTGTTGTTTTAAGCATGGCCAGGTGAACATTTTAAATACTGTTATTTCTTAACGCCTTTTTCAACACCTGGGATGAAAGGTATCTAGACTTAAACTGAATCGATTTGAAATGAATGCACAGCAAAGGACAGACATGCTGTTGTGATGCAAAATGCTTTGGAATAAAAAAAAAAATACAATAAACCATCACCGCATGTCTCCATCTAGGCTAACCTGTGCCTATGTGCATAATCATCAGTCTTAATACCTCTCTCCCCGTTTTATCTGAAATGTCACCGGGGAAGCACCACTGGTTATAGGTCCCTGAATCCAATAACGATGGATCAATAGCGAGGCCGTGCGTGACCCAGACGCCTGAAAACCAATCAAGACCGCGGTGTCGTCCGCCGCTCCCCCTCGGCACGTTATCCTTATTCGATAATGAATTGTTTTTCTCTCTAGTCAGTACTTTAAACGACGGAGGGGATGTAAAAAAAGAAAAGAAAAAAATCGTCTCCCTTTACCAATCTGGAGGTGTGCAATCCTGCTCCAGGTTGTCACTTATAATTTAGTTATTCACTAAATCCTCTGTGATCTTTATCTCAAATCACCAATAGTATTTGTGTTTCTCTGTGCTGTCCCTTACATCTTGAACTAGCGCTTAGATGCCGCACACGTTGAAGAATCTGAGGCGCAAACACTTCCTCAATAAAGAGTAACTAACCCGAGGTCAGGGGTCATGTTCGCCCCTTGACCCCTGACGTGACCAAAATTAAATTGAAAATAACAATGACAACATCAACAACAACAACTACTACGCCTTCCAGATGGAAGAGGCAGAAGGGGGCGGTTCAGAAGGGAGATCAACGTTAATGGTGGTGGATGACGGTGGTGGTGCTGGTGGTGGTGGTGGTGCTGGTGGTATGGTGGATGGACGGCTGGTGTAGTGCAGCACGCACACACGCACTGGAACCAACAACACGACAACAACGACAACAACGACGACGACGAGAGCGCTGTGAGCGAGTTGTGAGTGTGTTGCTGCGTCCACATGGCCCAGCCCTATGTGTATGTGTGTGTGGGTGTGCGCACAGCCGATATATGTGGGGCCGACTTGCACTCCTCTCGTTGCGAAGCGTGTGTTTAGGGGTGTGTGTGTGTGTGTGTGTGTGTGTTGGGGGGGTGGGCTGACATACCTCTTCTTCACCAGAAGGATGGCCACCAGCACCAGGAGGATGAAGACTAGCACGCCGGCGCTGATGCCGGCGATCTTCACCACGCGGTCCGTCTGCTTAGCCGGGTCAGGGATCACCTCCGGCTCCTCGGTCGCACCTAGCAACAACACACAGAGAATTTATGATTGGATGTTTGTTTTATTGTTTTATTTTACCATTAAAAAAATAAATACATCTTTTCAGAGACTTGGTTAGTTTTTTTCCCCTTATTCATGGTGCAATAATGAGATGAAAAACTACAAACTATATCAAATAAGCCTGTTTTGAAGTAAGAATGGGAAATGGAAGTTTAGAACAGACACACTCAAATGTTTAAAATCTCACGGAAATGCTCGTGAGTTGGATGCAGGAGAGGTCTTCCCATAACAACATTGATTTACTGGAAAAAACAAACAAAAAAAGACAAGCTATAATGGAATGCATCTGTTGAAACCAGGGCTTGAAACGAACAAAAAACCTTTTTTTCAACAGCATGCCTGTAGAGTGACTCATTTGAATTTCCTGGTAATCTCCCCCTCCCCTCCCCTCCTCCCACCTTCGCGGGCGCTGTAATAAATGGCTGAACATCGTCATCCATAACTAATATAAACAAAATGTCTGACTCACCGAGACCCTAGGCCCTTTGGAGGCGCATGGACACTCTCCAAATCATACAACACACACACAGAAAGACCCCAGAATGTTCCCTCCTGTGAGGAGACATGTTGAGGCCTCCCCAGGCTGCAGGGTGAGGTGCCTGTCTAGTGTGAGCAGAACCATCCTCTCAACGTGGCGCTCTGTAAGGAACCGCACGTGTGTGTGTGCGTGTGTGTATGTGCGCGTGTGTTTCCGCCTTTCCAACAGAAACAAAGTTCAACTTGTGGTCTAAAATGAATCATCGTAAATAATACATAAGCTGCATGTTTCTTCTTTATGTTTTTCTTTGTCCAACTGCACCACTGCTGCCTCAAACTGACAGAGCAAACACTTTTGTTTAATTTGGGCTTTGACCCCGAGGGGGGATTTTACATGGACACACACACACACGCACGCACGCACGCACGCACGCACGCACGCACGCACACACACACACACACACACACACGCACGCACGCACGCACGCACGCACGCACGCACGCACGCACGCACGCACGCACGCACGCACGCACGCACGCACGCACGCACGCACGCACGCACGCACGCACGCACGCACGCACGCACGCACGCACGCACGCAGCACGCACGCACGCACGCACGCACGCACGCACACACACACCTGGGCCTTTATTTACAAAATGTTTGTGGAGCTGTGTTTCACCTCGGGCCCCTGAAGCCACTGTGCAAGCTAAGGGATTGTGGCTCTTGGATTCCCCCCAGGCTGTGGTTCCAGACTACAAACAGAGCAGAGTGGGCTCAAGATAACCCAGCCAGGGCCCGCCGTCTGAATTAGCCAATGACCAAGACTGCATAAAAAATAAAGTAAATTGTAAGCGCACGTTCCACGGCTTACGTTACCCTCCGAGCCGGCTGTGGTTGTTAGTTTAGCGGCACAACACACACACACACACACACCAGAATGAAGCACAATTCCCGGTGTGAAAAAAACATTTGCAACTATTTTTGCGATTTCTACAAATATTTACCCAGGATTTGTAACAAATACCATTTAAAAAAAACCAACTAGCTGCTGCCAAACGCATTACAACCACTCACACAGCGCAATGACAACACCACCAAGGTGTGTGTGTGTGTGTGTATGAGGCGGGATAGTCTTTTGAATAGTAATAATAATAATATTTGTGGACAGATCCCACGGAGAGCGCCTTCTTGGCCTATATGCAGTTCACGTTCATCATAACACATGACAGATGTTGATTATAGTGTTATTATGGTGAAACAATCTGTCAATAAAGTCCTGCCACGCCCCACGTTATTCCACATTAGTGGCCGTGTGTCCGCTTGTCATGACGCTCGTGGTGTTTCCAACATGTGTTCGAGGCGGCGGTGCTGAGCCGCTGGGCTGATGTTGTGGTTGTTGTTGTTGTGTTGCTAAGCCCCTGCTCAGGGAGGGCCGCCACATCACCACGGCAGAGTGCCGTTGCCTGGGCTGCCGTAACAACATCGCGTGGTATTAGGGATAATCCAGCCCCCATCCTAGGCCCCCCGCAGCCACTTTACAGTTCAACGTAATACAATAAATCTATCAAATTGCGATCCATCCTTTAATGCCTCAGGAGGGGAGGGGAAAAAAGAGAATCTGTAATAATCCCCCCCCACTTCCATCGCCTGCTCCCGGCAGCCCCCCCCGTGGTCTTTCACTTAGTTT
This sequence comes from Coryphaenoides rupestris, assembly GCA_002895965.2. Lineage (NCBI taxonomy): Eukaryota > Metazoa > Chordata > Actinopteri > Gadiformes > Macrouridae > Coryphaenoides > Coryphaenoides rupestris. Next base: position 231,274 of record PIJE02000561.1, on the reverse strand, counting down.
TAACCATTGTGAAATAATAAGCCCAAACTATACAAAGTAAGACACTCCCCCCGCCGCCATTATTTCGATGGGGCTCAGCACCAAGACATCTGAGGTACTCAGCGTTGGTAAAATATAAATATATATATATATATATATCCAGGTCAGTACACACATACCCTCAGGGAGACATGACAATAGAGAACCCCCAATATGACCCAGTAAGAGACCCTCTCTCCCCGGGTCCAACACACACAAGTACAGGCACAGACCCGCACGCCCACCCACCCACACCCACACCCACACACAAGCCTTGGATGACCTCTGTCCATTAGCATTAGTGCGTCTTCCTCTCATCTTAAATCTAGTGCGTTGGTCGTGTCGGCCCATGGGTCCCGGAGCTGGAGGGGCCGACAGTGTTTTTAGCTCACTAGTCACTTTGCTGGCACGGCCGCCGGTGGCCCGTCCAATATCAACACACAAGCCATTATTCTCTGGCTGCGCCCAGACTGTTTGAGGAAGATGGCCTCTTTCAACTGCTCCAAGGTTTGGGGCTGGCGACCACTTCTCTCCATTGTAGTTATTTTTTTGTCAGGCCTTTCCTGAATGCACTTTTGTGTATTTGTTTCTGTGTTGATAGAGCAAAGCACTCTTGTGTGCTTGCGTAAGCGACCAAACTGGAGATACATGGAGACATCAGTTCTCCCACAGTGGAAGGACTGGGGGTCGGGTTTATCGGAAAATATCTCTCCACAGTACAGATGGAGAGTATGAGCGAACTAGGGGGGGTGAACAAGAGGGAGGCTGCACAGAGATTACGTCTACGCCATAGAGTCTCATAGTCTCATAATCTGGCAGCATATGGTTTCCGAGTACAAACATGATATTTGAACCAAGCCAGCACACACACTTAAAAATATAATCCATCGGCAACAGTCAACAGACCTAGGAAAAAGGCGAACAAACAAAAATGCAGATTATAAATATCTGATGATCCCATATTGACGCCCGGAGCTCAGAAACGGACAACAACAACCCGGGAAAGAAAAGGCGAAATGTGAACATGCTTTTAGGAGAGCCAATCGTTTTTTATGGTTTCATGTGGTTGGTGTTGATGTTGTTGTTGGAGTTAGGGAGTGGTTCCCTCACCTTTGGTCGCGAGTCTCAGACACTGCGTCTTGGTCTCCTGCGTAAGGGAGGAGGGAGGAGGAGGGGGAGGGAGGAGGAGGGGGAACAAGTCGTTTAGAACGGAATTAGGAACAGTTGCGTTGTGTGTGTTACCGTTCTAGTCGCAGTAGTAGTAGTAGTTGTAGTAACCTTACCCGGTCGGTGCTGCTGACCGCCTGCAGATAGATGTTGTAGTTCTTCCTCGGGGCGAGCGGAGGGTTCCAGAAGCCCTGGGAAGCACAGGGGAGCAAGCTGTTTGAATATGCACCTAGGATTAAATTTTAGGTTCTTGTTGTTACACATAGAGCCCTGCATGGTCAGGCACCTGTGTACATCTGCGACCTACTCCATCCCTACATTACCAGCATGTCACTTAGGTCTTCTGACCAGGGCTTACTGGCTGACCCTCGCTCTAGGCTCAAAACTAAAGGTGATGGAGCCTTTGAAATTGTGGCACCTACACTGTGGAACGCCCTTCCACTGGACTTAAGATCTGCGGTCTCAGTTGACATGTTTTATTGTTTCTTACTATGTGATGGTCTTATTTTACTCCTGTGCAGGACTTTGTGACTTTGTCTGTGACAGGTGCCATCTAAATAATCTTTACTTATTTACCTACTTACCTCACACCAGTTCAAAAACCTCAACTAAAGTGCTGCACCACCACCACCATCACCGCGCGATCCAAGCTAGGCGGACGGCGCTTTGGGACAGCGAAGCTGGTAAGTCCGGTTGTCCCCCACGGTGAAGGGGGGCTCTGGCACTGCTCGGTGGCAGCTGGGCCGCAAAGTAGTCCGACGAGCCACCGTCGACCCGGCGTTTCATCATGCCCCTAGGCGATGAACTTCGCGACACCATCCTGTGTCCTTGGACCTCCCCCTCCCCCCGTCCAATCACCTTTCACTTTCACTTTCATTTTTACTATGTTTGGATATGTATCTATATACGAATAAATATACCAACTCAACACTTACAATACCACTCCTACCTCTCCTCTACGATGTCTGGAGACACCAGGAGTGTGTGTGTGTGTTGTGTGTGTGTGTGTGTGTGTGCATGTGTGTGTGTGTGTGTGTGCATGTGTGTGTGTGTGTGTGTGTGGTGTGTGTGTGTGTGTGTGTGTGTGTGTGTGTGTGTGTGTGCGGTGTCTGTGTGCGTGTGTGTGTGTGTGTGTGTGTGTGTGTGTGTGTGTGTGTGTGTGTGGTGTGTGTGTGTGTGTGTAGTGTGTGTGTGTGTGTGTGATCTGTGTGTGTGTGTGTGTGTGTGTCGTATAACTAACCCGAGGTCAGGGGTCATGTTCGCCCCTTGACCCCTGACGTGACCAAAATTAAATTGAAAATAACAATGACAACATCAACAACAACAACTACTACGCCTTCCAGATGGAAGAGGCAGAAGGGGGCGGTTCAGAAGGGAGATCAACGTTAATGGTGGTGGATGACGGTGGTGGTGCTGGTGGTGGTGGTGGTGCTGGTGGTATGGTGGATGGACGGCTGGTGTAGTGCAGCACGCACACACGCACTGGAACCAACACAACACGACAACAACGACAACAACGACGACGACGAGAGCGCTGTGAGCGAGTTGTGAGTGTGTTGCTGCGTCCACATGGCCCAGCCCTATGTGTATGTGTGTGTGGGTGTGCGCACAGCGGATATATGTGGGGCCGACTCGCACTCCTCTCGTTGCGAAGCGTGTGTGTGTGTGTGTGTGTGTGTGTGTGTGTGTGTGTGTGTGTGTGTGTGTGTGTGTGTGTGTGTGTGTTGGGGGGTGGGCTGACATACCTCTTCTTCACCAGAAGGATGGCCCACCAGCACCAGGAGGATGAAGACTAGCACGCCGGCGCTTGATGCCGGCGATCTTCACCACGCGGTCCGTCTGCTTAGCCGGGTCAGGGATCACCTCCGGCTCCTCGGTCGCACCTAGCAACAACACACAGAGAATTTATGATTGGATGTTTTGTTTTATTGTTTTATTTTACCATTAAAAAAATAAATAAATCTTTCAGAGACTTGGTTAGTTTTTTTCCCCTTATTCATGGTGCAATAATGAGATGAAAAACTACAAACTAAATCAAATAAGCCTGTTTTGAAGTAAGAATGGGAAATGGAAGTTTAGAACAGACACACTCAAATGTTTAAAATCTCACGGAAATGCTCGTGAGTTGGATGCAGGAGAGGTCTTCCCATAACAACATTGATTTACTGGAAAAAACAAACAAAAAAAGACAAGCTATAATGGAATGCATCTGTTGAAACCAGGGCTTGAAACGAACAAAAAACCTTTTTTTCAACAGCATGCCTGTAGAGTGACTCATTTGAATTTCCTGGTAATCTCCCCCTCCCCTCCCCTCCTCCCACCTTCGCGGGCGCTGTAATAAATGGCTGAACATCGTCATCCATAACTAATATAAACAAAATGTCTGACTCACCGAGACCCTAGGCCCTTTGGAGGCGCATGGACACTCTCCAAATCATACAACACACACACAGAAAGACCCCAGAATGTTCCCTCCTGTGAGGAGACATGTTGAGGCCTCCCCAGGCTGCAGGGTGAGGTGCCTGTCTAGTGTGGAGCAGAACACATCCTCTCAACATGGCGCTCTGTAAGGAACCGCACGTGTGTGTGGTGCGTGTGTGTATGTGCGCGTGTGTTTCCGCCTTTCCAACAGAAACAAAGTTCAACTTGTGGTCTAAAATGAATCATCGTAAATAATACATAAGCTGCATGTTTCTTCTTTATGTTTTTCTTTGTCCAACTGCACCACTGCTGCCTCAAACTGACAGAGCAAACACTTTTGTTTAATTTGGGCTTTGACCCCGAGGGGGGATTTTACATGGACACACACACACACACACACACACACACACACACACACACACACACACACACACACACACACACACACACACACACACACACACACACACACACACACACACACACACACACACGCACACACGCACGCACGCACACGCACACACACACACACACACACACACAGAAACACGCACACACACACCTGGGCCTTTATTTACAAAATGTTTGTGAAGCTGTGTTTCACCTCGGGCCCCTGAAGCCACTGTGCAAGCTAAGGGATTGTGGCTCTTGGATTCCCCCCAGGCTGTGGTTCCAGACTACAAACAGAGCAGAGTGGGCTCAAGATAACCCAGCCAGGGCCCGCCGTCTGAATTAGCCAATGACCAAGACTGCATAAAAAATAAAGTAAATTGTAAGCGCACGTTCCACGGCTTACGTTACCCTCCGAGCCGGCTGTGGTTGTTAGTTTAGCGGCACAACACACACACACACACACACACACCAGAATGAAGCACAATTCCCGGTGTGAAAAAAACATTTGCAACTATTTTTGCGATTTCTACAAATATTTACCCAGGATTTGTAACAAATACCATTTAAAAAAAACCAACTAGCTGCTGCCAAACGCATTACAACCACTCACACAGCGCAATGACAACAACACCAAGGTGTGTGTGTGTGTGTGTGTGTGTATGAGGCGGGATAGTCTTTTGAATAGTAATAATAATAATAATATTTGTGGACAGATCCCACGGAGAGCGCCTTCTTGGCCTATATGCAGTTCACGTTCATCATAACACATGACAGATGTTGATTATACGTGTTATTATGGTGAAACAATCTGTCAATAAAGTCCTGCCACGCCCCACGTTATTCCACATTAGTGGCCGTGTGTCCGCTTGTCATGACGCTCGTGGTGTTTCCAACATGTGTTCGAGGCGGCGGTGCTGAGCCGCTGGGCTGATGTTGTGGTTGTTGTTGTTGTGTTGCTAAGCCCCTGCTCAGGGAGGGCCGCCACATCACCACGGCAGAGTGCCGTTGCCTGGGCTGCCGTAACAACATCGCGTGGTATTAGGGATAATCCAGCCCCCATCATAGGCCCCCCCGCAGCCACTTTACAGTTCAACGTAATACAATAAATCTATCAAAATTGCGATCCATCCTTTAATGCCTCAGGAGGGGAGGGGAAAAAAGAGAATCTGTAATAATCCCCCCCCACTTCCATCGCCTGCTCCCGGCAGCCCCCCCCGTGGTCTTTCACTTAGTTTCAACCATTGTGAAATAATAAGCCCAAACTATACAAAGTAAGACACTCCCCCCGCCGCCATTATTTCGATGGGGCTCAGCACCAAGACATCTGAGGTACTCAGCGTTGGTAAAATATATATATATATATAATCCAGGTCAGTACACACATACCCTCAGGGAGACATGACAATAGAGAACCCCAATATGACCCAGTAAGAGACCCTCTCTCCCCGGGTCCAACCACACACAAGTTACAAGTACAGGCACAGACCCGCACGCCCACCCACCCACACCCACCACACACCACACACAAGCCTTGGATGACCTCTGTCCATTAGCATTAGTGCGTCTTCCTCTCATCTTAAATCTAGTGCGTTGGTCGTGTCGGCCCATGGGTCCCGGAGCTGGAGGGGCCGACAGTGTTTTTTAGCTCACTAGTCACTTTGCTGGCACGGCCGCCGGTGGCCCGTCCAATATCACACACAAGCCATTATTCTCTGGCTGCGCCCAGACTGTTTGAGGAAGATGGCCTCTTTCAACTGCTCCAAGGTTTGGGGCTGGCGACCACTTCTCTCCATTGTAGTTATTTTTTTGTCAGGCCTTTCCTGAATGCACTTTTGTGTATTTGTTTCTGTGTTGATAGAGCAAAGCACTCTTGTGTGCTTGCGTAAGCGACCAAACTGGAGATACATGGAGACATCAGTTCTCCCACAGTGGAAGGACTGGGGGTCGGGTTTATCGGAAAATATCTCTCCACAGTACAGATGGAGAGTATGAGCGAACTAGGGGGGTGAACAAGAGGGAGGCTGCACAGAGATTACGTCTACGCCATAGAGTCTCATAGTCTGATAATCTGGCAGCATATGGTTTCCGAGTACAAACATGATATTTGAACCAAGCCAGCACACACACTTAAAAATATAAATCCATCGGCAACAGTCAACAGACCTAGGAAAAAGGCGAACAAACAAAAATGCAGATTATAAATATCTGATGATCCCATATTGACGCCCGGAGCTCAGAAACGGACAACAACAACCCGGGAAAGAAAAGGCAAAATGTGAACATGCTTTTAGGAGAGCCAATCGTTTTTTTATGGTTTCATGTGGTTGGTTGTTGATGTTGTTGTTGGAGTTAGGGAGTGGTTCCCTCACCTTTGTCGCGAGTCTCAGACACTGCGTCTTGGTCTCCTGCGTAAGAGGAGGAGGGAGGAGGAGGGGAGGGAGGAGGAGGGGGAACAAGTCGTTTAGAACGGAATTAGGAACAGTTGCGTTGTGTGTGTTACCGTTCTAGTCTCAGTAGTAGTAGTAGTAGTAGTTGTAGTAACCTTACCCGGTCGGTGCTGCTGACCGCCTGCAGATAGATGTTGTAGTTCTTCCTCGGGGCGAGCGGAGGGTTCCAGAAGCCCTGGGAAGCACAGGGGAGCAAGCTGTTTGAATATGCACCTAGGATTAAATTTTAGGTTCTTGTTGTTACACATAGAGCCCTGCATGGTCAGGCACCTGTGTACATCTGCAACCTACTCCATCCCTACATTACCAGCATGTCACTTAGGTCTTCTGACCAGGGCTTAGTGGCTGGACCCTCGCTCTAGGCTCAAAACTAAAGGTGATGGAGCCTTTGAAATTGTGGCACCTACACTGTGGAACGCCCTTCCACTGGACTTAAGATCTGCGGTCTCAGTTGACATGTTTTATTGTTTCTTACTATTGATGTCTTATTTTACTCCTGTGCAGGACTTTGTGACTTTGTCTGTGACAGGTGCCATCTAAATAATCTTTACTTATTTACCTACTTACCTCACACCAGTTTCAAAAACCTCAACTAAAGTGCTGCACCACCACCACCATCACCGTGCGATCCAAGCTAGGCGGACGGCGCTTTGGGACAGCGAGGCTCACCTGGTAAGTCCGGTTGTCCCCCACGGTGAAGGGGAGCGGCTCTGGCAGGCTGCTCGGTGGCAGCTGGGCCGCAAAGTAGTACGGGGATCCGCTACTTGAAGCACTGTGGTAGGACACAGGAACCTGGAGGGGGAGGGGGGCAGGTTAGTGGAAAGTGAAAGTGAAAGTAAAAATGATACAAACCTACATAGTATATGCTTATTTATATGGTTGAGTTGTGAATGTTCTGGTGATGGTTCACCTGGTAGCAGTCTGAGGAGGCCTGGCGACGAGACCGCTGTGGGTTCACCTCGGCCACCACGATCTGGTACGCACTGGAGAACACACACACACACTCACACAATTACACACAGGGCTCTGGAACGCACTGGAGAACACACACACACACACACCGCAATAACACACTGATCTGATACACACACACAATAACACACTCAGCACACTGTGCTCTGGTACGCGATGGAGAACACGCACACACTGCGATAACACACTGATCTGATACACACTAGAACACATATACAATAACACACTCAGCACACTGTGCTCTGGAACGCACTGGAGAACACGCACACACCGCAATAACACACTGATCTTATACACACTAGAACACACACACACACACACACACACACCACAATAACACACTCAACACACTGATCTGTTATTCACTATAGAACACACACACATCACAATAACACACTCAACACACTGATCAGATACACACTAGAGGAAACACACACACACACACACACCACCACAATAATACACTCAACACATGTAGGCAGAGCAATGTCAGGATTAAAAGGTGGTTTCATTTTAGGAGGCCGGTTAAATAGAAGCCAGTAAAATAGGACAGGACGACATCGGCAATCGGTTTTCATTTACAGCTCGTTCACACAGCTCTTTGGTGCAGAGGTCTGGCATCCAAACAGACAGACAGACGGACACAGACAGACAGAGACAGACAGACAGACAGGCAGGCAGGCAGGCAGGCAGGAGGGCAGAGACAGCTCCAATCCTCCCTCCCACCACTACCACCTTCACACGCACACACACACACACACTCCTCTGCCCTCAGGTCTGCCAGAATGTTAGTGCAGATGGACACCATCGAGCCAAACGCCCACCCCGACACGCACACACACACACACACTTGGATAATATATGAATAAGCATATTAGCTTGGCGTGTATCACTGTTAAGTCTTTATGTATGCATCCCTGCATCTGACTCGGTGGCAGTCTGTGTACCGTCTGTCAGCGCACCGCCGTGCCTGGGCGTATGCTAATCTGTAGCCCGCCTCTGTAGCCCCGCCCCCCACCACCACCACCCCGAGCACCTCACACAATGTGGACAAGAGCGCCCTGTGTCCGTCTTTGGGGAGGGGGGTTCATAAAGATTTGCTTGAATTTTGTATTTGTTCTTTAGACCTCACACGTGCCTTCTTGGGTATTCGTGTGTAAAATAAATGTATTGAAGCCGGTTGGTGTACTGCTTGCTGTCAAAGAACAGTAAAAAGACGGCACGTACATAAGATACCCAGGGATAATTAATTATTGGTCGGCAAAAACGCTTTTTTTTTTGTTTAATCCCACAATAGACCCTTTCCACAGAGGACAAACACAGTTGTCGCTCCAAACTAAACTAGACTAAACTAGTGCAGATAAGTCTGCTAGCCGGGCTGCCCTGGTGCATAAAAGGAGCAGACCCAGAATTAGTGTTATGAGCGACACCGGGGTTTGTCCTACGATGACGCCTCCGCCGTGAAAAGGGCCTATCGCTACCGCTAGCATTAAGTTAATCAAATTCAGGATTATCATTCAAGCAGCCGAAATGCAAAAAAAGAGCCAATTAAGTGAACGTTTCTGAGATGTTGATGACTATTCTGGGAGGATTTGTGTACAAAACATTTTCGACGACTTGTCAGGGTTAAAATTCACAAATTATTCTAAAGAAATGACATTTGGAGCTTTGGCCCCGCCCCTGACACTGACAGGCTTTTTCAACTGAACAACACATACATTGCAACTCGGGACGGAGCGGGTGGAGTCAAAAGGTCTGGAGCCAGGTAAACGCTGTAGGCTACATGACACGGGTGCGCGTGCACCTGGGGGTGAACGTGTACCTTATGGGCGCTCCCTTGGCCTGGGCCGGCTTGAGCAGCACGGTGATGGTCGTGGCCGTCTCGTTCAGGAAGGCCTCGGAGCCGTCGTACTCCTCTAACGTTGGGGCTGATGAGGGCAAAGGTCAAGGCAAACGAGAGAGAGAGAGAGAGAGAGAGTGTAAAGCATAGGTCTTCTAGGTGTTCTTCGCATGTGGAATACACAAATACTAACTCATTGTCATGCAAATGTGTCATACTCACAAATGGCTAGCCGAATAGCCACATGCAAATAATGACACAGGCTAATACTAAGATATCAAAAAACAGATGAGAGATGTCCTTTCTGTCTAAACAGGTGGGAGCTGTTTGTATGAGAGATGCAGACAACCGCTGTCAAAACCGCCTCCTGGATAGACGAGAGACGGGGCGACTGTCTGGCGGAAGCGAGTCCTTAGACATTATTAAGTTAGAAAACATGATTTGCGGCATTATTCAAAGCAAGGGAAACTGGTCACACCGCCATCGCTAAGTCTTTGTCCATTCTCTGAGATCGTGAAAACCCTGGATGTGGACAAACTTTAATTCTTACGTTTTTTTAATCTAAACACACTCAAAACCCCAAAACGGTTGTATAATCTAGATTGTTATCGTGCGTCAACAGGGCCGTGGTTGAGTTTCACTTGATAAAATGGAATAAAATGTTTACCTGAAATATTAGTCGAGACGTTGAGCGTGGTGGCTTGGCCGAACCCTTTGGAGGTGGACGCTCGTATGGAGAACTGGTACGTCACGCCCGGGTGGAGCTGGGAGAACAGGTGTTGGGTGGTGTTGGACGGCAGCGACACCACCAGCCCCGTCCGCTGGAGCGGCACCGAGGGGTCAAACGAACGCAAGCCGCTGTAGCTGATCTGGAGAAAGATGCGGTGGTTAGACACACAGAGATATTCAGAGGGTGAGGGGAGAAAGAAAAATACATGAATGAAGCAAGCAAACGTCAAAGTCCTCTGTTAGTAACATTATTTCGAGGCCGACTTGCTCAAGTGTACACAGTCCGCCATGACGGTGTCTGTGACTGACGGCGCGATTCACATTCACCATTCATAATCAATTTCTTTTTCTTGATCCCTCTTAAAGTAAGGATAGCGGGGACTGCTTGGTTTCAAAGACAGACATCGGCCCTGGAGTGCCACGGTCTTTATGTGGCTTGAAGCGCCACCACTCGTGACAGCAATGGCTAATGGCAAATAGCTCAGTTCAGATCCTAGTCGCGACTGGACTTAAAACACAGTTTGAGACGGCTGCAGAGCAAGTTACGGCCGCGTGAATGTTCTCAGATATGTACTCAGTGTGTGGTTTGAGAACGTATTGACGGTATTGACGTATCTACCCAGGTTTTGGTACACAACACCCACAACAGCACGTTTGCGGTAGCATACCAAAAGTAAGCAACGGGTACTTTCTTCTAAAAGCAGGGAATCATAATAATGTAACAAGTGGAAATACCACGCTCGATGTTTTATTTCTCACGGCTCACCGGTTTCCAAGAAGCGCAGCGTTATCATTAATTTAGTCTCTCTCTCTCACTCCAGGTGAAATGCGGCCCCTGAGCTTGTGTGTTTTGTTTTTGGAGAAGCCAGTGCATCGCCAGTTGACGTTTGCATCTGAACGGTGTTTGAGCAGTCGTACCTCATACTGGATGATGATGCCGTTGGGCTCGGTGGGCTCCTTCCAGTACAGGTGGATTCCGTCCTCGTACGAGGTGGCTCTCACCGACTGGCCGGGAACAGGACCCGGGACTGTTGGTGCACAGAGCAGAGCAGAGCAGACCGCGCACGCACACACACACACACACGCAAAAATTAATCAACAGAACTGAACTCTGCCGCAGAGGGGCTTGTGTATATCCACCTGTCCAATTCAGTGTGTGTGTATGTGTGTGTGTGTGTGTGTGTGTGGCTGTGCAAGAGTGTGTGTGTGTATGTGTGCGCGCAAAGGTGTGTGTGCGGGAGAGTGCGTGTGCGAGAGTGTGCGGGAGAGTGTGTGTGTGTGTATGCGTGTAAGGCTTTACAAGAGTGTGTGTGTGTATGTGTGCGCGCGAAGGTGTGTGTGCGGGAGTGTGTGTGTGTGTGTGTGTGTGTGTGTGTGTGTGTGTGTGGTGTGTGTGTGTGTGTGTGTCATAGTGCCGCACCATCCTCATCAGTCTGGATGATGGTCTCATCACTCTCCTTGCGCCCCTCGGGGTTGG
>PIJE02000561.1:199810-214810 GCA_002895965.2 Coryphaenoides rupestris | reverse complement strand
CACACACACACACACACACACACACACACACCCCATAATAAACATGAACGTGCAAACGATGCACATTTGCACTTTACACACGCCACCTACATATCACTGTACACACCCTTGTATGTTCTTCATTGTATAATTATATTGAACTTTATTGCTGCCATTATGTTGTATTGTACTGTATTTTCGTATTACTGCTATCATGCTATTTCAATGCTGCAGCGTTGCAGAGCTGAAAGAATTGTATTCTTGTATAATTGTCATGTGATACGTGATAAAAACATGTCGCTGTAGACCTGTGGAGTGTGATGGTGGCAGTGAGGCGATGTGAGAGACAGCAACATGATGGGAAGTACTATGACCTTCTCCTCTGTGGATCATCTGTGGCTGTATGTGTGGTGGTGTGAAATAGTGTCATAGTGTGTGTGTGTGTGTGTGTGTGTGAGAGACGGAAGGTGATAAAGTAGCTTTTAATCCGAATCCTGAGATTTTCGGCTGAGAAACCCTTGGTCATGGCAAGTTAGACACACACACACACACACACACACACACACACACACACACACACACACACACACACACACACACACACACACACACACACACACACACACACACACACACACACACACACTCCACTTGAAGTTGATTATTTTTCACCCCTTAGACAAGAGCAATAAATCACAAGGAAGAAAAATCTAGAGAGACTGAGAGAGAGACAGAGAGCGAGCGAGAGAGAGAGAGAGCGGATGGAGTTGGGGGGGGCGAGAGGGAAGAGAGAGTGGAAGATGGCTAAGGAGGAGAAAGACCAACACAAATGAATGAGAGTAACACGATAAAGGAAAATGTGAAGAAATGAACGGGAAACACCAAGACAAAGAGATGAGAGGACGTGAAATCAAATTAGAATAGAAGAATAGAATAGAACATTATTCTTTAGTACAAATTGAGATCAAACGTCTGTTATATCAATTACCCTGCATGGTGTGTGTGTGTGTGTGTGTGTTTGTGGATTTTTGTGTCCTCAAATACATATAAAGCCTCTTTTATATTAACTCTATTGGTTTTTAATAAAGCAATCTGTGTCTGGTGGATCTTTTTCTACATCAAGCATTATGCACATATCTCTGTGTGTGTGTGTGGGTGGGTGCGTGCATGCTTGTGCATGTGTGTGGGTGCGTGCGTGCGTGCGTGCTTGTTCGTGTGTGTGTGTGTGTGCGTGTGTGTACACATCTCTACGTGGGTGTCGGCACCGGCGTGTCCATCATATTGTATGCTAAAAATCTGGGAAGCTACAGGTGGCCGGATGAGACAAACCTAACCAAACAGAAGAAGGCAAAGAAATCATTACCATTTAAATAACATTTCTACCTCTGGCCTGACTTCCCATCTGTGTGTGTGTGTGTGTGCGTGTGTGCGTGTGTGTGTGTATGAACAACCCTGATGAATAACCCCAGAGATAAAGAGAGAGAGAGAGAGAGAGAGAGAGACAGAGACAGAGGGAGAGAGGGAGACAGAGACAGAGAGAGCGAGAGAAAGAAATCCAAAAGAATAGGATATGGAGGGTGCAACCGCTGCAATATTAACAGGGGCAGCACAATATTCTGAAATACGTTTTCCTCACTGCGTTGTCACACTGCATAGATTGTCTCAACAATGTCCCCGGCATTCATTCATTGCTGATAAGACTGCAATATATTTTACCCAAATGTCGGCAGTTTAGGACGGACGTGATGCTGTGTGAGAAGTTCTTTCACGTAGTGTTTAACTATATAATGTATAGGACTATAGGACTGTTGGAAAATGTTCAACCTTATCTCCATCCGCATTATGGTTATAGTGTTGCAGTTGTTGCCCATGCTCTCAGATGCAAAACTGCTGTTCTCACACTGAAGCCATCAAATGACAGAGCTGCACGATTTTGCATCAATAAACAGTCGTGTACAAGAGTGGCAAGTGCTCTGGCTGCAGACCACATGGAGGAAAGGTATATAGCATTGGTCGCATACAATATCCACGTTGAAATGATCCAAAGTCGGTTGAAAAGCGGCAAAGTTCCTGCTTTAAAGCAGCATGAATGTATTTCTGACCGCTAGAGGGCAGAAAACATTGTAAGAAGCTACAAGAGAGCACCACTAGAAAGTATTAGCTTAGCATTTTAGCCAGCCCAACTCAACATTTAGATCTGTCAAACTAGCAAAATAAATCCAAAATGCAAATGAATGCAAACCTTTGTTTGCACTGCTTGTAAGACCAAAATGCTTTATATTCATTTCTAATGTCTGTTTATTTCATTAAACGGTATTTTACTCGACGTCTCTTAGCACACCTCTCCTACCCCGACCAGTGTCACCAGGCAGGCAGACATGTCCTTAACTGAACCGTCGAGGACTAATTGTATTAGTTTGCGCGGCACGCACGATGTACAAGTAGCGCAGCCACAGATTAATTTCCTCTTCCTGTCAAACAGGAATCCCTCCGTGAGTGGGATGAACAACGCGAGGACTTCCTGTGTGTCGCCGCGCATTCACATTTAAACAAATACACCACACACACACACACACACACACACACACACACACACACACACACACACACACACACACACACACACACACACACACACACACACACACACACACACACACACACACACACACACACACACACACACACACACGTCACTGAGGTTGGTAGACATCAGTCAGGCCCTGTGGTTATGAGTTTTTCCTTTCCTCCTCTCCCTCTCTCTCTCTCTCTCATCTTCATTCTGTGGTTTCATCATTCTCTCTCTCCGTCTCGGCTCGCCAGTCTCCTCCGCAGTCATTGTTTTCCATTGTATTACCAGCCCCCAGCCCCCCCCCCCACGCCCTGTCCCTGTTCTGCTCCTCACTTGCATTCTCTCTCTCTCTCTCGCTCCCTCTCGCTCCCTCTCTCTCCCTCCCCCCCCCTCCCCCCCCCCTCTCTCTCTCTGTGTTGTCGCTCCCTCGCTGGCTCTCTCTGTCAATCTCGCTCTCCCTCACCCCACCCCCAGGCAGGCTTGGGTTCATATTTCAGTCGTTTATTTCTACAAATGTCAGACACCATTTCTGCCCTCCGTCTATTGATTCGCTGACAGAGCGAGAGACGGGGAGAGAGAGAGAGAAAGGGCGAGAGACACAGAATGAAGGGGGAAAAGTGAGGGTAAAGGTGGGCCAAAAAAAGAGATGAAAGAGCGAGAAGAGGAGACAGACAGAGAGAGAGAGAGAGAGAGAGCGACGAGAGAGAGAGAGAGAGAGAATGATAGAGAAAGAAAAACTGCACAGTGAGGCAGAAAGTAAGACAATCTGAATAGGCAAGATGTGACAATAAGCACAGGAGTGCATGAGAGGAAGAGAGATGACAAAGTTATGCGAGGTGGAGAGAGCTCTGATTATATCAATCACATGGTCTCCCTCTCTCTCTCTCTTTCACCCCCCCCCCCATCATTTCAGTCAGAGTCACACTGCGGCCTGGCTTAAGCGAGCCTCTTCAACCATTTGCTTCCTACACCTCTCCATCTCTCTCTCTCTCTCTCTCTCTGTCGCCATCTTTCTCTCCCTCTCACTCCTAATGCTGGCAGAATAACTTGACTCACTGTCTCTCTATCTCTCTCTCTCACCAGCGCACTCTCTTTGAGGCGGGCAAGCGACAGATGGATGAACTTAAGGGCAGACAGAATAAATGTATAAAACATAAAGTATACTGGATGAATATATTAAAATAAATAAATCCAAAGAGCAGCAAACAGAGTAGAGCTGCAACTCACGATTATTTTCATTGTAGATTAATTTGACAATAATTTTTTCCAATTAAACCATTCATTAATTTAGTCTATAAAATGTCATAATTAGCATAAATAATTCCCAGCATTGTCTAAATGTTGCTTTCAAGCAGCCACAAAAAGCTTAAGTATTTATTACAAATATTTGAATTGCTGAAGCAGTAACCAGTAAATGCTAGCTTTTTTTAACTTGATAATTAAATTTATTGATTATCGAAACGTAATTTCACCACATTTTTTGTTGACCGACAAATAGATGAATCCTTGTAGCCCTAAAACACAGACAGGACGGACGGACGGATGTCCCTACCTGCACATTTGGTGCGCGTGATGAGCGGGGGTCCGGGCCTGCCCGTGCCCCCCTCGCCGGGCCGGGTCAGCAGCACTCTGATCTCATACTCCGTGTCGGGGTCCAGATGCCACAGCTTGTAGTTGGGAGAGTTCACTGCGTGGGTCTCCGTCCAGGTGCCCGACGTCATGCGGTACTCCACCTAGAGAGAGATAGAGCGAGCGGCACGTCGTGGAAATCAATCAATCAATCAATCATCGCTCGCCAGGACACAAGCTTCAGATCCGCAGCCATGAAGGATTAGCAGAACTAATAATCCACACGGTCAAAAGCCTGCATTTGCTTTACAACACAACAAGATTGTATGAGGCGATCGTCAGGACAGGAGGGTCCCGCACTTCCAAATTCTTGATTGATTGGATAAAAGTGTCTGCCAAATGCCCTGAATGATCCGTGTGCCGGGGGGCCCCAATGTGAATATTAGGGCTGGGTTTTGTGCTCCGGCCGGCACCAGGAGAACACGAGACAGTACCTCTTTGACTATGATGGGCCCGTCGCCGAAGATGGAGTTGGCGTTGAGCTGGATCAGGAGGTAGGTGGGGCCCACGCCCAGCAGCTGGGGTGGGGCGATGGGGCGTGGCGGCTCTATAAGGGGGGGACACCAAAAAACAAAGGGATCAGTGCCTGTGAACCTATTGACGACTACCTACTATTCTACCTTATCTGAGGGCAACAGGAGAGAGTAAAACAAACAAATGAGACACCGTAGTCAACTCCTTAAGTTGTCCATTTGATCATTATGCCTTACTGCTGCACCACAGCAAGACATGATGGTGGTTACTGACTCTCCATTAGAGTCTTCGGATTGGATCTTCTCAACTAAAACCTGGTCGGTCGCACACCGGAGACGAGCCCCACTGAGCGGCATGTGTATCGCCAAGTAGAAGAAACCAAAAAAACGACAACACACAGAATGGCGGGAAGATTTGATTTGAGGTGCTGTGTTCCGTGTTTAATATCTAGTGGCAGGCCGGTGAACGGATGGAGCGGCGTGATGAGGTGCGTCAAGGGTTCTGAGCAGGCCGGGAAGTTGTATCGCCATGCCGACGGCCCGCTTGGTCTGAACACCCTCATCAAAAATACTATTATGGGATGCGACACATTCATTGGCCAGTGTGAACATTTGGCTGTGCCATTTATCCCACCAAGCTAACACACTAGAATAGGAAACGCACATAATTTGCATATATATATATATATATATATATGCAACAATGTTTCCTTAAAAAGATCATTTGATTGAATTTATCCCTCACGATCCTCTATGGCAGTGTAATGACACTGCCTCTGTGTGTGTGTGTGTGTGTGTGTGTGTTGGAGGGATGGATGTAGGAGGGATCGGGGCCAGTGAGTCAGATCAGTGCTACCAGTCACGCGCACATGATTGACGAGGTGACAGCCCGCCGCAATCACACGCACACGCGACCGTGACACCCGCCGCTTCAAAGATTTATCTAACTTGACACAGGCAGGGACACGCGCACGCGCGCACACACACACACACACACACACACACACACACACACACACACACACACACGTACTGTGTGTACTGAAACGAAATAGGATCAGAAAATCACTGCTGTTTGATATTGATAGTGTGATTCCCATACACACACACACACACACACATAAACAAACAAACAAACAAACACACACACTAACACACACTATCACTATTTTGAAACAACAATTTCCTGCGGGGTTTTGATACAGATTCCCCATCAACAGGAAAATTACCTGTGTGTCAGTGTGGATTTTCTACAGTGCATATTGTATCTTTAATATTTTATCTTGTAGTTGCTGTCATATGGTGTGTGTATCTGGTGTGTGTGTATTTGTTTGTGTGTGTATTATTGTGTGTGCGTGTTGCAGATGGCTGTCAGAGAGGTGCAGGCTGGGAAATGTCTCATCAGAGTTTGACATCCACCACGCACACACACACACACACGAACACACGAACACACACACACACACACACACACACACACACACACACACACACACGAAACGGGATGATGAACAATGAAGTGGTGTCTGCAGACCAGGCTCACAGCCTTCGATGTGATTCAAAACAACACAAGCCGCATAACAAACAAACAAATACAATGTAATCTATACTACTAGACTCACAACACAGAATTTCGGAAACAAACAAAAAATATATATACTGGAAAGAAAAGTCCAGAACAATGAATGTACAAAATATGTCGATGCTTGTGTTTGGGGCAGAACAACAGCATGCAATCGTAAATAAGTAAATAAATAAATAAAAGTATGTATAAATTAAGAAAACAAGAAACAGATCAAATGGGTGCAGTGAGGAATGGAAGTGGGTCATAATAGGACTCTAGAGGGACTAATAGTAGACAACACAACGGCTCTGTTCTCCGCTGTCTTCTTGGTTTGTTTTGTAGATGCTTTTCATCACATTTATTATGTGCACAAGAAAGGAGGGGGGGAGGGCCCGGAGGCGGGGGCTTCGTCTCCCCTTGAGTACACGTACCCATATCCTATGTGTGTGTGTGTGTGTGTGTGTGTGTGTGTGTGTGTGTGTGTGTGTGTGTGTGTGTGTGTGTGTGTGTGTGTGTGTGTGTACTGTACATATGACAGACGATGGAGAGAGATAGAGAAAGGAAAGTTGTGGCATTTGTGTGGAACAAGACAGACAGGCGGAGATAGAGACAGCAAGAGAAAGAGAGAGAGAGAGAGAGACAGACAGGGAGCGAGAGACGGAGAGAGAGAGAGCGAGAGACAGAGAAAGCGAGAGAGAGACAGTGAGAGAGAGAGACAGAGAGAGGGAGCAAGAGAGAGCGAGAGACAGGAAGAAGGCACACAGAGAGACAGACAGAGCGAGCGAGAGAGAGAGTAAGAGACAGGAAGAAGGCACCCAGAGCCACAAGGCATCCTCTGTTAGCCGTCATCAGCAACCTTGTCAAATAAAGTTGCGCTTGTTTTGGTTATTACAGGCCACTGCTACAGTACAGAACTAGCTGGAGGACATGTGACCTCCTCCGAATGGGTGGCGGTGAAGTCGCAAAAACTCCTTTTGCTTGCGTGCGTCCGGGACTCATGGCGCCGATTGAAAACAGCGGCGAGTTTCAGATTCTTTACAGTTTTACACCGCCTGAAGCCCCGCCCATCAGAAATACTTAGACTGAGAGGACCGGCCTCACTCTTTTGTATGTGTGTGCGTCTTTCTTTAGGAAACACTGGAAGAGGGTCCCCACTTGGAAGTATGACACCCTTTGCACTCTGAACCGTCCCTGGAAGGAGGGATCCCCCACTCTGAGTTCCTTCTCCAGATTTCTTCCTTGTTAATTAAGGGAGTCGTTTCTTGCCCTTAGGGGGGCGGGGCTAGGGGGGTGTCATCATCACATGGCCCATAATCATATGGTCTGTAAAGCCCTTTGAGACTGTAACTGTGATTAAGGGCTATACAAATAAAATTGACGTGACTTGGAAGCTTTTTGTTGACTGATGAACAAGGGAGGTTGAGAAATTGACCGAAGGAAAATACATTTGGTTTAAAGACGATTTAACGTGTGTGCTCATGTGTACATCTGCGTCTATGCGTGTGTGTGTGTGTGTGACGGTAATGCTGCAGGAGCTTTTCAGGCCATGGATAGTGTGTGTAATTCAAGCTGGCATGGGGATGTGTGTGTGTGTGTGTGTGTGTGTGTGTGTGTGTGTGTGTGTGTGTGTGTGTGTGTGTGTGTGTGTGTGTGTAAGAGAATAAACGAGCCATATACACAGACACACACACACACACCCTCATCCTTGTCAGTTGTTAGTGCCTTGCTAGCGACATGGTAGCCCTGTAAATAAACCCTTAACCCCCGGCCCGGCGCTTGTCTGGCTTTCCATGCTGGGGGGAATAGAACCCCCAACCTCGCCTAAACAGATGCTCTGATCAGATGGCCACAGAGCATTATATTCACAGAATACATTTCTATCAAAATAACCACAAAACATGTATATATTTAGTGTGTGTGGCTAGTGCTGTGCTGGAACTTTGATAGCTCCCCATCTCTCTCTCTCTCTCTCTCTCTCCCTCCCTCCCTCTCACTCTCCCTCCCTCTCTCTCATCTCTTATGCAGCAGAATCAACATAACTCTGTGCTCCGCCGTTTGCATATCCTCAACCCATCCTCACATCTTCCTCATTCTGATGGAGATATCTCCGCCAGATAATGAGAGCCTGCAGTCAACCCTCCTCCTCCTCCTCCTCTGCCTCCCGACCCTTTCTCTTTGCCTTTCTTCCATCATCGCCGGCTCCTTCCGTTTTTCTGTCAGTCCCGTCTCATCCCCCCCCTCCCCCCTCTCTCTCCTCTCCCCCCCTCTCCCCACCCCTCCCTCCTCTCTCCTTCTCCTCCCCCCCATCCCCCCTCCCTCTCTCTCCCTCCCTCCCTCTCTCCCTGGCAGATGAATTGAATATGTAAGCCATCGGATGTGAATGAATAAAGCATTGCGTCTCAAACACACACTGGTGACACCTTATTAACCACATGTCAGCAGCACATGACAGCTGGAAAACACACACACACACGCACGTGCACACGCACACACACAGACAGACAGACAGACAGACAGACAGACAGACAGACAGACACGCACCACCCACGTTTGCGCTTACTTACACAGACACAGATTTGACGTATTTGCACAAACACACAACACAGACACTTTTATACATTTTGGGGTTCACACACAAGTGCACACACACATGACACAAACACACACACACTATATAGACACACAACAGCCCCCCTAATTAGTTTTGTAATTTTTCTGTTGAACTCTGCGACGTGGTGAATTTCAATCCGCTGAGAGACAGTTAACACAGCAAACCTGTTGGCATGTATTTGGTGGGGGATCTGTGGTGGTCCCGGTGATGACCATCACCGAGTCACCGAGTCATCGGCACCCGGTGGCAAGGTTTGTTCTCCGGCAAACATGACAAGACAGATGAAGTCTCTAAAGATAGCTAGAGCTGCAACCCCAAGCATCAACCCCAAACATACTGGAATATTGATGAACATAATACAGTTTAACCTTTCACTTTTTATAAACTTGCTTGACTTAGATAATATTTATACAGTATATACACACACAGAGACACACTCGTGCAGACACACACACACACAAACGCACATGCACAAATGTGTTCTTGTGAATTGTTGTATGCTGATATACTGTATATATATATTAAGACCCACCAAAGACAATTTTTATAGACTACAAGACTACAAGACTGGGTGGCAGTAGCTCAGGAGGTAAGAGCGGTTGTCTGGGAACTGGAAGGTTGCTGGTTCGATCCCCGGGCTCCGCCTAACCAAGAGTCGAGGTGTCCCTGAGCAAGACACCCTAACCCTGACGTGTTGGTTGTTACCTTGCATGGTTGACACCGCCGTCGGTATATGAATGGGTGAATGTGAGGCAATACTGTAAGTGCTTTGGATAAAGCACTATATAAATGCAATCCATTTACATTATAAAAATCTTGGGGGGGGACTGACCTCTGACGATGAGGCCGGCAAAGTTGGAGACCCCGGAGCCGCGCTCTGATTGGGTGACGCAGCGGTACAGGTCTTGGTCCTGATTGGTCACCTCCTTGAGTCGGAAGGAGGCGGCGAAGCGTCGGTGGTTGATGTTCTTGGTCTTGGCCACGGGAATGTCCTCGCCGTTCCTCCTCTGGGCAACAACAACAACAAAAACAACAACAAAAACAGACACACAGTCAGGGTGGTGTTAGAGCCTTTGGAAGGATGAGGCTGAGGGAGGGGGTGGGAAAAAATTGCTAACAGTCAGCAGAAGAGAACACCGATGTGGCTAATGAGGGGTTAAACGCTTTGCCCAAGGTCATAAAGCAGCGCTGCCGAGAGCGAGCATGCACACACACACACACACACACACACGCACCCCGATAGAGACACACACGCACACACCGATAAAGACACACACACACGGGCACACACAGAAGTGGACAAACACACACACACAGGCGTGCGCGCGCGCACACACACACGGATACACACAAAGGTCATAACCACAATACAACCCCTAATGCAATCAGCAGCAATTAAACTCATCTTAATCAACTTGCTAGGATGTTTAGCCCACAGAAATCGTGTGTGCGTAGGCGCATGAGTGTGTGTGCATATGCGCCTGTGTGTCGGATTGGATCTTCTCAACTAAAACCTGGTCGGTCGCACACCGGAGACGAGCCCCACTGAGCGGCATGTGTATCGCCAAGTAGAAGAAACCAAAAAAACGACAACACACAGAATGGCGGGAAGATTTGATTTGAGGTGCTGTGTTCCGTGTTTAATATCTAGTGGCAGGCCGGTGAACGGATGGAGCGGCGTGATGAGGTGCGTCAAGGGTTCTGAGCAGGCCGGGAAGTTGTATCGCCATGCCGACGGCCCGCTTGGTCTGAACACCCTCATCAAAAATACTATTATGGGATGCGACACATTCATTGGCCAGTGTGAACATTTGGCTGTGCCATTTATCCCACCAAGCTAACACACTAGAATAGGAAACGCACATAATTTGCATATATATATATATATATATGCAACAATGTTTCCTTAAAAAGATCATTTGATTGAATTTATCCCTCACGATCCTCTATGGCAGTGTAATGACACTGCCTCTGTGTGTGTGTGTGTGTGTGTGTGTGTTGGAGGGATGGATGTAGGAGGGATCGGGGCCAGTGAGTCAGATCAGTGCTACCAGTCACGCGCACATGATTGACGAGGTGACAGCCCGCCGCAATCACACGCACACGCGACCGTGACACCCGCCGCTTCAAAGATTTATCTAACTTGACACAGGCAGGGCCACGCGCGCACGCGCACACGCACACACACACACACACACACACACACACACACACAGTGTGTATGAAACGAAATAGGATCAGAAAATCACTGCTGTTTGATATTGATAGTGTGATTCCCATACACACACACACACACACACATAAACAAACAAACAAACAAACACACACACTAACACACACTATCACTATTTTGAAACAACAATTTCCTGCGGGGTTTTGATACAGATTCCCCATCAACAGGAAAATTACCTGTGTGTCAGTGTGGATTTTCTACAGTGCATATTGTATCTTTAATATTTTATCTTGTAGTTGCTGTCATATGGTGTGTGTATCTGGTGTGTGTGTATTTGTTTGTGTGTGTATTATTGTGTGTGCGTGTTGCAGATGGCTGTCAGAGAGGTGCAGGCTGGGAAATGTCTCATCAGAGTTTGACATCCACCACACACACACACACACACACACACACGAAACGGGATGATGAACAATGAAGTGGTGTCTGCAGACCAGGCTCACAGCCTTCGATGTGATTCAAAACAACACAAGCCGCATAACAAACAAACAAATACAATGTAATCTATACTACTAGACTCACAACACAGAATTTCGGAAACAAACAAAAAATATATATACTGGAAAGAAAAGTCCAGAACAATGAATGTACAAAATATGTCGATGCTTGTGTTTGGGGCAGAACAACAGCATGCAATCGTAAATAAGTAAATAAATAAATAAAAGTATGTATAAATTAAGAAAACAAGAAACAGATCAAATGGGTGCAGTGAGGAATGGAAGTGGGTCATAATAGGACTCTAGAGGGACTAATAGTAGACAACACAACGGCTCTGTTCTCCGCTGTCTTCTTGGTTTGTTTTGTAGATGCTTTTCATCACATTTATTATGTGCACAAGAAAGGAGGGGGGGAGGGCCCGGAGGCGGGGGCTTCGTTCCCTGAGTACTATGTTGTGTGTGTGTGTGTGTGTGTGTGTGTGTGTGTGTGTGTGTGTGTGTGTGTGTGTGTGTGTGTGTGTGTGTGTGTGTGTGTGTGCGTGTACTGTACATATGACAGACGATGGAGAGAGATAGAGAAAGGAAAGTTGTGGCATTTGTGTGGAACAAGACAGACAGGCGGAGATAGAGACAGCAAGAGAAAGAGAGAGAGAAGGAGAGCAGAGAGGGGCGAGAGAGAGACAGAGAAGCGAGAGAGAGAGAGAGAGAAGAGACAGGAGAGAGAGAGGAGCAAGAGAGGCGAGAGACAGGAAGAAGGCAGACAGAGACAGACAGAGCAAGCGAGAGAGAGAGTAAGAGACAGGAAGAAGGCACCCAGAGCCACCAGGCATCCTCTGTGTTAGCCGTCATCAGCAACCTTGTCAAATAAAGTTGCCCCTGTTTTGGTTATTACAGGCCACTGCAACAGTACAGAACTAGCTGGAGGACATGTGACCTCCTCCGAATGGGTGGCGGTAAAGTCGCAAAAACTCCTTTTGCTTGCGTGCGTCCGGGAGTCATGGCGCCGATTGAAAACAGCGGCGAGTTTCAGATTCTCTACAGTTTTACACCGCCTGAAGCCCCGCCCATCACAAATACTTAGACTGAGAGGGCCGGCCTCACTCTTTTGTATGTGCGTGCGTCTTTCTTTAGGAAACACTGGAAGAGGGTCCCCACTTGGATGTATGACACCCATCGCACTCCGAACCGTCCCTGGAAGGAGGGATCCCCCACTCTGAGTTCCTGCTCCAGATTTCTTCCTTGTTAATTAAGGGAGTCGTTTCTTGCCCTTAGGGGGGCGGGGCTAGGGGGGTGTCATCATCACATGGCCCATAATCATATGGCCTGTAAAGCCCTTTGAGACTGTAACTGTGATTAAGGGCTATACAAATAAAATTGACGTGACTTGGAAGCTTTTTGTTGACTGATGAACAAGGGAGGTTGAGAAATTGACCGAAGGAAAATACATTTGGTTTAAAGACGATTTAACGTGTGTGCTCATGTGTACATCTGCGTCTATGCGTGTGTGTGTGTGTGTGACGGTAATGCTGCAGGAGCTTTTCAGGCCATGGATAGTGTGTGTAATTCAAGCTGGCATGGGGATGTGTGTGTGTGTGTGTGTGTGTGTGTGTGTGTGTGTGTGTGTGTGTGTGTGTGTGTGTGTGTGTGTGTGTGTGTGTGTGATACAGGCTGGCATGATGATGTGTTCTGTCACTGCAGTGACCAGAGGGCAAGACTTTATTAGAGCTAGGCTATGACCAAACAACTAGTGACACACACACGCGCACACACACTTCAAACTTTTTGCATCTTGGATCTTAACATCATCCATGTTCCCTTTTCAACCTCTAGCCATCCATCCATCCATCCATCCACCCAACCACTCCTCTTCCATCCATCCATCACTTATCACCTGTTCTCCACCCACTCCATCCATCCATCTCACGCAGACTCCACCCACACTACAGTATTACTTAAAGCGTCACACTCAAATGAATCACAGCTCTCTATACGTTACGGGTTGTTTGATACAGTGGGTCTAATGTGTGTGTGTGTGTGTGTGTGTGTGTGTGTGTGTGTGTGTGTGTGTGTGTGTGTGTGTGTGTGTGTGTGTGGACAATCGCTTTCTCCTGCCCATCTTCTAACCACAATGCATAAATAAAGCAAATATAAATGTACATATGCTGTAATACATACTGTATATCTATGTATGTATGTGTGTGTGTGTGTGTGTGTGTGTGTGTGTGTGTGTGTGTGTGTGTGTGTGTGTGTGTGTGTGTATGTATGTATGTGTGCGTCTGTGCATATGAATACTGTTTGTCTGTACAACAAACTTGTCTAGATGTGTAATTTATTCACACATGGCCATAGTGCTGTGTATGACATTATAATATATATTATATCATTTTGTGTTCTCTTCAATGTACTGGTCTCAGAGAGTCCAAGTCTCCACCATTCAAAGGACATACCATGTCAAGATTTATGATCATTATCATTCATTTGATATTATATGCCAAGTGTGTGTGTGTGCATGTGTGTACGTGTGTGTGTGTGTGCACGTGTGTGTGTGTGCACGTGTGTGTGCGTGTTTGAGAGTGTGTGCGCGTACCTGCAGCCAGAGTTTATTACTGGATGTATCTCTCCCGGTGGCGATGCACTGGAAGGTGGCGTTCTGTCCCGCGTTCACCTCCACATCGCCCAGCCGCAGGAAATGTGGCGACTTATCTACAGGGGCGGGAGGTCAGAGGTCAGTACAAGCACAGAGAGGAATGAGTGCCGGCCCAAGACCATAAACTCATGGGGATGGCGTTGTGACGACAAGCGTGACTAGGGCGGTCTCCACACACGGATGCACCCACACACACGATCGATGCTGCACTTGTAAAGCACCTATATGTATACCGTGCACAAAGCCTTTCCGCACTTAAATGACGGTGAATAGGGTTAATAGGGTCAGTGTCGATTATGACTGTAAGGGCCTCCAGGCATCTCCAAACTTTAATGCTAATAATGAAATAAAATAAAAAGCTTTTTTCTCAGGGTCCAGTCGTTGACGTTTCATTCAGGCGAGGCGATTCCAATCATAGATAGCACACCCTTGTGGTGATGGGATTTGTGAGTGTGTGTGTGTGTGTGTGTCTGTGTGTCTGTGTTTATATACCTATAGGTATTCTGTGTGTGTGTGTGTGCGCTTGTGTATGTGTGTGCATGTGTGTGCGTGCATGCACGTGCATTTGTGTGTGTGTGTGTGTGTGTGTGTGCGTTTGTGGCGCATGCGCGTGTGTCCAGAAAATGCAGCTGCAGGGATGAATGCGTCCACTGTGGAGGTTGAGGGCTCCGAGTGTCCTTGTCCAAAGTAACAAATGCAACGACCACCGAACACACAGAACCCCGGCTTTCCGTGGGTCTCATCGCTACGGGCTGCCGGCCCTCAGCGACGAACAGGGAGAACACGGGGTACATTAATGTGCTCTGTAGACGCTTTGCTATTTATTAATACACTTTAGAGACTGTGATCGACTGACGC
>PIJE02000561.1:122166-184338 GCA_002895965.2 Coryphaenoides rupestris | reverse complement strand
GTGTGACTTAGCCATATCACACGTCTGAGCCGCTGCCAAAAGAAAAGTCAACTGTGTGTGTGTGTGTGTGTGTGTGTGTGTGTGTGTGTGTGTGTGTGTGTGTGTGTGTGTGTGTGTGTGTGTGTGCATTTCAAGTCACTTTATGATCCGTTACACGATCGTCATTGTAATAATAGCGAAAGTAGTAAAATTACCAATCTTTCTTACCTGGTATTCGTTAGGCCAGAAAGTGGAGACGGCCAGCTCAGCTCTCAGCCAGTCTTTACCTACAGGGCCAACAGAAAGCACCATTCAGTGGAACAGTAAGTAAATGTGAGGTTGATGTGGTGGGTCTGGTCAGGCCCCTTACCGGTGTACGAGGTCATGTTCCAGATGGGGTTAGCCACGGGGCCCTTGTTAACCTGGGGGGTGGGGGGAAGAAATGGGGACATTCAACCAACAGACATTGGATGATTTAAAAAAAACGAATCAATAAGTAACATCACCGGGAGGACAGGTTTGGATTGGTCCTAAAATAAGCATTTATAACCCACATTTCAACGTACGAGCGCGTTTCTACACATCCCCCTGATCCGTGCTGTGATCTGCTCCAGGAACATTTTGAAAATCGGAAGACGGAGTTGCTTGGTGTCGTGGGAGAAGGGAAATGCAGTCTGACTCTGCTCCACCCTCCAACCCCACCGCCCCCCCTCCTCCTCCTCCGGTGTCAAAACTCTCCATCACCATGCCTTGATCCGCCCTTGCTCTGCCAGGGAACGGCATCACGCTAAAAGCTAATATCAATATCACATAACGCACTCAGTCGCCGGGAAATAAACATGCGACCAAACATCGAGTCAACACACACACACACAGATTTTACTGGTGGTTTGAACTGATGAGGAGCACAAGAGACACACACACCCCCGCCCTCAAAAAAGGTCACCTCAGCTGCTCCAACGTCTCAACTGTGTCTAGATGTTGACTTGCTAGCGCCGGGGTGTTCTGCCGTAAATCATCGGAGCTGAAAATGTTTCCCGATTAATTTTTTATTTGATATATTTGACGATGGTAAAGCAACAACATGCTCTGATCTCGATTCTACATCAAACCAAATGCACACCGACTGTATATAATATATTAATAATATAATAATAATAATAAAAAATGACTGACATGAAGCGACATTTTCCCTTGATCCTCAGATGATGGCTCTTCCCATCACTGTGAAATCGAAATTCTCCCAAGCAATGGGAGAATTTAGGGGTTTAATGCCTAATCTAATCTAATGGGGATCATGCACGGGGCTTTACCCCACTGATGACATCTCTTCAAATCAATATGAAAACGATTACTGTAAAGTTTGTACTTTGCGTCCACTGCCCTCATAGCCCTCATAGACAACAAGGCATGTACTGTAAATATGCTCAACTATTAAAGCTGGGCTATTGATTGTAATGACGGAGAAGTATCTTATCTTAATAATGTAAGGAAACGCACAGATGAACTATCTATGGCTGTTTATTAAATATTTTGAAAAGTTGATATTCACCAAATGAACCATCATGAGCACGATAAGGTCGGTGGGAGGTTTCTAAACGTCGGTTCCGGTTTCATTGCAACCCTATATTGCACGACCATCCACAATCTGCCCGCTCCACTTGGGGGCACAACAGGCTGAAAGAAAGAGGGGGTCTGGGTCCTGGGTGGGGGCCCCCGGAGATCTACCTTGACCAGGACGTTGAGGGTGCCTGGGCTGGAGCCGTCGAGGCTGGTCAGGAGGTAGTTGAAGTCGATGCAGTGGGTGTCGTTCTCCTTCATGACGGGCAGCTGGAAGCGCGCCTTCTCCCCGACGTCGTGCTGGGAGACGTCCACCGACATGTACGCACCTTCACACACACAGACAGACAGACAGACAGTGAGTTAACATGTGATGAAATACCTTCAAATAACTCTACAACTTGACCTTCCTGTGGCATATTTTACAATAACAGATGTACTGTAAACGGGATTAAAATAAAGCGTTGTGCATATTCTCAGATTATCTGAGACTGTTAACACTTTTACCGGTATTACTGGGATTAAAAGATTAAAAAAAGGATGGATGTTATCATACTGGCATAATACAATGGTGTGGGGACCATTTAAAGTCTAGTGGTGTTTCAGTCAAATGTGTTACACAACAATGAAAAATCCCCGATCACCGGGTGGGCCGAGCAAACGCTGATCCCTTTACATTGAGTAGCGAATTGTAAATTATGAGAATGGGCTGGGGGAGGGGAGGGAGGGGAGAATGGAGACTAATCCAATAACCGGGCGAGAATATTTAGTTTGAAGATTGACTATTGTGTTTGTGCCTTTGTGCATATTTAAACACATTTGTGTGTTTTGTTGTCAGTTCCTGTTTGGACGTGCTGTGCTGTTTCCAGCCGTGGATTAGCCAAAACAATAAGCACTAATCACTATTGTGCCCACAGTTTATTGTATGCAGGCAGTCTCTCGCTCTCCTACAATGTGACTTCCATTATAACATGCAAATTGGATTAACCAGAAAGAGAGGAAGTGTTATGTATAAATTGCGAGGAATGGGTGTTGTGTGCGTCGTGTTCGGTTTTTCGCTTTCTCCCGCGTTCTCTACACACAAGAGACACGACAAGCAACGCAGACGACGGGGGAGAGAGGCCTCCTCCGCGATCGTGCGCACACACACACACACACACACACACACACACACACACACACACACACGCGCGGCAAAAGCATCTGGTAGAGATCCTTGCTGATTACCACAACATCTGCACGGACGGACCATCCTGTCACCGCCGGTGTAGCCCGTCCAGATGCCTTCGGTTTCCCCCGGCAGACAGACACAGGGCGGTCCGTCGAGTTGTCTGCTGTCAGAACTCCTAGCGGGGCCCGCGTCACAACGCAGTGTGTTATCCCTTCCGTTAGCTTCCTCTAACCGTTCTTATATCTCTATTCCACATATATATTATATGTACACGTATATTCCTATGTTCCTCTATATATGAAAAGTTATGTTTTTACAATGAAAATAGTACCCAAACTTGAGACATATGATTATATTAAAGGGGACATATTATGCCACCAGGTGTGAGTGTGACTAGCCATCGCAAGCCATTTCACAATTGCCATGTGACTACCGTCTAGTGACATCACAAGTGGGCATGTCCACCTAGATGTATGCTGACTAGATTTACCTGTCGGTACAGTCCACTGTGGTAGGCTGGTAGACTGATCTAGTCATCATACATCTTGGTGGACATTCCCACTTGTGATGTCACTAGACGGTAGTCACATGGCAATTGTGAAACGGCTTGCAATGGCCAATCACACTCACACCTGTTGGCATAATATGTCCCCTTTTAAGAATATATATTTTTTACCTCTATTTAGTATTAGGGTACCCCGACTATGTTTGCATGTATCCCACTAGAACTAGCGTCTCACGGCCCGGGCTGACATTTGAGGACAACAGCCGTTTATAATAGATTCAGATGACGCTCTGTGCCAAACGACAGCGGAGCGGAAGGGGCTGGTTGGTCCACATGGGCACTTTGTGTCATACGGCAAATGATATCCCACCCAAACCCAACTGGCAAAGTACTGGCCATTCACACGACACACCCATCCCATCCCCATTCAAACACTTAGTGCCGTCACACACACACACACACACACACACACACACACACACAACACACACACACACACACACACACATACACACACACAGAGCGCCACCACCACCACCTGTTCGTCAAGCTTTCAAAACGGTCCCTCGAGCCGCTATCGAGGTCAATACAGAAATGAAACAAAAAACCATCAAACGAATGTGATGAAATTTGCGACAAAGGCACAGACCTGTGTGTTTTCTTTTCCTTCTGAGAGAGTGTCTTCCATTTGTAATGACTTTATAATTTAAATGTGTTCATTCCGCAATATATTGATGTTATGTCAATATATGAGTGATATTGTGATATGAGACTAGATATCGTCTTAGATTTTGGACACTAACATCGTGATATGGCAGAAGTATTGTCTTCTCCTGGTTTCTGTAGGCTGCATTACAGTAAAGTGATGACATTTTCTGAACTAACCGTTCTAGACTGTTCTAGAGTTTTGCCCACTTCATCATTATATTCCACATGACTGGTGACTATTCATCAACAATCTCCATTGTGTCTACCGGAGCATACAAAAATAGGCTTTACTATATGGTTATTTTAGACTAATAGACTATTTAATTCATGGAATTACAAGAAAACATCCTATAATCGAGATGTATACATTGTTATCCCGGGGATTAATAAAGTTATTCTTCTTCTCTTATCCAGTCATTAACTGACCGATATGGCGAGGATTTTGGCCCTTACCGCCCCAGCCCTCCATATCCATAACACTGTCTCACCTCCGTCCGTCTGTCTGTCTGTCTGTCTGTCTGTGTGTGTGCAGGTGCGTACATGTCGGTGGACGTCTCCCAGCACGACTGTTCGTCAAGCTTTCAAAACGGTCCCTCGAGCCGCTATCGAGGTCAATACAGAAATGAAACAAAAAACCATCAAACGAATGTGATGAAATTTGCGACAAAGGCACAGACCTGTGTGTTTTCTTTTCCTTCTGAGAGAGTGTCTTCCATTTGTAATGACTTTATAATTTAAATGTGTTCATTCCGCAATATATTGATGTTATGTCAATATATGAGTGATATTGTGATATGAGACTAGATATCGTCTTAGATTTTGGACACTAACATCGTGATATGGCAGAAGTATTGTCTTCTCCTGGTTTCTGTAGGCTGCATTACAGTAAAGTGACATTTTCTGAACTAACCGTTCTAGACTGTTCTAGAGTTTTGCCCACTTCATCATTATTTCTGAACTAACCATTCTAGACTGTTCTAGAGTTTTGCCCACTTCATCATTATATTCCACATGACTGGTGACTATTCATCAACAATCTCCATTGTGTCTACCGGAGCATACAAAAATAGGCTTTACTATATGGTTATTTTAGACTAATAGACTATTTAATTCATGGAATTACAAGAAAACATCCTATAATCGAGATGTATACATTGTTATCCCGGGGATTAATAAAGTTATTCTTCTTCTCTTATCCACTGACCGATATGGCGAGGATT
This sequence comes from Coryphaenoides rupestris, assembly GCA_002895965.2. Classification (NCBI taxonomy): domain Eukaryota; kingdom Metazoa; phylum Chordata; class Actinopteri; order Gadiformes; family Macrouridae; genus Coryphaenoides; species Coryphaenoides rupestris. The sequence continues at coordinate 179,195 of PIJE02000561.1, read as the reverse complement.
TTGGCCCTTACCGCCCCAGCCCTCCATATCCATAACACTGTCTCACCTCCGTCCGTCTGTCTGTCTGTCTGTCTCGCCATATCGGTCAGTTAATGACTGGATAAGAGAAGAAGAATAACTTTATTAATCCCCGGGATAACAATGTATACATCTCGATTATAGGATGTTTTCTTGTAATTCCATGAATGAAATAGGTCTATTAGTCTATTATAGTCTAAAATAACCATATAGTAAAGCCTATTTTTGTATGCTCCGGTAGACACAATGGAGATTGTTGATGAATAGTCACCAGTCATGTGGAATATAATGATGAAGTGGGCAAAACTCTAGAACAGTCTAGAATGGTTAGTTCAGAAAATGTCATCACTTTACTGTAATGCAGCCTACAGAAACCAGGAGAAGACAATACTTCTGCCATATCATGTTACAGTGTCCAAAATATAAGACGATATCTAGTCTCATATCACAATATCACTCATATATTGACATAATATAAATATATTGCGGAATGAACACATTTAAATTCTAAAGTCATTACAAATGGAAGACACTCTCTCAGAAGGAAAAAAAAAACACAGGTCTGTGCCTTTGTCGCAAATTTCATCACATTCGTTTGAATGCACTCAATGATGGTTTTTTGTTTCATTTCTGTATTGACCTCGATAGCGGCTCGAGGGACCGTTTTGAAAGCTTGACGAACAGGTGGTGGTGGTGGCGCTCTGTGTGTGTGTATGTGTGTGTGTGTGTGTGTGTGTGTGTGTGACGGCACTAAGTGTTTGAATGGGGATGGGATGGGTGTGTCGTGTGAATGGCCAGTACTTTGCCAGTTGGGTTTGGGTGGGATATCATTTGCCGTATGACACAAAGTGCCCATGTGGACCAACCAGCCCCTTCCGCTCCGCTGTCGTTTGGCACAGAGCGTCATCTGAATCTATTATAAACGGCTGTTGTCCTCAAATGTCAGCCCGGGCCGTGAGACGCTAGTTCTAGTGGGATACATGCAAACATAGTCGGGGTACCCCAATACTAAATATCTCGGTAAAAAATATATATTCTTAAAAGGGGACATATTATGCCAACAGGTGTGAGTGTGATTGGCCACATCACAAGTGGGAATGTCCAGCTAGATGTATGATGACTAGATCAGTCTACCAGCCTACCACAGTGGACTGTACCGACAGGTAAAGCTAGTCAGCGTACATCTAGGTGGACATGCCCACTTGTGATGTCACTAGACGGTAGTCACATGGCAATTGTGAAATGGCTTGCGATGGCTAGTCACACTCACACCTGGTGGCATAATATGTCCCCTTTAATATAATCATATGTCTCAAGTTTGGGTACTATTTTCATTGTAAAAACATAACTTTTCATATATAGAGGAACATAGGAATATACGTGTACATATAATATATATGTGGAATAGAGATATAAGAACGGTTAGAGGAAGCTAACGGAAGGGATAACACACTGCATTGTGACGCGGGCCCCGCTAGGAGTTCTGACAGCAGACAACTCGACGGACCGCCCTGTGTCTGTCTGCCGGGGGAAAACCGAAGGCATCTGGACGGGCTACACCGGCGGTGACAGGACGGTCCGTCCGTGCAGATGTTGTGGTAATCAGCAAGGATCTCTACCAGATGCTTTTGCCGCGCGTGTGTGTGTGTGTGTGTGTGTGTGTGTGTGTGTGTGTGTGTGTGTGTGTGTGTGTGTGTGTGTGTGTGTGTGCGCGCGCACGATCGCGGAGGAGGCCTCTCTCCCCCGTCGTCTGCGTTGCTTGTCGTGTCTCTTGTGTGTAGAGAACGCGGGAGGAAAGCGAAAAACCGAACACGACGCACACAACACCCATTCCTCGCAATTTATACATAACACTTCCTCTCTTTCTGGTTAATCCAATTTGCATGTTATAATGGAAGTCACATTGTAGGAGAGCGAGAGACTGCCTGCATACAATAAACTGTGGGCACAATAGTGATTAGTGCTTATTGTTTTGGCTAATCCACGGCTGGAAACAGCACAGCACGTCCAAACAGGAACTGACAACAAAACACACAAATGTGTTTAAATATGCACAAAGGCACAAACACAATAGTCAATCTTCAAACTAAATATTCTCGCCCGGTTATTGGATTAGTCTCCATTCTCCCCTCCCTCCCCTCCCCCAGCCCATTCTCATAATTTACAATTCGCTACTCAATGTAAAGGGATCAGCGTTTGCTCGGCCCACCCGGTGATCGGGGATTTTTCATTGTTGTGTAACACATTTGACTGAAACACCACTAGACTTTAAATGGTCCCCACACCATTGTATTATGCCTGTATGATAACATCCATCCTTTTTTTAATCTTTTAATCCCAGTAATACCGGTAAAAGTGTTGTTAACAGTCTCAGATAATCTGAGAATATGCACAACGCTTTTAATCCCGTTTACAGTACAGTATCTGTTATTGTAAAATATGCCACAGGAAGGTCAAGTTGTAGAGTTATTTGAAGGTATTTCATCACATGTTAACTCACAGACGAGGCACTACTTGACTATAACCTATAAGTGACAATTAGACAATTAGAATGCTAATAGGCATTCTTGGCAATTACACCAAGATGGCTGACAGGGCTGGTAAAATGGCTGCCAGCATGTTGTGTTGCGGCGATAATAAATACATGTCATTCCAGAGACCTAGATATGTCAGTGAGCGTGCAATGTGGTTCATAACGGCAGAATCATTGAAGAACACAACTTTATAGATCAATGGCTGTGGCACAACAACAAGATAATTTTTCTGACTTAGAATTTTTTAATTACATTTCGGCCTGCCTCCATACAATTTTCCATCTTCTTAAGTTAGTTATACATGTAATTTGTAAGCAACCGGTATTGTCAGTTTGCAGGTACTAAATATATAAAAAAATAATAATGATATGTTTTTCTGAAGAGATGGAAACAAGCAGGCGGTTGTCACGACCCAGAGGTTGACGCTCGCGAGCAGACATCAGAAAGACGGCTGACATCCGCGTGCTGGCAGCGCTCTTAAAATGGCTGAGGTCGGGAAATCATTCAATGTTCAAGATGGCTGCCGTTACACCGACTCCACACCGACGGCTTGGGAGGATGCGGCTAAAAATACCTCCGTGGCGGTGGCGGCGGCGGCGGCGGCGCCTCAGAGACCTAGATATGTCACATAACGACAGCGGCAAACAACAGACAGACGACAGAAGACGGTCGACTCCGGTGCGTGGAAAAACAATAACAGACCTGCTGCGAGAATCACAGTTAATGGGCAATTTGGCTCCCACCACTGTGTGTTCCTAGCGGGTCAATTAAAGTGAATGGTGACACGCCGGGGTGGAAGGTGGAAGGTGGAAGGTGGTGGTGGTGGCTGGAGGCGATCAATGTCAATATTGTGACCACGAGCTAAAAATAAGCGATCAGAATCACTTAAACTCCCCTGGATCGGCTCCATAAAACCATGGCTGTGGAGTGATAAACGCTGAAATATGCAGCAGTCTGCTGAATGTTTTATTGTACTATTAGCACTACTAATAGTAGTATAAAACATATACTCTTCGATGTGCTGTGCTAAAATATATCATTACGAGAGCAGCCCACCTCCCCGTACTGCATCCATCTATATTACCGTGACTGTTTCTTTTACTTGACCACATAATAACATCGGAGGTAGCGAGCGGGCGAGAGAGGGAGAGAATTACATGCCTGCTGGATTTCCAGCGTTCGGGGGGCCTCACGTCGACAACAACAACATCCTCATCATCATCATCATCATCCGTGAAAGTGTATATCTGCATTTGTCAGCTGAGGCGCAGAGAGACTGAGCCAGTGTCCCATGTACCTTACCGCTGGCAGGCTGCGGGCTAACCCAGTGCTGCCAGTGAGAGGTGCCAATGTAGGATCCAGCCCCTGGCGAGGCTACTGTTGCCAACACTCACCCCCCCACCACACACACACACACACACACCCCTCAGAGAGATTAGATGCCAGAGTTTTATTTCCATTGTAAACGCGTGCCAACCCCCGTCTCTGTGTTCTGTGTGTTGCCTATAGCAGGGACTTGGAAACTTGGAAAATAAAATAAAATCAATGCGCACTGCCTTGGCTAAAGTGCTCATCCACACGGTCCCGAACGGCGTCATGTAACGGCATACCCTGTTATAGAACCTACCCACACCACATGTCCACATGAAACCCATTGAGCATTGAAAACGTTGTAAATCACCCACACTATTGGATGAGATTCCCACCTCCCATTTACACAGAGATGAACACACCCCCGACACACACACAATGTGTGTGTGAAAGCATTACGGTCTCTAAAAGTCACTCTAAGAGCATGTCATGACTGCAGGCAGGTAGACCCGCCCTAAAGGACCCGAATCGCCGGTAGGTCGCCGGTCAGCCGATGTCCGACAAGTGCACAAGAAGAAAAGTGGAAGTAAGCAAAGCAGCTTTCGACAAAAGGTTCTCCTCATTTTGTCGAAATATTCCCGATTAAAAGTCGTGATATTACGGAACTGTGGTGAAGGAGAGAGTGGTGTGACAATGAGCCGCATTAGGCCAACGCTGCTTTGTTCCATGTGTGCATCACAATATAACGGTTTGGATATCTGCAGCCCGACTGATTCTGAACTTGAGCTCTGGGGCACGATGGACGACGACTTCTCCTTCCCATCTTCGAGGCATCCGGGATCATCCGGGATTTTATTTTTAAACCCCTCCCACTTTCAACCCCTCCATCTTTAGTTTGAACCCCTCCTCACTGCCCATTGTTCGGTATTTTCATCGGTTATCTTCTACTCTGTATAGAGTAAGAGAATATTTTAAAAGCACCATGTGTTCTCAGATGTTAATAATCTTAAGAAGCGGACTTGCCCTGGTGCCCTATGACAAGGCATTTAACCCCCTGCTAATATTGCGCCGGAGTCTGCCCATAAATATCAAACAGTATTATTGGACCGGCTACACACAGTTATTGGGAGCAGAGAGCGAACAGGAAACGTGTGTGTGTTAGAGCGTGTGTGTGTTAGTGTGTGTGTGAGAGTTAAAGGGTTCCTGTTGAACCGAACCTTTCCCTAAATGTCAGCCAGATTGCCTTGTCACCGTGATCAGTGCCAGAGATAAATAACGGCTTTATATTGTCATGGCAACCAGTGATACTGCTCTCATCCACACCGGGGAGAGAGGACAGTGGAAGAGCAAGTGTGTGTGTGTGTGTGTGTGTGTGTGTGTGTGTGTGTGTGTGTGTGTGTGTGTGTGTGTGTGTGTGTGCATGGGTGTTTCTTTGTGCACTTGCGTGGGTGTGTGTGTGTGTGTGTGTGTGCGCATGTGTGTGTGTGTGCGCGTGGGTGTGTACGTGTCTGTGCGTGTGTTTGGTCCTTTCCGGACACCACAGGTTAACGAGCAATTACATTTAGATGCGGGGGGGAGGGGGACTCTCACAGAAAATGTACTTCCTGGAGAGAATCAAACATTTGCGTATCCGTGGAGATTTGACCGGTGAGAGCATGTCTGATCCGGGACCCGCTCTCTAACATTTAACACACTGAACGCTGCACACTGGTTCACATTCTTCATGTCTTGTGGTTCAAATTCCCAAAGGGCTGATTACTGCTCCCTGTGTGTGTGCGCGCGTGTGCGTGCATGTGTGTGTGTGTGCGGGCGCGACTGCGCGTGATAGCGGGCTAATGTTCCACCATTGCTCTTTCACATTGTAAAAGTAGGCAACCTTGCCTGTTCGCCACCGTTGATTAATGACCTCATATTCCGTTAATTAGAGCTTCAGCCCCGAGGCAGAGAGATTTAACTTCCCCTTCATCATCATACTGAAGAGATGTTGGGGGGGGGGGGGGGGGTGGTGCGCATGCAGATGCTGGGGGGAGGGGAGGGTGGGGGAGGGGCAGGGCCTGGACCAATGAGAAGGTGACGACGACGGAGAGAGAGAGAGATCTATATGACAGACTTGATTGACGGATGCTTTAACGAAGACGCTGGCTGAGGCACACACCTGTCGGCAGCTCCGGGGACACATACGGCACTTCCTGGGTGTTGATGTGCGTCCAATCGAATTCGTCGTAGTGGTCCTGCTGGTAGTCACACTGGGTGAAGCCCTCGTCGAAAGTGCAGCTTCCTGGAATCGGAACGAAAACACAAAAGGGAAACGAGGCCGGTGAGTCACCTCATCAAAAAGCGGCCATTTTGGAGTCGAGAGCAACAGTAGTAACTGGGATTAATTAATTGATCAAATTAAAAAGACAGTTAAACGCAGAAACGTAGAACAAAGAGGTGGTCCTGTTCATACAATGAAACCCATGATGACCCATTTCCTTTTGCAGCTCTGATTGGCCGGCTGGTGAGGAGTACCGACACACACACACACACACACACACACACACATTCCGTGGTATTTTTTCTGGTGGTGACACTCACACGAGATGAAGATGAAAAGCACAGCAAGCGTAACTTAGCACAATAGAAGGTTCTAGAGGAAGAACTGATCCTCAAAGAGGACAGCCTGATCCAACGTCCTGTGGGTACCACTTCCCACGCCACAGAACGTCAAATAAAAGAAAGAGGATCCCTGAAGCAATTACTGTGATTAATGTACATCATCCGAGTCACAAAGGTTGATTAATACAGAACTTGGTATTTTTAATTCCTTTGATAAGACGTGTATTCTCCATTTATTACATAATGAGCTGTGTGTGTGTGTGTGTGTGTGTGTGCGTCTCCGTCTGTGTGTGCGTGCGTGTATGCATGTGTGCGCGTGTGTGCTCATTAACAAACCACCATGATCCCTCAGATCACGGAGACTTCACTCCAAGTCAAAATCACCTATGACTCAATCACTCATGGCTGCCCTCGGCCAATCATCTGTGCTGTCACCACAGCTAACGGGGTGTCTGAGCTGGTGGCTGCCTCCGGTCCGGACCCCCCCACCCACCTCCTCCACCGATGTGAAATCCCACTAATATAGAGAGACGCTGCTTGTCACCGACGGCCAGCCGCTGAACCAATCAACTTTCAATAATACCGGGCTCAGATTCGTAATAAAGCCGCCAGGAATATTGCGCCGGGGACCGCCTGCTATCCGACTCATCTCCCCGACTCATCTCCCCTGCCATAATAAAGTGGCCGGTGTCAACAATCGGGCTGGGAGGCGGATATGGCTGCTGGGATAGCATAGCCGCGGCGCTATCTGATTCATGCGGCTAATAACGGTAATAGCTTTGCTGCTGCTGCTACCGTAGCGGTCACCCGGCTGCCTCAACGGTCAGCCGGTGTGGCCTGCCGGCCGCCTGATTCAGGCTTGTGCTATCCAATGTTTGACCAGCAGCACAGACAGCAAAGGGGAGACGGCAAGACCCGCACCCACTGATGACATGTGCACTAGGATACGACGTACGACTAGATAGCAGCACGGCCAACACAATCTACTACTACTTTTTTGGGGGGAATTATTAGAATTCATGCTCGCTATCTTCCAACACTTAACACAAACACACACACATATTTAAGATCATGGTAAATGGTTAAATGGAATGCATTTTTATAGCGATTTTATCCAAAACGTTTTAAAATATTGCCTCACATTCAACCATTTATGCACACATTCATACGCCGATGGCGGTGTCAACCATACAAGGTCACAGCCAGCTCTTCGGGGGTTAGGCTCAGGGACACCTCGACACGAAGCGAGGTGGGGCTGGGAATGGAACCAGCAACCGGTTACAATCAGACAACTGTTCTACCTCCTGAGCCACTGCCACCATGTCAGGCATCAGGCATTTGTGTCAAGTGGAAGTGGAAAATTAGTTGCATGTGATGTGCACGTGCATGTGATGTGCACGTGCATGTGATGTGCACGTGCACATGCATGTGAGAGGCCCCACTCCTACAGAGTGTCAGTCACGACGAGTGTCTCGTTGTCAAGCAGGTCGTCTCTGTGCACGGTTTCAAATAGCAACACATTTCTAGTGTGAGTGTGTGTATGCGTACGTGTGTGTGTGTGTGTGTGTGTGTGTGTGTGTGTGTGTGTGTGTGTGTGTGTGTGTGTGTGTGTGTGTGTGTGTGTGTGTGTGTGTGTGATGCATCCCTTTCAGTGATGGCATGCACGTCGTGCCATCGCGTACACACGGCTCCAAAAGCCTCACTTAAAATCGTGCCTGCAGAACACAAAAGGGTTCGTGGGCTGTTTACTCTCAATACCAAGGGGACTGCTCAACACCGGGCTTTGAACCCGGCTCTGGAGCAACACACAATGCTGCTGTTGGGAATTCTCCAGATGGGATTCCTGCTTCAAGTCCTGCCGTGGGCTACGGAAGGGAAGGGGGAGGAGAAGCTCCACACTAAAAAGGAACCACGCCACCTCCACCCACTTATCTCTCCTGCTTTAATCTAAAAGATAGTGCAAAACCTGTTGCCCCCCCCCCCAAAGATGTTATGTTGCATTCCAAAGATGCAACATAAAATCCACTCCACAACAGACAGCGAAAGACATATTGATTCAGGTAATAGCAGAAAGTTAACATGTGTGTGTGTTTGCCTGGAATGCACTGCAACACTGTTATGTGCCGTTACGCTAGGAGGATAGACGTGACATTGTAGAGCAACACAGAGCCCAGGAATGTCCTCGTTTGAAATTCTTTTACACTTCAGATCTCACCAAGGTTTTCCCTACTGTTGAGCAAAGTTCCATTCGAGATGTATCGACTGTGTTCAGGCTGTGTGTGTGTGTGTCTTCTGTTAGAAAGGGTGCAGGAGGAAATCAAGTGTGTGAAACTGACCATAGATAATCACACACACACACACACACACACACACACACACACACACACACACACACACACACACACACACACACACACACACACACACACACACACACACACACACACACACACACACACACACACAGTTTCCTTGTGAACTTGAACCTGCAATTTTGGTGAACACTTCGTTGTTTTCCCAGTGTCGTGCCAGCTTGCCCACACACACGCGCACACACACACTAATGAGAAAAGCAGGCCTAGAGACATTATGGCTCTGTTGCATTCAGACTCTGTCTTGTATCCAGATAAATCCTAGAGGAGTCTGAGGCGGATTGCAGTCATGATTTTATATCCACGCTCTACATGTCACACAAGGGCTGACAACAACACCTCACAGTCTGGATTGTGGCTTCAGTATTTCAATTATTAAGTTAAAAACGACGAGACCACCGAGCCTGGATGACCACAACAAAATAAGCTTGATTTGAGACCAAGACCATCTGGCTATCATTATATCGATTAGATATCGAAGTAGAAAAGGAAGGTTTCTAAAAGCATACATGTTTTGAGAACAACATTCATTATGTCAACAACATGGTTCATTACTTACTTCATTACACATGCATCTATCAAAACGTACAAAAAAAGTAGTAAAAACAATATGTAGCTATACAATTTCAAATGCAGCTTTGGTCTCTTGAGGAGACTTGAAGAGGCCAATTCTTCCGAGACTGATTGAGCCGAGACAGACTCCAGACAGAGTCCAATGCACTCCAAGTCCAAGACGAGACCATTGAAAATTGGTCAAAAACCGATCTTATGCCCCAAAAAAATCCAACACACTGTTTTGAGGAAAGCTGTCCTCCGATCTAGTGGTGCAGTTGACCTTTTACTCTCAAAGTAACTCGTATATTATGTAGATATATATATATTTATTAATGTGGAATGAGAGTCACAGTCTATTTGGTCACACTGACACATACCGCGGACAACTTATCCCATTGTGTGTGTGTGTGTGTGTGTGTGTGTGTGTGTGTGTGTGTGTGTGTGTGTGTGTGTGTGTGTGTGTGTGTGTGTGTGTGTGTGTGTGTGTGCATGTGTGTGTGTGTGTGTGTGTGTGTGCATGTGTGTGTGTGTGTCTGCGCGCGTGGCTGTGTGCATGCATGTGTGTGTGTGTGTGTGTGTGTGTGTGCGGCCGTTCTCCATCCATCTTCTTGACTGAATCCTGAAAGTGTTCACACCTGTGCTGGAATGTGCTGCCGGCCCAGAGCGTTGTGGAGGTGAGACGTGAACACCGCAACACGTCTCCTGCTGCAGGAATGTGAGCGGCGGCCGTGTCTTTTCTTATCTGCGATCATACCCATACATACGTAAGGGTTTGAGTCATTTCACCAGGCATCAATTGATCATCTGTTCCAGAAGGCCGTAGTCATAGCAGAGAACTGCATCTGTTCATCATGACCACATGACTAGAGCGCTCAATAGTTAGTATATGTAGGCAGAGTAGATCAAGTTCTGTAGAGTTTTACAAAACCTGTGCTATCGGAGATATGGCATTAATATTTACATTGAGGGCATTTGGCAGATGCTTTGGTTCAAAGCGACTTACAATAAGTTTGAAAGAGTGAAACAACAACATATCACTGATGGGACAGTAATATTTTGATAGAACAAGTTTCAAGCACTCATAATGAGGTTTGAAGTGTCCCCAACAAATAAAACTAACGAGATATCAAAAATGTGCTGCGATTTTTATGCAAATTAATTAATGGTATGCTAAAGTGTTGAGTCTGTACTGATGGCGCGTGGCTGCCCCTCAGGACTATGAGGACTATAGCAGCAGCATAGTCTCAGCCTTGAAACTTGAACGGTTGGAAATGAAATGTTTCGGAGGATTGTGCTTTTTCCGGGCAATTGAAAAATTATTAAATGGTTGCCTTTGACATAGACTATAATACACTGGTCCAATGTCGAAATGCATTTTAGTTAGGGTGATAATTGAGAGACAGATAGATAGGTATCGATAGAGATAGATGGTTATAGATATAAATAGATAGCTATAGATATAGATAGATCGTTATAGATAGCTATAGATATACAGTAGATAGATGCTTATAGATATAGATAGATCGTTATAGATAGCTATAGATATACAGTAGATAGATGCTTATAGATATAGATAGATGGCTATAGATGTGAGACAGAGATATAATAGATGCTTATAGATAGGTGCAGAGAGAGAGACGTTGAGAGAAACAGCAAGAGAGAATGTACATCCAGATGGGTCATTAATGCACCTCCCCCCCCCCCCCAACCCCTCTATTCACAAGGACACAGAGAGGCCGACTGCATGCTAATCGCTTCCTAATCAGCCTTTGTGATTGGCTGCACCGCTAATGAAATAATAGTGCCTCATTTGCATAATACAATAATTAGAAGACTTGATAAAAGCTCAAGGACAGAGGAGCAAGTGCGGGCACACACACACACACACACACACACACACACTCTAAGGGGAGCCATGATTTAATGCATTATGGGATGGCATCTGACAAATCTTCCGCTGTCACTTTAAACTGCGATGTAATGCAGCAGCAGCAGCAGCAGATTAGACGGCTCCCACCGCTGATCAAACAGTGGGTCGGGGTCCGGGAGGGGCCCACGTGGGTCCTCTGATACGTACGTTCATACCAACAGGGTAACGCCGGGTCAAATTAGCTTTACGGTGGCCCTGAGTGGGTTGTTTACATGGTAGAGTTTAGTGGCCCCCTGCACTAGACTCCATTATACATACTAAGCGCACGCACGCACGCACGCACGCACGCACACACACACACACACACGCACACACGCACACACACACATATATATATATATATGTGTTATTTCAGCATTCCAACGAGGGGGGTTCTTCTCACAGAACACTTAAGTCAAAGGGGGCCCAGGGGGGGCATTTCACGGCCCTTTTGTCTGCCATTGCATGGCCCAGTTTGAGTTCATTTTCTCTGACTTTTCAACATAAATGAATCAATTGGAATGTGAACGTCAGAGGGGAAGGCAGTTCTGAGCAGGTAGGGTACGGGCACAATGAAATCAGAACAACTCGGCATGCAAAAGCGACTCAATGTCTAAAAATTCATCTCAGCAAAAGAAAAACCCCTGTTAACAGGGAGCCAAAGGAGACATTTCTTAAAGATAATTCTTCAGGAAATAAACATTTCTTTGTGCAAATATATGGACAAATACAGCATTTACATAATTGGGCAACAATTGGCATAAGGTCCTGCTGGGGGTCTCGTTTGTGAATAAACCGCTCAAAATATGTTTGACTGCACATTCGACATTCTCCTTTTTTTTGGGGGGGGGAGGGGGGGGGGGGGGGGGGGGGGTTTACACACGCACACACAGACACTCTCTCATGAATGTCTGGTACTTATCAGCCGAGTTCACCATCACAGTCGGCTGAGAGAGATATCAATTATAAACAGAGCAGATCAGAGAGATGGAGAGCGATGGAGGGGGTGGGAAGGGGGGGGTAGTGTGGCACAGGACAGAAAAGGAAATTTGCACAAAATGTGGGTTTTTTCTTTGCAGATCACACAAGTTACCCTGGAGATTAACTAGATCTCACACACACACACGCACAACCAACTGTAAAATGCAAATCCATCCCATCCCTTTAAAAACTCTCTGCTCAGTCTCTTTCAATCTGTCCCCCCTCTCTCTCCCACTTTCTCTCCCCCCCATCTGTTTCACTCCCCCCCCCCACCCCTTTTTACTCCGGCACCTCTGCGCGTTAATAATCCATTCAATGAGAATCAATAACTATTTAGGCTGGTGGCATTACCGCCATTAACCACCGAGACGTGAGACGTGGGAGTGGGAGGGGAGAGGCGATGCGGTTGGAGCGGGTGGTGCTGCGCGCGGTGGAGCGGGTGGTGCTGCGCGCGGTGGAGCGGGTGGTGCTGCGCGCGCAACGCGGCTACACGTTGGCGGCCATCCCTCGATTGAAAAGAAAACCGCTTTCAAGGACAATGATTACATTTGCGTCATTAAAATCCAATTTTCGAGCGCTCATAATCACATTTGCCCCACAAATCATTGCGAATTTGGGGCCCCGAGTCCAGCGGCTTATTGTACTACTGGCTGACCTGCTGCTTTTTTTATTCTATTTTTTTTCCTCTTTCGTTTGACACCCACGCTCGACCTTGCACTGGGGGTCTGTCCTCCTCTGGTTGGAAGACAGACACAGAGAGAGACAGAGAGAGAGAGAGAGAGAGAGAGAGAGAGAGAGAGAGAGAGAGAGAGAGAGAGAGAGAGAGAGAGAGAGAGAGAGAGAGAGAGAGAGAGAGAGAGAAAGAGGGGAGAGAGAGATACGAGTGAGAGAGAAGTTGAGAGGAGGGGATGAGTGGCACTTGTCCCCGGAATCCATTTCCCAGGCCGTTGCTCTGACTTTTGAAATGCAGAGTGTCTCCGCTTCAGCGAGAGAGAGGGGGGGGGGGCTCGGCCATTTTGAGTGGCCACCATTGTTGTCTGTCATGTGCACTCTCATATCGTACCTGTGTGTGTGTGTGAGGTATTACAATCCACCCAGATGTTAACAGCATGAAGGCCACTCACGAAGTTGAGTTGCATCCCCCCCCCCCTCACCCTCTCTCTCAAAAACACACTCCCTGACAATGGATGAAATTAGCCTGAAATTATACACGCTGACATCCGAGGGTCTGCAAAACACACATACACACACACACACACACACAGGCATGGTGCGATGAGAGAACACTAAAGGGACAAACTTGTGTGTGACAACACACACACACACACACACCCGGCCTTACTACTCGGCATACACACACAGCATGCTTCAGTGGCACTTGCAATGTAGCGTTACAGCATCAAAGCCTAGCTCCATGGAGATACACCTCACCCATGGACACACACACACATTTGTGCACACACACGCACGCACGCACGCGCTTATATATGTAGCGCACACTCATAGCAGCGGTTTAATTGGAAGTGCTGAAGGCAGAAGAATTTCTCCTTCATCTCACAATGCCGTAATTGAATCTGCGGTGTTCAAGTGTGTGTGTGTGTGTGTGTGTGTGTGTGTGTGTGTGTGTGTGTGTGTGTGTGTGTGTGTGTGTGTGTGTGTGTGCGCACACATGTGTGCACGCGTGTATGCTTATACGCAGGTTGAGCTGATTCAGTGGTTTTCAATGACAGTAACAGTAAAAACAGAAATCTCTCCTTCCTTCCTTCCTCCCTTGCTTCCTTGGCCCAGTCCTTTCCTCCCCGTGACCCCTTTCCTACCGGTTTTCAATTTCACATCCAAACCCTTCCACTGCCGCCAGTACTCTTACGGACCAGGTGGGGAGCTGGCTTGATCCATTGAATGGGGGGGGGGGGCGGAGCTATTTGAGTCTGTGTTACTCGTCTGAGTCGTTTAAGTGTATTGCTATTTATTTAGACTTCACTATATCACTGCCATAGCTAGCATAGGGCTGGCTGATGAAACCTGGCACACACCTTCCAATAACTGCTCAACAGCTTCAGGAGATCTTCCCTGGACCTGACAGTTCAGTTCACACACACGTACAAACAACACTATTATTCAGTGGTTTCTTGGAACCGAGAGGATCGAATGCAGCGCTAAACTTTGACGAAGCGAAGGCAACCCCGACTGCAACTGTGCTTCACCTCCACCTCCGCTCTGAGGAGGATCAACAAATGTTCCACAGAGATGCAGCATTCCACATATTCCTATTAAGATGTTTACCACAGCGGACCAAACACAAATCCCTGTGGTCTGTGTGTGTGTGTTCGTCCGGTGTGTGTATGTGTGTGTATCAGTCTTGCGGTGTGTCCGGTGTGTGTGTGTCAGTCTGTCGGTGTGTGTGCCTGGTGTGTGTGTGTCCACACATAGTGCTAAATTCCACACCGTGCCCCCAGACTTGGCGACAACATGGCGTCCCACTGCGAACCAATGTTACCCCTTGACCCTAATGCCTTTCTCACCTATGTGAGAATAGCTTTCACTCGCCACGGTCGGCTATGTCTCACTCTGCTCAGAAAATAGCCCCAAAAAAAACCGTTATTCCTGTCTGGCACCTCATGTGTAGCGCGCGCACACACACACACACACACACACACACACACACACACACACACACACACACACACACACACACACACACACACACACACACACACACACACACACACACACACACACACACACACACACACACACACACACACACACACACACACACACACAATCCTCCCATCTCCCTCTCTCTCTCCCTCCCCGTCGTCTATCTCTATTACGATTCAAATGCTGACATTTTAAACGGCTTCAGAGGAGCCGACTGGCTGGGCCGCCAGATAAGGCCGGGCGGCAGAGGAGGAGGATAGACCCAGAATCAGAGAGATAGGAGAGGGAGAGAGGGGGAGACGGTGCCAGGGAGAGGGAGATAGAGAGAGGACTAAAGAGAAGGGAGAGAGTGTGTTAGATGATCGTGCGAGAGATGGCTTATTGTAAAAACAGGACAGCCGTGGGCTGGGGACGCACACTGGAGGGCTAAAAAAGAGAGCGAGCCAGAGAGATGGAGGTGATGAAGAGTATGCACACTGAAAGGCCGGATGATATGGAGGAGGAGGTGTTCTGCCTCCTCAACGATCACCACCACCCACCACTACTACTCCCCACCCCAACCTCCCTCGCCTCCCGGCCCGTGAATGAGTTCACTCCCCTGGGGGGAGTCAAGTTTCGTCCGTTTCTCAGGGAAACTGAGCCGACGGCCCCCTGCCCTCCACCCCATCATCCTCACACCCTCCTGCCCCCCCACCCCCGTCTCCCCTACGTACCCTCCCCCCTCCGACAGTCGTCTGCTTTTTCTCTTTGCCAAGTTTACCTCGCCGTGTCTCCTACCAACCCATCTATCTTTCCAGCCATCTGTCTCTCTCTTTCTCCCTCTCTCTTTCCCTCCCTCTCTCAGTAACAGTCCTTCGCAAATGTAACAAATTGCCATTATTGTTCCCTTCTTTCTCTCCATCATCGGTCTGCTTTGATTGGGACAAGACAGGCAGCGTTTTCCCCGACAACGACAGCAGCCGCATCCAACATCACCAGCGGAGGCCAGCCAGGTCATATCCGACTCCGACTCGCTAGGACACGGGGATGGTGGTGGTGGTTGGTTGGGGGTGGTGGTGGTTGGTTGGGGGTGGGGGGGTTAACGATACTATGACTACACCCACCCTCCTCAACCCACAAGCAGAGGAACCCATTCGGAGATTCCAGGTTGGTGTGTCATGCTGAATGAGTCAGGGGGGGAGGTTGGGGGAGGGGGGGGAGGTGGTGAGGGTTGTTGGTTCCAGGCGCCGCTCTGAAGCCGTGCATTAGCCAGGGGGGAGGAGGAGAAATAAAAGGTCTGTCAGGAGCAGGAACTAAAGAGAAGGAGATCTTGAAAATGAACAAGTCTCGACGGGCGCCTGCGTTTCTCTATAATCAGCGCATGCACACAGGCACACAGGCACACAGGCACACACACACACACACACACACACTTGACCTAAAAAACAGGAACCCCAGTGACTGACAGGGGCTCGACGCAGCAGACACTTAACCTGAATAAACTCCACACACACACCACACCATAACTCACAACAATGCTTAACAGTCGGAGGGACCCTTGTTGAGGGATCGGACGGTGCGGAGGCCGTTAATGATTCTCTACAAATCTTGTGACATGGGCAGTTTGAGGGGGGGGGGGGGGGGGGGGGGGGTGGGGCTGGTTGGTGTCCCATGGTGGTTTTCTCAGCTTGTTTTTTTTTTTTTCATGCTGTCACCGCAAAAAGGGTCACACGGTCGATCTCCTCCACCGTTGCGGAGCGTGAAACCGATCCGGAGACCTGAGGCGTCGCTCAACTCTCAACTCTTGTCACTTGCTCTCTAAAAGGGACTTTTCTGTGGCTCCTGTGACTCCTTTGTAAAGCTTTAGGCTTGGGGGTGGGGTGGCGGTTGGGTAGGAATGCGTCAGCTGTGAAATAACTAATTATTATTTTATTGTGTGCTGTAACTGTAAATTATTAATTTTGTCTACAAATGCCTTACTGGACCATCTTTTTCTTACGATTGCTATCTCTCTCTCTGACGAGCACCAAAGGGCATTTTGAGTCACCGTGTTGACTGTTGAGTGTAGGAAACACAGGAACTGTACCGGGGATCAGTTTACTCGTACAGGTAAGACGGATGAATGGCTGGGAGTGGTTTGTGGTCTTAGTAGGCATCTGGGAGGGACCACACACACACACACACACACACACACACACACACACACACACACACACACACACACACACACACACACACACACACACACACACACACACACACAGACACAGACACAGACACAGACAGGTCGAGTTGGCTGGCATCCGTTACACCTTGAGACCGAGATGCACGGCCCGTTCCCCCTGTGATTGGCAGAAGAGGGAAATTACCAGGGGGACTACAAGTGAATGACGCTTGATCCATTGTATGTATCGGGGGGATTTGAACGGGCCAATCCTGCGCGAGCCAAGGGGAGCTGCGCACCTCTTGGCCAATCGGGACCCGGCTGAGCCTTTGAACCGAGAAACCAGGTCTGGTGTGGACGAGATAAGGGCAGAACAAACAAACACTGTGTGTGCGCACACACAGCGCCGACACACACACACACACACACACACACACACCACACACACACACACACCACACACACACACACACACACACACACACACACACACACACACACACACACACACACACACACACACACACACACACACACGCCAGATGGTGGAGAGGGAGAAGCATGGGCCATTTTAGAAAGAAAAAAAGGCGAGGTGAGGGATGAAGATGTGATGAGAACAGAACCGAAAAGAACAAATGTAAAAAAAGGTAAGATGGTTGAGGAGGAAGTGGAGAGGGGTCGGGGGGGGGGGGTGGACGGAGGGCGGGGGTGGACGGAGGGCAACTCTTTGCAAGTTCAGCAAAGGGAAAGAAAAAAAAAAAATAAAAGTGTCAAGTGGAGCAACATAAGCAGGTTAATTCTGTAGCCGCTAGCTTAGCGACTCAGCACAGAGGCCGGCCCACATGTTGACCCGCCCGGCGGCCGCTTGACAATTGTCTGTCCGAGCTTTTTCCGTTTATTTTTTTTTTTGTCCTGAACTGACTGGCTGACTGATTTACCGACTGTCCTGCTGCTGCTGGTTGGGGGGGGGGCTGGGGGTGAGGCTATCTGCCGCTGCGTGTTTGTGCAGCAGTAGCAGTTCTGTTGTTCGCCCGGGCCACGGATGAGAAGGAGAAAAAAATAACCCGTTCACATCGACACACAATAAAGGGCCTGAAACAGCATTAATATACCGGGCGAGCCAGAGAGGGAGGGAGAGGGAGAGAGATAGAGAGGGGGAGAGAGAGAGAGAGAGAGAGAGATTGAGAGAGAGAGGCAGACACAGAGAGGGAGAGGGAGAAACAGACAGAGCGAGAGGGAGAGTGAGAGAGAGCGAGATAGCAAGGCAGAGAGAGACAGAGAAAGAGACACACACACACAGAAAGAAAGCGAGAGAGCCAGAGCCAGAGAACTAAAACATGTTTAATATCATAAAACAAATATAAAAATACCGAAAAGAAACCAGCACTGACTTGAAATGAGGGAAACAAAAGATCTAAGAATAACAGATGGATATATATATATATATATATATATACACACAAAAAGGATTTCAGACGAATAACGACTATAAAGCGATCAAAATCGAATGTGTGACAGTGGGAGGATTTGCATAAACAAAGTAAACAAATAGCGCAACACAAAGCTAGCCGAGCACAAAGCTAGCTCAGGCCTTTTATCCGCGACGCTGACACGGTTCGGTGGAACAAAAAAAAAAGGGTTTTTAATGGCCGTGCTTATCGTCCTGACGGGAGACAACGCAGGCGTCTGCACGGGCACAACCAGGGACGACGAGTGTAGTATAGGGCATTATGCTGCACAAGACATCAAGGCTACCATCTCACACACACACACACACACACACACACACACACACACACACACACACACACACACACACACACACACACACACACACACACACACACACACACACACACACACACACACACACACACACACACACACACACACACCACCAGGTCTTGTATTGGTGGGTGTGTGCGTGATGCATATACACTTTTTGCGTGTGCGTACATGTGTGGTGTCACCTTCAGCTGTGAAATGTGGTCAAGCGTCACTTGGGGGCAGAAAAAAAAAAATGGAGAGAGAGAGAGAGAGAGCGACAGAGAGCGAGAAGCAGAGGAAATGAAGTACAGACCCCACCCCCCCCCATGAGATTTGTGGCACTGTGAGGTGTGTGTGTGTGTGTGTGTGTGTGTCAAATTAGTTTTGGGAGTTGTTGCCTCTTTATGATCGCTGTTACTGGCCCGAGGACAGCTGTTATTGCACTTTACAACAGGGGAAATACACACACACACACACACACACACACACACACACACACACACACACACACACACACACACACACACACACACACACACACACACACACACACACACACACACACACACACACACACACAGATATATTTCGTCAGATGACGACCATTTGTAAAGATTTTGAAGGGTGCTGCTGACATGAAACAGCATCAACCTCTACATCAAGGAAATCAAATGTAGAAAGACTTAACATATGAATATCTCAAATGAATCAGTCGTACTAGATGGTGGTCCGGTGGCCCCGCCCACCTCCTGCTCCACGTCTCAGAGCTAAGGAGTGGCTCAGGGGAGGGTCCAGGGCAATTACCTGGAGAGATGGGGTCTTCTAATAGAGCATGCGTGTGTGTGTGTGTGTGTGCGCGCTCTCTCTCTTATGATAAATGACAAAGCTCCAAGCACAAAATAAGTTGAACCGGTTCCTGACTCTCATTCAGGTAAGAAAGAGAACACGACTGAAGGCGGTTCACACACACACACACACACACACACAGACACAGACACAGACACACACACACACACAGACACACACACAGACACACACACACAGTTAAATGCAGCCCCTCCCTCTCTCTTGTGTTCCTCTGCTGCCTGTTCTGCTTCTTATTGAGGCCAGTAGACAAATAAGGGCTGGTCTGCGGCTTAATGGCTGGTAAGAAAAGATTACACACATTCAGATCCCAGAGGATGGACAAACAAACACACACCGACACACACAATACGTTGATAAAGAAAATGTCAGAGTGGCCACCCTACTAATGTCACCCAACCGTGCACCGCCCAGTAACACAAAACCTCCCCTTTAAAAAAAACTGATTCTTCATTTCCATTTAGTGTTGTCCTATATCCTGTACCACCAGTTCTGTGTGGAAGTTAAAACACTGTAGAATATAGCGTAGAGTTTACAAATCAGAGTGGATTTTCACTTTGCACAGACACTGCACAGACTAAGCAGATCCCAGCTGTGGCGTGGAGTTTCTGAATGAGCTTTTTCAAATGCATTGAAACTGTAACTATTCTAAAAGTACACGAGTACAACGCAAGGTAGGGCCAATCCCGAGTGTCCTAGTGTGCGCTGTCCTTCTATGGATGCATCCTAAGACTTCTCTCTCACACTCGTAAAGTAACTGACAAACTCACGCAGCCAGGCGCCGGTGCAATACCCTGTCCTGGCCCGGCCGGCCTCAAGCCTCATTTGCAAACGTTTACATTCAGAGTGGTTTGACCTCCAAGCGTTGGTGGGAAATTAACGATTTTAATGGCATAATTAGTGCCACTAGAAGACGGTGGGAAAGTTTTACGCGCTGTAAAAGGAATGCCCGGCGCTCCCACGTGCGCTGGAATCCGGCCAAGACCGAATGACACGACGCGCCTCTCAAGCCACAATTCACAACATACCCGCCGCCCGCTGGCTGCCACGGTGGACGTGTTATTATTACAGAGCGTGAAGCAATCTCTGGACAATAGGAGTGAACCGCCTCTCATCTGGTTTCATCGGTGGTTCTTGTGAACGTGTTAATGGTGATGATGATGGCTATGATGATGATGATGAGGCCGGTCATCGAGGCCCGGGAGAGAGAGTGAACGGGAATGTTTTGCGATGTGGAAAGGAACAACGCTTCGCCACATTCAAGGACTTTGGCCTCGCTGTGCTGCAGACGACCCCAAAATGTCCATGTTCTGTGTGTGCATGTGTGTGTGTGGAGGGAGGGGGGTTCTGTGTTGTGTGTGTATATGGAGGGGGGGGGGGGGGTTTGGCCTATCGCCTTCGGGCTTCAGACTGTTGTACTTGGTAAGAATGCGCGCGCGCGCGCACACACACACACACACACACACACACACTCACTCTTCAATGTCAGCGTTGGGGGCCATTCACAGCAGGGTGGAGGTGGAGGGGGGGAGGGGGAGGGGTTTGGAACTTGTGGGAAGGATCAGCGACGCGTGGCCACGCACATGCACAAAAAACCCACACACACACACACACACACAGCCCACGAGTGATGTCTGACCATATGTTCCATCGATGACACACACAGACTACAATGTTAACCATTCCTTACCACGTCCCATGTGACCGCCGCCGCCGTCGTCGTTGGACACTCCAGTGGAAAAACGGGCCTCCGTTTAAAAAAGGCATGCATTTTAATGTTATTTATCTTTTTATTATTTCAAATTCCCACCCAAAGGAGCGGGGTCAGCGTTGCGGAGCCACGCAGGAGAGTCGACGCCGCCACCATAACAGTGAGCTCACAGGTTCTCGGGTTAGAGCTCGGGGGCCAAGCGCTCCCCAACCAAGCCATCAAACTCAAATAACACCGGAGACTGGGATTCTCTGGGAGCCCTTAAACGGGGGGAGGGGAAAAATAATCTCATGAAATCTGTGTCATTAAAAGCAGAATGATTTTTGTGTTACAGCGCGGCGATAAGAGCGGTTTCACGTTCACAAAGTCTGAGGTTGTCCGCACGCGTTTAGAGAATGAAAGCCATTCTGTGTGAAATTTGACAAATGGGGATATGTTTAATCAAAACAGACACCTTTCTTAACCATTCTATTCTTCATTGCCTGCATCTCACTCTCCCACAGGGACAGGGACACACACACACACACACACAGTTGTAAATGAACACACAAACACACCACCAGAGGCACATCCACTACACGGTGTGCCAAGTAATTAACAGCGTGTGTGTGTGTGTGTGTGTGTGTGTGTGTGTGTGTGTGTGTGTGTGTGTGTGTGTTTACATTTTGGAAACCTGATAATGGAAAACAAGTGCATACTGGCCACGAACCCCCTCATTCCATCCACCCAGCACCACCCATCCCTCTATTCATACCTCCTTCAGCCACCCCCCCCCCCCCCCCCCCCTCTTTACGCTCTCTCTCACCCCAGTGTTGTCTCTCATCCACTCAGGGCCGTCGTTTGCTGTGGGCTGGCCAAGCGGCCATCCCATTGGTTGTTACACAACGAGGCCACCACAATCACTCCTCTGTTGGGGCTGCTGACTTGTGTCTGAGGACAGCACAACACGCACACACTAGAGTGCTGTCTTTCTTGCTCACTTTAATGTAAGTAATCAAAGTGGACAAGTGGCTTTGTGGTGTAGAGAGAGAGAGAGAGAGAGAGAGAGAGAGAGAGAGAGAGGATGGAGCGAGAGAGAGAGAGAGAGAGAGAGAGAGAGAGAGAGAGAGAGGATGGAGCGAGAGAGAGAGAGAGAGAGAGAGAGAGAGAGAGAGAGAGAGAGAGAGAGAGAGAGAGAGAGGAGAGAGAGAGAGAGAAGAGAGAGAGAGAGAGAGAGGATGGAGCGAGAGAGAGAGAGAGAGAGAGCGAGAGAGAGAGGATGGAGCGAGAGAGAGAGAGAGCGAGAGAGAGGACACTGAGGACCAGTTGGAGAAAAAAAAAATACAATTAACACAATTGACAATTAAATACAATTAATTGAACATCAATTCAGGGTCCGGCCATGAATTACAAAGGAGTAATGAGGAGTGAGGTTTGCAGTATAACGTAAAGTCCTTGTAATATTGCCACAAATTGCCACAATTGTAACCCTTGTACTTTTCTATTAATAAACTCAATATCAAATACTGTATCGAACGTAGGATGCAGTAAGACAGCAAATGTGTGTCCGCGTGCAAATGTCTAAGATCGCAAGTCCCAAAATAACATCATATTAACTACATAAGTCAACTAAACACACAACTACAGTTTGTGTGCGTTTCTTTGTGCACATGTGTGTCTGTGTGTCGCTAGGGGCAGCGTGATCTACTCCAACAAAGAAAAAAAAGACTTGAAGACAGATCAAATGCTTCCTGGGACTGAATACACGGCCACAGGCAATGTGCCCACGTCTGTGAGTGTCTCTGTGCATCACTATCTCCTCTGATCTCTCTCTCTCTCTGTGCGTGTGCGTGCGTGCGTGCGTGTTCCCTTGGCCAAGGGCAAGGAGCGACTTGACTTGCTTCATGGCTGGACTCACTTGAAAGGTAAAGAGACGGAAAGCATGCTCACATGCACATAGGCTCTCACACACACACACACACACACACACACACACACACACACACACACACACACACACACACACACACACACACACACACACACACACACACACACACACACACACACACACACACACACACACACACACACACACACACACACACACACACACACACACACACGGCATTTTGCCATAGCAGTCATGTGTGTGGACACATGAACAAACACGACACGAACAAACGAAATGCATCCATCTCCTTTGTGGGCGCCGAACCCGCAGAACGCATGGATATGCAGATGTGGCGCAGATCACAGGAGACAGTGATGCATGACGTCTTTGTATAATATCTCCAGAAGACGCACACAGAGAGGCAGAGAGAGGCAGAGAGAGAGAGAGAGAGAGGCAGAGAGAGAGGCAGAGAGAGAGACAGAGAGAAAGTGAGAGAAACGGTTGGGAAATTGGTTCCGTGCCACGGGTTCCCAACAAGGCCGGTGTTAATACTATGACAACGTTTCTTCCCCCCCCTTCTTCTGTCTGCCGACCAGCAGAGGGTCCATTGTTGTCCAGAATCACATTAAAACCGAGTCAGAGCCACCGCCGCCATTGTTGGCCCCTGATCTGGTGAACGAGTCCCCCCTCGGCCGAGTTTCCCGCTTAAACCAGGCAGCACACAGGTGTGTTTACTCTCGACCGCCCTGCCATGCGTTCTGGTGCGCTTTGTTGGCTACTCTCCATGTTTTCGCACATGGAAATTGATTTTTAACAGCAAAACATGAATTTGTTCAAGATGCATGTCACCTGCTGTCAGTGGACCACCGCATGGCTAATCCAAAAGACCGCCCGGCGGGGGGGAAGAGGGTCTCTAGTAGGTTTAGAAAGTGACATTTTGAATTTGCATGTGTGTGGACTTCAGAATGTTCCCGAAATGTTTCTAAAATATCGCCCCAAAAATGTTTAGCCCGGAAAACCCTGCGGCAAGTGAAAGTATTGATGAAGAAGAGAACTTGGGGAGTAATGGAACATGAAGGGTGACGGTGGCCGCAGAGTCGCTAGCAATGCTCGCTCATTAGCCGGCTGCAAACTTCTGTATGGGTCTGTGTGCGCGGGTCTGCACTGTGTGTGTGTGTGCGTGCGTGATGGGCTGAATATCTACTGATCTTTAGAATATTAAATTGCTATGTCTATCTATAACAGACTTAGAAGAAGCAGAAAGCGCTGAATAGAGGCAAAACCTCCATACAGTGCCGGGGCTGATTTCATTATAGATAAATGTGATTCATCTGCTCTCTCTCTCTCTCTCTCTCTCTCTCTCTCTCTCTCTCTCTCTCTCTCTCTCTCTCTCTCTCTCTCTCTCTCTCTCTCTCTCTCTCTCTCTCTCTACCTCTCTCTCTCTCTCTCTCTCTCTCTCTCTTCTCTCTCTCTCTCTCTCTCTCTCTCTCTCTCTCTCTCTCTCTCTCTCTCTCTCTCTCTGATATTGGCACTCCTATGATTCTCCGCTTTCGTTTTCTTTTCACTTTCCCACCCCCCTCTTTTTGTCTCCGCCCACCTCCATATAAGGCCGTGCCTCTGCCCCTGAAGCCAAGTGATGGGTGGAGGAGAAAGGAGGACAAACAAAAAAATAAAAAAAGGAGAGAATTGAGGGTGTGTGGGGGGGGGGGGGGGGGGGGGAAGTGAAGTGGAGAAAATAGGAGTTGTGTTAAACAGCTGAGTCCAGCAGAGTGGTCAAAACAGATTTATCTCCTGGACACTACACCCACCCACCCACCTCCCACAACCACACACACACTAACATACAGACACACACACACATACATGCATATGGACCATGGGCTACTCACCGATAGGCTGTGTGTGTGTGTGTGTGTGTGTGTGTGTGTGTGTGTGTGTAAAAAAAAGGTGGACGACACCTCTTACTCCCGACTCTCTGCCTCATCATTGCAGCTGCTCCACAGAGGTGTGTTTCAATATATCACCCTGTCTCACACACTCACACACACACTCACACACAGAAACACACACACAGAGAGACACACACACACACACACCTGCTTAATAAGCGGTATTCAGAGCTCCTGGCTTCATAGAAACCAAAAATGCATTGCTGTGCAAAACTCGGCCGTTTCATTTTTTCCCCCTCCTCCTCTCCTCCTTGCTTTGTCTCCTTCCTCTCCATCCTTTTCAGCGTCCTGTCCCCTTGATGGCTCCTTCCTCGCCACCTTCTGTCTAGATTCCTTGCAACTTCCTTTTTCCCCCTCTGTTGCTTCCTTCCTTCCTTGTCTCCTATTTCCCCTCAGCAGGGGGTGCAGGTTCAGGCCGTCTCTCATACGTGTTCATTAAGGAGGGGAGGAGATAAGGAGAGGAGAGAGGAGAGAGGGCAGGGCTGCACCGGACACCTGGAATAGCCTCAAGGGGTGGGGGGGGTGGTTTCAGCTGTTCAGTCCTCATGGGAAACTGTGTGTGTGTGTGTGTGTGTGTGTGTGTGTGTGTGTGTGTGTGTGTGTGTGTGTGTGTGTGTGTGTGTGTGTGTGTGTGTGTGTGTGTTACACGCACGCTTGTAAGTCTGTCGGCATGTGCACGCGTGTGGCCATATGTGCATTAGTGCTGCAGGAGTTGGACAGGGGGTCACACCAGATGGACACACACACACACACACACACACTTTCCCCCCACACGCACTAGCATCACGTTCTGCCGGGCCAGCACGCGTCTGTACTGCTCTGCCTAGACCACACACGGCCACACAGTGCCGGTCGGCGAAGACCTTGCCGCGGAGGGAGTACGGCGTTAAAGGGGCCCTATTATACCACCAGGAGCGAGCATGATTTGCCGTTACAGGCCGTTTCAAAGTCGCCGTCACGTGACCACAATTATGCTTGTGGCATAGTGGAATCACAAGTGGGAGTGTCCACTTGGAAATGGCTAATCACGCTCACACCTGGTGGTATAATAGGGGCCCTATTGGTATAAGAGGAAAGCCAATGGCTTTCTAATAGACGCCATGTGCTTTACACACCGGCGCCGATTGATTTATGAATGTGCGTGCCCGCAATATGGATCTCGCCGGTGTCACAAGGTACGTCTCCGTGTTGACCCCACAGCCCGCCATAGGAGGATCACTGGGGGGCCCATCGCCGACTGCTTGTGGGCATGCCCCAGTCTCACCACAGATGGATGATCGGTTAAGCTCACGGGCTCCATTCAAAGCCCTTCACCTCGGAGTGAGAGCGCCCCACTCAGGGGTGCTCCAGAGAGACGTGGGCCCCCCGTTGACCCTGACCCACCTGTTCAGGTCAATCATAAGCGGGCAGCCCCCCCCGCGCGCGCGATGCCGCCCTTGCATGGCACTCCGCGAGCAGTACACTTGTGCGTGTGTGCGTGTGTGTGTGCGTGTGCGTGTGCGTGTGTGTGTGCGCGTGCATGGCCGTGTGCGTGTGTGTGTGTGATTTTGTCTGTGTGTAAGTCTGAGAAAGCGAAAGACAGAGCACTGCGAGGTGAGAGGTTAAACGACGGCCAATTAAGATTCATCTCTCAGTTGTCTAGCGGTGCGCGCACACGCACACACACACACTGACAATGGTGCTCTCTGTGTCAAGAGAGACTGCAATCTCTTCTCGTTCGCCGTCTCTTTTTTCCCCCACTCTGTACTTTGCCGCATTGCTCGTCATTTAGGGCAATTAAAATCACTGAATGCATAATGAATGCAATCATTCTATTTGCTGGGGTACTTAAACAATGTCAGGGGGAAACAACACACACACACACACACACACACACACACACACACACACACACACACACACACACACACACACACACACACACACACACACACACACACACACACACACACACACACACACACACACACACACACACACTTTTTTTGCACTGCCGTTGCTGTAATAGGATGTGTGTGCTGTCAAAGTGATGTATGTAGAGAAGCCCACTTCATGCTTCCAAATTTCCAAAAAAAGACGTTCTCTCTCTCCCTCACGCAGACACACCCAAACTGAGACTCACTAGCACTCACTCAAAAAACTAGCCAACTAAAGTAAACAAAAAACAACAAAAGTAAATGATATACAGTCTATGTATATAATTTGAATTAATCTGCAACTGAGATTTCAGGATTTTAGCAGCACAACAAATACATACACAAAAATACAGATTTGCACAAATACACCACACAGACACTTTTATACATTTTGGGGTACATACACACACACACACACACACACACACACACACATATATATATATATATATATATATACACACACACACACACACACACACACACACACAAATGACTGAGTGGACGCTGCCTCCATCCCAGCGCCTCTCTGCTCCGAGGCAGAGAGATTCTGTCATCACCGCAGCGACTGTCATGATGCATCATTAGTAGTCGTGGCAACTAATTAAGAACTGCCTGTCAGGGCTGTGGTCAGTGCCTTCGCATAGACACACATACACAGTCACACACCCACACAGATTACCTGTCACAAACACAGTGCCATCTTCCCCGAAAGGCGCGCACACACATACACACTCCCCCGCAGTGAGTGCCACCTATATATGTGCCAGCACGCATCACAGCACAGAGTGTGTTAGTCACCAGCAGGGCGCCGGCCTAGGAAACACAACACACACACACACACACACACACACGCACACACACTTATTTATTTCAGAGTTGGAGTCTGAAATGCAGATCTTCAATCCAAATGAGAAGATGTTAAAATCGGTGTGCAGGATGGTTGCGGAGGCTGACAGACATTTTGTTTTGCTTTGAATCGTGTTTTTGAAAATACAAAGCTTTTAAGATGGCTGACACCGCTGCCTCCTGCTCGTCTTTGTCATTGGAGCGACATGAATAGTGTTTAAACCAAGGTCACACACAGCACAGTGTGTGTGTGTGTGTGTGTGTGTGTGTGTGTGTGTGTGTGTGTCTAGTGAGCCTTCACAACCATCCACACCACATTAAACACTGATGCGAGTTTCCTGGCTGAGCACCGTCTCAGTGTGTGTGCGTGTGTCTCAGAGTGTGTGTGCGTGTGTGTGTGTCAGAGTGTGTGTGTGGTCAGTAATGAGGTGTCACTAGAGTCAGTAAGCATTGAGTGATCGGTGTAATGAGACAGAATACAGAAAAAGAAATATAGAACAGGAAGAATTGTGTGTGTGTGTGTGTGTGTGTGTCACTTATTAATCCTCTGCTATGACGGATAACACATTTCTGCCGATGGTGCTTCTAGTTGGACTTGGTTTGGTGGGAAATGAGAGCATTGGGGGATGTAAGGAAAGTCCATTTGTATCTTGTGAGAATCTCTTTGCTGTAACCAACTCTTCAAAACATGATCTCAACTGAGATATTGCTCCGTTGTACGCATAAATATTCAGGCTACGGTTCACATGTTAGGGGATTCAGGGACAGACATCAGAGTGGGTGCAGGCCTGTATAGCCGTAACCCGAGTGCTAATCGGCCATGTCTCTCCACCAGCGCACGGCCCAAGACAAACACAGACCAGAGACGTGGACTCGACCCGAACGACAAATACAGAAAGTGATTTCATCGGACACACACACACACACACACACACTCTCTGAAGCTATTTGAATTTGTGCCAACAGACTCCCGAAGTGCTGGTCAAATCATAACCACACTGTGGTCTCCAAAGAAGCAGGTGGTGCATTGCATGCTGGTCTTCTCGGTCAGCAGTCTGCACCAGGGCTGCTTTTATATTGCGATATGACCCACTGTTCGGGGGAACGATAATTTTTGCATCGCCATTTTCATTTTCACTGAAAAAGCTATTAAAGTCCTCATGATGTAACATTTGCTGTGGTCCGAATAAACACACTTTCTTACATCTAGTAGCTAAATGTACATTTACACATTTTACCCTGATCAAAGAAATTGCAGTGCCTGCAATTTGGATATTGCACTTGGCAATACTACGATTTGGATAATAATTCAACATTTCAACTATCTCTAATGGTTCAGCCTTAGCTAAAACAAAAATCAAAACGCGAACAAGTCGCCACGATCTGGCCGACCTGCCTCTTTCAGGTCCTCACCAACTGGTCCCACATGGCCTCCCCCTGAATTCCTCTGTGTCCCATCTCACTACTCCCCCCACCCTTGTTTCTCACAATGTATCTCCGTTATCTATGGGCCTCTGCGGTTGATGTCAGCAGGTATGGAAGGGGGGAGGGAGGGAGGGAGGAAAGGAATGACAAGAGAGTGCAGCTGGATATGATCATTGTATGTTCCTGCTCCTGCTATGGCTGCTTATCGCGCCTTCAAAACGGCGCGGCAGAGAGAGCAGAGAGAGAGAGCGAGAGAGAGAGAGAGAGCGAGAGAGAGAGAGAACTGCACAGGTTCAGCATTCTGTTCCTCCTGCTGCTCCTGGCTTTGTAAGGCTTTAGCAGCAGGGACTTGCCGCCTAGTTGGCTAGGGCAGTCCCATACTCCTGAACAGCATGTTGTCATGTTGCCATCATCGCCATCGTCTGAAGGAAACCGCTCTCTCTCTCCCTCCTTTTCGTTCTCCATTTGTGTCACTCTCCTGTTTCGGCCTTTCACCGGCTGACGCGGAGCCTCGGCCGGGCGGCGGCCCATCTTTAAAAAAACAAGAGCCTCTTGGGGAGGAAGACCTCTGTTCAGAGCTCTCTGTGTGTGGCTGTCAATGATACACAGACCGAGGAGATCCCAAGGAGTCTTAACCCTTAAACTGCATTTGTCAAATCCCAGCATTAGCATATTTAATCAAATCCACATCGAGACGCCCTGCCCACCGTGGATAACAGCAATAAGGGCTTTTATAAAGCGTTTAACTGGCGGCCCACGACCACAGGGAGACGGACACGCTTCTTATTCACTCCATCAGTCTTGGACTCCTCCCTCCCCTCCCTCTCTCTCTTCCTCTCAGATTGCCTCTTGGTTTCTCTCTATTCCTCTCTCAGGACCACTAACCCTGATTCAACACACACGCAAATGACCCAGAACATGTGCACACTGCACACACGCAGGTTCTACAGACCGCACACTAAACAAGACTTTTTTCCTGTCTCACATACACATATTATGTGTGGAGTGTGTGCACATCGGCGCAGACACACACACACACAGACGCCCAATGAAAGTTGAAGTGGGGGTTTTGAGGCCAGAGAGAGGGGGGGTGAACTGTGGCTAACCTTAAACCACACTGTGGCCTGGCCGCTCTCGCGCTCTCACTCTCACTCACACACACACACACACGATAGACACACAAATCTCAAATTTAAGTAACTCATTTACTCTCAGTATTTTCTTGGTCAACCCCCCCCCCCACACACCACACACACCACCCCTCCCCATCAACGGTATGCAGAGTGCTTGGGGGCAGGGAATGTGTGTCATAGAGGGGGATAGACAGAGCATATACACACACACACACACACACACACACACACATATATATATATATATATATATATAAACACACACACACACACACACACACACACACAAATGACTGAGTGGACGCTGCCTCCATCCCAGCGCCTCTCTGCTCCGAGGCAGAGAGATTCTGTCATCACCGCAGCGACTGTCATGATGCATCATTAGTAGTCGTGGCAACTAATTAAGAACTGCCTGTCAGGGCTGTGGTCAGTGCCTTCGCATAGACACACATACACAGTCACACACCCACACAGATTACCTGTCACAAACACAGTGCCATCTTCCCCGAAAGGCGCGCACACACATACACACTCCCCCGCAGTGAGTGCCACCTATATATGTGCCAGCACGCATCACAGCACACAGTGTGTTAGTCACCAGCAGGGCGCCGGCCTAGGAAACAACAACACACACACACACACACACACACACGCACACACACTTATTTATTTCAGAGTTGGAGTCTGAAATGCAGATCTTCAATCCAAATGAGAAGATGTTAAAATCGGTGTGCAGGATGGTTGCGGAGGCTGACAGACATTTTGTTTTGCTTTGAATCGTGTTTTTGAAAATACAAAGCTTTTAAGATGGCTGACACCGCTGCCTCCTGCTCGTCTTTGTCATTGGAGCGACATGAATAGTGTTTAAACCAAGGTCACACACAGCACAGTGTGTGTGTGTGTGTGTGTGTGTGTGTGTGTGTGTGTCTAGTGAGCCTTCACAACCATCCACACCACATTAAACACTGATGCGAGTTTCCTGGCTGAGCACCGTCTCAGTGTGTGTGCGTGTGTCTCAGAGTGTGTGTGCGTGTGTGTGTGTCAGAGTGTGTGTGTGGTCAGTAATGAGGTGTCACTAGAGTCAGTAAGCATTGAGTGATCGGTGTAATGAGACAGAATACAGAAAAAGAAATATAGAACAGGAAGAATTGTGTGTGTGTGTGTGTGTGTGTCACTTATTAATCCTCTGCTATGACGGATAACACATTTCTGCCGATGGTGCTTCTAGTTGGACTTGGTTTGGTGGGAAATGAGAGCATTGGGGGATGTAAGGAAAGTCCATTTGTATCTTGTGAGAATCTCTTTGCTGTAACCAACTCTTCAAAACATGATCTCAACTGAGATATTGCTCCGTTGTACGCATAAATATTCAGGCTACGGTTCACATGTTAGGGGATTCAGGGACAGACATCAGAGTGGGTGCAGGCCTGTATAGCCGTAACCCGAGTGCTAATCGGCCATGTCTCTCCACCAGCGCACGGCCCAAGACAAACACAGACCAGAGACGTGGACTCGACCCGAACGACAAATACAGAAAGTGATTTCATCGGACACACACACACACACACACACACACTCTCTGAAGCTATTTGAATTTGTGCCAACAGACTCCCGAAGTGCTGGTCAAATCATAACCACACTGTGGTCTCCAAAGAAGCAGGTGGTGCATTGCATGCTGGTCTTCTCGGTCAGCAGTCTGCACCAGGGCTGCTTTTATATTGCGAGATGACCCACTGTTCGGGGGAATGATAATTTTTGCAGTTCGACATCATTTGCATCGCCATTTTCATTTTCACTGAGCTTTTCGGGCCTTTCACCGGCTGACCTTGAGCGGAGTGCCGCGGGCCTTTCACCGGCTGACCGCGGAGCCTCGGCCGGGCGGCGGCCATCTTTAAAAAACAAGAGCCTCTTGGGGAGGAAGACCTCTGTTCAGAGCTCTCTGTGTGTGGCTGTCAATGATACACAGACCGAGGAGATCCAAGGAGTCTTAACCTTAAACTGCATTTGTCAAATCCCCAGCATTAGCATATTTAATCAAATCCACATCGAGACGCCCTGCCCACCGTGGATAACAGCAATAAGGGCTTTTATACGCGTTTAACTGGCGGCCCACGACCACAGGGAGACGGACACGCTTCTTATTCACTCCATCAGTCTTGACTCTCCCTCCCCTCCCTCTCTCTCTTCCTCTCAGATTGCCTCTTGGGTTCTCTCTATTCCTCTCTCAGGACCACTAACCCTGATTCACACACACGCAAATGACCCAGAACATGTGCACACTGCACACACGCAGGTTCTACAACCGCACACTAAACAAGACTTTTTTTCCTGTCTCACATACACATATTATGTGTGGAGTGTGTGCACATCGGCGCAGACACACACACACACGCCCAATGAAAGTTGAAGTGGGGGTTTTGAGGCCAGAGAGAGGGGGGGTGAACTGTGGCTAACCTAAACCACATGTGGCTGGCGCTCTCGCGCTCTCACTCTCACTCACACACACACACACGATAGACACACAAATCTCAATCTTAAGTAACTCATTTTACCTCTCAGTATTTTCTTGGTCAACCCCCCCCCCACACACACACCACCCCTCCCCATCAACGGTATGCAGAGTGCTTGGGGGCAGGGAATGTGTGTCATAGAGGGGGATAGACAGAGCATATATATATATATATATATATATATATATATATATATATATATAAGAGAGAGAGAGAGAGAGAGAGAGAGAGAGAGAGAGAGAGAGAGAGAGAGAGAGAGAGAGAGAGAGAGAGAGAGAGGGGAGAGAGAGAGAGAGAGAGAGAGAGAGAGAGAGAGAGAGAGAGGGAGAGAGAGAGTTATAGATCACGGTTTGGATCATAATCTTTATTTACCCGGGGAATGCATTGGCTGAGCACCCAGGCACCTTCCAGCGATGCCGTGTTCGACACAAGAGTTACACACACACACAGACACGCTCGCCTGGCCGGTGGCCAGCTGCAGCCACGTCTACTAGGAGGGCCGGGCCCACTGCTGTAGTTCAGCTCTCGCTGCCTTGCTCCAGGGCGCCTTATTTGTAGGTTAGTGAGGGAACTCACTAAACAACACACACACACACACACACACACACACACACACACACACACCACACACACACACACACACACACACACACACACACACACACACACACACACACACACACACACACACACACACGCTATTTGAATTTGTGCCAACAGACTCCCGAAGTGCTGGTCAAATCATAACCACACTGTGGTCTCCAAAGAAGCAGGTGGTGCATTGCATGCTGGTCTTCTCGGTCAGCAGTCTGCACCAGGGCTGCTTTTATATTGCGATATGACCCACTGTTCGGGGGAATGATAATTTTTGCATCGCCATTTTCATTTTCACTGAAAAAGCTATTGCTTTTATATTGCGATATGACCCACTGTTCGGGGGAATGATAATTTTTGCATCGCCATTTTCATTTTCACTGAAAAAGCTATTAAAGTCCTCATGATGTAACATTTGCTGTGGTCCGAATAAACACACTTTCTTACATCTAGTAGCTAAATGTACATTTACACATTTTACCCTGATCAAAGAAATTGCAGTGCCTGCAATTTGGATATTGCACTTGGCAATACTACGATTTGGATAATAATTCAACATTTCAACTATCTCTAATGGTTCAGCCTTAGCTAAAACAAAAATCAAAACGCGAACAAGTCGCCACGATCTGCCGACCTGCCTCTTTCAGGTCCTCGCCAACTGGTCCCACATGGCCTCCCCCTGAATTCCTCTGTGTCCCATCTCACTACTCCCCCCACCCTTGTTTCTCACAATGTATCTCCGTTATCTATGGGCCTCTGCGGTTGATGTCAGCAGGTATGGAAGGGGGGAGGGAGGGAGGGAGGAAAGGAATGACAAGAGAGTGCAGCTGGATATGATCATTGTATGTTCCTGCTCCTGCTATGGCTGCTTATCGCGCCTTCAAACGGCGCGGCAGAGAGAGCGAGAGAGAGAGAGCGAGAGAGAGAGAGAGCGAGAGAGAGAGAGACTGCACAGGTTCAGCATTCTGTTCCTCCTGCTTGCTCCTGGCTTTGTAAGGCTTTAGCAGCAGGGACTGCCCTAGTTGGCTAGGGCAGTCCCAGACTCCTGAACAGCATGTTGTCATGTTGCCATCATCGCCATCGTCTGAGGAAACCGCTCTCTCTCTCCCTCCTTTTCGTTCTCCATTTGTGTCACTCTCCTGTTTCGGGCCTTTCACCGGCTGACCGCGGAGCCTCGGCCGGGCGGCGGCCATCTTTAAAAAACAAGAGCCTCTTGGGGAGGAAGACCTCTGTTCAGAGCTCTCTGTGTGTGGCTGTCAATGATACACAGACCGAGGAGATCCAAGGAGTCTTAACCTTAAACTGCATTTGTCAAATCCCCAGCATTAGCATATTTAATCAAATCCACATCGAGACGCCCTGCCCACCGTGGATAACAGCAATAAGGGCTTTTATACGCGTTTAACTGGCGGCCCACGACCACAGGGAGACGGACACGCTTCTTATTCACTCCATCAGTCTTGACTCTCCCTCCCCTCCCTCTCTCTCTTCCTCTCAGATTGCCTCTTGGTTTCTCTCTATTCCTCTCTCAGGACCACTAACCCTGATTCACACACACGCAAATGACCCAGAACATGTGCACACTGCACACACGCAGGTTCTACAACCGCACACTAAACAAGACTTTTTTTCCTGTCTCACATACACATATTATGTGTGGAGTGTGTGCACATCGGCGCAGACACACACACACACGCCCAATGAAAGTTGAAGTGGGGGTTTTTGAGGCCAGAGAGAGGGGGGGTGAACTGTGGCTAACCTAAACCACATGTGGCTGGCGCTCTCGCGCTCTCACTCTCACTCACACACACACACACGATAGACACACAAATCTCAATCTTAAGTAACTCATTTTACCTCTCAGTATTTTCTTGGTCAACCCCCCCCCCACACACACACCACCCCTCCCATCAACGGTATGCAGAGTGCTTGGGGGCAGGGAATGTGTGTTCAATAGAGGGGGATAGACAGAGCATATATATATATATATATATATATATATAATAAGAGAGAGAGAGAGAGAGAGAGAGAGAGAGAGAGAGAGAGAGAGATAGGGTGAGACAGGACAGGGGGAATAGAGAGACAGACAAAGAGAGGGAGAGAGAGAGTTATAGTTCACGGTTTGGATCATAATCTTTATTTACCCGGGGAATGCATTGGCTGAGCACCCAGGCACCTTCCAGCGATGCCGTGTTCGACACAAGAGTTACACACACACACAGACACGCTCGCCTGGCCGGTGGCCAGCTGCAGCCACGTCTACTAGGAGGGCCGGGCCCACTGCTGTAGTTCAGCTCTCGCTGCCTTGCTCCAGGGCGCCTTATTTGTAGGTTAGTGAGGGAACTCTCTAAACACACACACACACACACACACACACACACACACACACACACACACACACACACACACACACACACACACACACACACACACACACACACACACACACACACACACACACACACACACACACACACACACACACACGAGCTATTTGAATTTGTGCCAACAGACTCCCGAAGTGCTGGTCAAATCATAACCACACTGTGGTCTCCAAAGAAGCAGGTGGTGCATTGCATGCTGGTCTTCTCGGTCAGCAGTCTGCACCAGGGCTGCTTTTATATTGCGATATGACCCACTGTTCGGGGGAACGATCATTTTTGCGTCGCCATTTTCATTTTCACTGAAAAAGCTATTAAAGTCCTCACACATTAAAGTGCTTATTTAAAAAAGGCTGCAGGACTAAATATACTACAATCTAGGCCTACAGATTGTTGAAATACATGTTTTTGTGCTGTCTTAACATATGTCGCATTGCAATGACAAATAAAAAGGATTTGCTTTTTCTTATCAAGTGGTGAGCCTGGATTTTCTGTTTATCCAGAGCTGTGGTCATGCCAGGCCCGCGCGCCACAAAGCCTGCGTGCATTATGGTTTGACTCGAGGGTTTAGACGAGATCAGGCACGTGAAGCAAGATACTTTAAGAACGCATGTGTGCATATGGGGTGTGCTCACCTTGTAAACAGCGAGCAGCACAAGGCTAAACAATGTCCTACTACAACGCTGTTCCCGGAGCACCGAGCCAAAGCAAAGCGTGTGCCCCGTGTTCCGCCCTCAGAGCCCCGCATGGCTGCACGACCGCAGACGATTCACGGTCCAAGGTTGGAGGTTCGGACACATGGCACGCACTGCTCCGACGAGAGTCGCCATTTTCATTTTCACTGAAAAAGCTATTAAAGTCCTCACACATTAAAGTGCTTATTTAAAAAAGGCTGCAGGACTAAATATACTACAATCTAGGCCTACAGATTGTTGAAATACATGTTTTTGTGCTGTCTTAACATATGTCGCATTGCAATGACAAATAAAAAGGATTTGCTTTTTCTTATCAAGTGGTGAGCCTGGATTTTCTGTTTATCCAGAGCTGTGGTCATGCCAGGCCCGCGCGCCACAAAGCCTGCGTGCATTATGGTTTGACTCGAGGGTTTAGACGAGATCAGGCACGTGAAGCAAGATACTTTAAGAACGCATGTGTGCATATGGGGTGTGCTCACCTTGTAAACAGCGAGCAGCACAAGGCTAAACAATGTCCTACTACAACGCTGTTCCCGGAGCACCGAGCCAAAGCAAAGCGTGTGCCCCGTGTTCCGCCCTCAGAGCCCCGCATGGCTGCACGACCGCAGACGATTCACGGTCCAAGGTTGGAGGTTCGGACACATGGCACGCACTGCTCCGACGAGAGCAGTTATATTAAACAATGTGCTGTGATACACAAACAGTATTTCACTAACATTTGTAGTTAACAAAGACAACACGTCTCGCCCATTTCGAGGAGTAACCGCCAAAAGGCTGGCGACTCTGGAGTCCAGAAATCGGAAATCTATCTCGCACTAATCTTTGTGAAGCTCAAATTCTCAAGAGCCAATAATAATTCTTCAAGACAGAATCAGTCCGTGTCTTATATCAGAGCTGTGTGTGTGTGTGTGTGTGTGTGTGTGTGTGTGTGTGTGTGTGTGTATGTGTGTGGCATAAGAGAAGTTGAACATAAGAGACAGTCTGTGTCATGTGGAGGTACCACAGTATCCAACGCTAACCGTTAGCCCAACAAGACAAGCTCTCTTGGCTCTGCACACACGCACGCACACACTTTATTTACCTTTGGTCTAATAAATATAAACATTGTCGACAGTTAACGGTATCACTAAGTTAACGCAGGGAGACAGCTTCTTGCGCAGGGACTTTATACACAGACAGAAGGGGAGCTGTGTGTGTGTGTGTGTGCGTGTGTGTGTGTGTGTGTGTGTGTGTGTGCCTCTGTGTGTGTGTGTGTGTGTGTGTGTGTGTGTGTGTGTGTGTGTGTGTGTGTGTGTGTGTGTGTGTGTGTGTGTGTGTGTGTGTGTGTGTGTGTGTGTGTGTGTGCGCATCTGTGTTGTACATTACTCAGCTGAGCGGCAAAAGAACAGGGACAAAAGTAAAGAGGAACAAACACAGAACCCCAGCAAGCGAGAGACACGAGAACACAGAGTTGAGACCTCAGTGCCAAGGAATGAGGACTGAGGGAGCAAGGTGCTGCGTGAGGAAGGAAGGAAGGGAGAGAGGCGTGAGGACCCTGCACGGCAGGCCTCTATATAGCGCGCCTCAAATGAAAGTGATTATTATTGATTAGGATTATTAAGACTGCAGTAGAACTATGATGTTGGCCTTATACTGGGGGGGTAGAGCATGCACTACTCTGATGGCTCTGGGGGGGGGGGGGGTAGAGCATGCACTTCTCTGGTGGCTGCTGGGGGGGGGTGTGATGGTGGTGTGGGGGGGTAGAGCATGCACTTCTCTGGTTGCTCTGGGGGGGGGTGGGGGGGGGTGAGAGCATGCACATACTCTGAGGCTTGGGGTAGAGCATGCACTACTCTGATGGTTGGGTTGTTCCTCAGCTCTGGGGGGGTAGAGCATGCACTACTCTGATGGTTGGTTGTTCCTCAGCTCTGGGGGGTAGAGCATGCACTACTCTGATGGCTCTGGGGGGGGGTTAGAGCATGCACTACTCTGATGGTTGGTTGTTTCTCAGCTCTGGGGGGTAGAGCATGCACTACTCTGATGGTTGGTTGTTCCTCAGCTCTGGGGGGTAGAGCATGCACTACTCTGATGGTTGGTTGTTCCTCAGCTCTGGGGGGTAGAGCATGCACGACTGATGGCCAATATGCGTGGGACTCTGAAGCAGCGAGATGTCCTTGAGCAAAGCACATAACGCTCCGGATGAGCAGATAGTCAAAAGCGCTGGTTCACATTGTCGCCTGTGTGTGTGTATGTGTGTGTGTGGGTGGGTGGGGCGGGGGTGGGGCGGGGGGGGGGGGGGGGGGGGGGGGCGGGGTGAAGGAAGAAGTAAACCGTAAAGGGGGCTGAGAAAGAAGGCTGCTAAAAGGACAGGGGGGGGGTGGGGGTTGCAGTTTGATAAACAGTTGTGTCGCTGTGTTTAGATTAGTAGGTCATAAATTCCGAGAGCGGGGGGAGAGAAGGGGGAGGTGGGTGGGTCTATAGGAGCACAGTTAACGGACCAGGGAGAGGAGGGGAGTCTTTGTTTGAATTTTCAGACTGATTTCATCCCAGAGTCGGCTCTGCTAAATATCAACACAGCAGGGAACACTTTGTGTGTGTGTGTGTGTGTGATTGTGAACATTAAGCCCCAGAACTTCAAAATGAAGGCTTCAAGGCTAATGACCATACATGTCCAATTTGGGCGTTTTTCGTCCTTCAAGGTTAGCATGATTGTGTTAAGCGGTGCGTACGTGTGGTTGAGCATGGGCTAGGCTCAATGTTTGTTTTCAAACTTGCACAGACCGGCGCTGAGCGTAACGTCACATTTCCTCGGCTCTCGCTGGTAAAAGATAAAAGAGCTGCTTGCACAATGCCTCAAACTATTTTGAAGCGCTTGAGAGGCTGGGCTGCAGGGAGATTTGCACTTTTAACAGTGCTCCGTTTGAAACAAGCCAAAAACAATAAATACAGTGTCTCCAAACAAAGATGGAGGATTTAATATTTTATAAAAAGGTATACCTTTTACTTTGGTTTGACCGCCAACGAGTGGAGATTCTACACCAATGGGCTGGCCCACTTGCTGGAATCATGGTGCTGAGGACGGAATCCGTCTAAAAAGGGGAACTTTGCCGGCATTGTATCATTTCAATGTGGCTTGTATATAAAAATGAACAATATCAACCTTTCCTCCATGTTGCCTGCACCCAGATCTGCCTGCTACTTTTGCCCGCCGGATGATGTGATGGTGGTACGACTTTGCATCTGCGCCGAGTTGCGCCCCAGAGAGCAATCGGCAACAACAGGGAAGTTCCCCTTTAACGCTAATTATTAAGAAAGAAAGAAAAACACTTGGGGCCCTATGGCCACATTTCAAGGTCATCCATTATTAAATGGTCATAGAACTATTAAGGAATAAAGGCCGTCTACGAGATTGGCACAGCACAGGTTAAAATACTTAAACCTAGACTGGGGTTTATCATCTTAGAGTTAATGCCGTACCACCATTATATAGGATGTACTTAGATAACTTACGATAAGATGTGTGAATTTGCTGGGGAAATTAAATCTGTGAGCATGAAAACAGATGTACAATATGAGTGTGTGTGTCCGTGCTCATATGTGTGTCAGACTGGCCGACACATGTGTCTGCACACACACCTATGACAGACGGGAGAGGCAGACGGGAGAGCAAGATAAACTACAGTGGCAGGAGTTTGCGTAACATAATTTTTTAAGACCTCCCATTTCCCTTTTCAAATCTATCGCGTATATTCGCCAAGGTTTAAATCCCTGCTCCATCAAAAAGCAAGGCGGATTGAGAGATGGACAGTGTGGCGATGTAAAGATGCTTTAATGGGAAGGGCGAGATGCTAATCTTAATGGACCACGCGTATGTCTCTAAGCTCTGACACACGGATAGCCTTAGATAGCCGTCCCCTCTCCGCTGAAATCAGCTTAAAAAAGGGAGAGAAGGTGGGTAAATATGAGATGAGGAGAGCGAGAAAAAGAACAGCGATGGTGAGCGGGGATCAGAGTTGAAAGTTCATTCGAGGGCTAGCCTACAACGCCAACACTAAGCAGGCGATGCTAATTTGTGTGCGTTTCTGCATGCTAGCTTACAAAATAGCGACATTTTCAATTATACTCCAATTGGTAAAATATTCAACCCTTTGCGGGGTTATTTCTCGAAAAAGAAAGGAAATTTGGGGGGAGAAGAAGCATGAAACATGTCATACAGTTCAAATAAGCCTAGTTGTTAATCCTTTCTTGGGTTGGGGTTTTCAGGCTTAATGGGTGTATGGCTGTCACTGCATACAGACGGATGACCTGAGCTTTTTAACTTTAGCCTAATGCCAGGAGATCAGCCGTGGAATGCTGCTGTGCACCACACTATCTGGCCCTGTGTGTGTGGTGTGTGTGTGTGTGTGTGACAGATGTCTCCATAACTGGACTAATAGAAACCACTTCTAACTGCAGCCCCTAGCCTAACACAAACACCCTCTGGCTAAGTCAAAATTCTGCTGCCCAGGCCACCTGAAGTCATGGGTTACTTGAGGTCTAGATTTCTCTCATTATTTGCTCACGCTCGCATTCTCTCTCACACACACTCACACTCACACACACAACACACACAGTTATTAATTGTAAAGGTAAGCAAATGCATAAGTGTTTATTCAACGTTGCAGGCAAATTTCCTGTTCAATAAAGCTGTGATTAAAGAAGCACACAGACAGGTCTAAATCAATCAGATCCTCAACAATTTACCACTGCCTGGTTGAGAAGCCTCAACAATTAAATAGAATGATGTGAAGAAAACAATTACATCTCTGCGTTCACAACAGCACTTTGCAATTGCGTGACAGCACAAGAATTAAATTTTCCAACCATCAAGGAAATGCTTGAGTTTACACTTGTACACTTGTGAGTTCAATTAATGGAAGTTTTTTTTGAAGCCGACGCTTTGAAGGAAAAAAAAAAAATTGTGATTTAGCTTGATACAATAATAATACAATGCATGGTCCCCCTACACATAACCCACAGGCTAAGGCTAAAATAACCATTTAAAAGATAACTTTGTTTTCAACCTGGACCCCATTTTCATAATTTTGGGTCGACGTGACTACCGCCATCAGCCTGCAATGTAAACCTTTGGGGAAATAGTGCCCTGTCAATGTACGTCCTCCAAGAATGCTTGTTTATGCCAGAGACAGGCACAGAGTGTCTGACAAAGGATCCCTACAGAGAAATGCAACTTTTTTTCTATACCTTTCACTTGATTCGTTCTGTTTGTTATAGTGTCTAATAGGGGTGTGCATCTCTCCAAAAAAGACGAGCCAATACGTATCTAGATACATGGGGTACGATACGATTC
The DNA here is from genome assembly GCA_002895965.2 of Coryphaenoides rupestris. Taxonomy (NCBI): domain Eukaryota; kingdom Metazoa; phylum Chordata; class Actinopteri; order Gadiformes; family Macrouridae; genus Coryphaenoides; species Coryphaenoides rupestris. Next base: position 137,117 of record PIJE02000561.1, on the reverse strand, counting down.
AGGGACGATACATTTTTTAAATGGAACGATTCGGTTCGATTCAGTAGGATTCAATACGATTCAATACGATTTGATGGGATATGATACAATCTGATCGTTCCTTGTTTAAAGTAGACAATCATTTTACATTATGAATTAACATAAGTCAATATTATAAATGTGGCATTGCTTACCTTCAAATAGATTTATCAAAGACCAGGGAACAAGTATATAACCCTAACCCTAACCCTATGTGAATTCAGAAACATGTCATGTTTATTAGTACAACATATTGCATTGTAAGAACTTTACAAAACCCCTCTGACAATAAAACAAACTATTCAATTTCACTGTTGGCACAAATTAGAGCCAAGGTTCTGGGGAGGTCTGTGTAGACTCAGATCAGGAACAATGAACTACTGAGGTAGAAAATTATAACAATTTCAAGACATCCCTTGTGCACATTTTTTTGCAAACAGAACACAACAAAGTGGCAAACTGTAAGCACTCTTATAGAATATCAGTCTTTTAAAGTGTTGTTTTGCAATGTAACATGCGTTCACGTTGTGAATCGTATCGGACATTTTTTGTCTTTCCCTCGCAAACAGAGCGCTATATAACGTTACTACGACAAGTCTCGCGAGAGTCTAATATGTGTGTGTGTGAGAGAGCTGCAGACACTGAGCAGAAGGAGGATTCAGCAGCACAGCAACAACATAAAACCGATTCATAACTTTGTGATCCGGCCATTGGCCGGTTCTTGCTACGTTTAGACCGATCCAGGGGTCCGTCCGTGCACCCCTGGATCCGATTCAAATCAGATATTTGTGACACCCCTAGTGTCTAACCAAGTCTCGCTCAAGGAGTCTCACTCCTTGAGGAAGAGAGCGGTGGAAACTGGTTAGAGTGTGAGCAAGATTTTGCTGTTGTTCGACAGCAGAAACAGTTGATTAGTATTACCTAAATGATTTTCAAAGTGTAATATTTAGCTGATTTTGACAATGTGAGATTTTGCAAGACTTTGTTGGATACAATAACAAACAGTTGGTTTGTTATAATAACAATCTGCGCCTGTCAGAGGCAAAAACAAGCACTTTTACTTGGGATGCGATTGCCCCAAAGGTTTACATTGCAGCCTGTTTAACGGCTGACAGCTGAAGCGCTCTCACTCAATACTGGACCCATTTAAAAAACTGTTTTGTGCATTAATCAGTCAGAACCAAAATCATGGCAAAATAGGATCCAGGTTGAAAGATCTGAAGTTATCCTTGATTAGAAAACATGGGACTGCATCCATTTCTTCCTATATTTCCTATATTCAAACACAGGTAGTGGTTAATGGCCGGTTACGGTTACATTCAGACCATACTCCCAGTGTGACACCGTCAAGGCTAAAAGTGATGGAGCCACCACCATTCTGTCACCCAGTGTCATGATGTTCTGCCCCGGGTGCGTGGTGCTAGACAAACGTGATTACTGACTTTGACGCGACAAAAACTGGACCAGATAATGCTCGAGGGGAGAGGAGACACAACAACAACAACGTGCTGGTGTTCAGCTGGAGCAGGAACAAAGGTACTCCCCGAGTCCCCTCTAATCAAAGACCGTGAGGCTCAACTGAGCAAACAGCACCTGTGGAGACTTCAAACCAACAATGACAGCTGACTAACCACACAGACAGCAGGGGAGATGGGGGGGGGGGGGCAAGATAAAGACAGACAAGTTGAACACATGTCCAGAAAAAAACAAAACCCAACAACACAGACTCAATTAGCTTAGCTTGCGCTACCAGATACGTCCTCATGGCTTGGAAGTCACCGGAAGACCCAAAGGCAGCATTACATCGTGAGGACGTGTTACAGCAGGACAGACACCTTCTACAACAACATACTTTGAGTTCGAGCAAGAGTGGCGACGCAGACGTCGTGGGGACAATGTAGTAAGTGACACACAGGACATGTTGGCAGTTACGATATCGACTACTACAGTATGAACATTAAGACAGGACCGATGTTAAACACCACAAGATGACGAGTGATGAAAATGGCAACTGGGCCGGAGGGGCGGGGGTGAGGGGAGTGAGGGAGACGAGGATGAGATGAGTACTAGACGAGGATGGCAGAGGATGAAGCTCGACTCTTGGCCGGCCATCAGAACTCACCCTTCTCAGCGCGTCCCATGTGAGCTGGTTCAAGTGGAGGCAACAGAGAACAACAACAGAGCGTTAGATTTGGTTGTTTTCACACCCGGAGAGAGAGAGAGAGAGAGAGAGAGAGAGAGACAAACACACACATAATAATAATAATCCGAATAAAATGTCTGTGTATTTAGAAAATGAATTCAGAAAAAACGCATTTTGGAAATCACATTTGTCTTCCCCGACACAAATTTTGCCCGGGGCTCGTTAGCAGTTTTTCTTTTAGGGAAACCAAATTATGAACATACATATTAATGAAATCAAAGTATTTCGTATTGTTTAAGCCAAACACCATCCCTCTGCAACACAGAGGGTCTACATCATTGGCTCTCTGGATCAAACAGCTGGTGCTGGTGCATGCATGTGCGTGTGTGATGCAATTAATCAGCCGAGAGGTCTGATTACTTAATCTGCCATTATAGCTCAGCCCACAAGTGTGAGTGCTCCCTCTCTGTGTGTGTGTGTGTGTGTGTGTGTGTGTGTGTGTGTGTGTGTGTGTGTGTGTGTGTGTGTGTGTGTGTGTGAGCCACAGGGGCAGGTTCGGAGGCCCCCTCGTACGGACAGCTGTGGCCCGGGACCAGACTGCGTGGAGATGTATGACACGTGGACCAGCAGCACCATCATTCACTATTTCTATGATTCCCCCGCCGTCGTGTTCTCATGAAACACGTATTTTGCATGAGCTTTGTCTCATTCATTCGCTCCGTCAGTCAGTACAGTGAAAGACGATCCATTCGGATTTCTGAAGAGAGCATTTATATTTGAATGAATGTGAAGGGCAGCTTACTAAAACGGTTTCTATTTATTTTTTTTTACATGTTAGACTATAGTTTAATTTGAGATGTACCCAATATACAGCCCCTAATAAATATTTTTGAAAACTCATCCGTCTCTTTCGCTGAAATGTGCACACAAATTACACAAAATGTGCCAAGTGCGCAGTAGACGCTCCCGCCACGCATCCCGTGTACACAGAAAACGCGCCAACACGCAATCTCGCCTGCGTGCTCCTCGGTCTCTTGAGAACCACAAGCTCAAAGCTCAACGAAATTACTTTTTCATTCGTTGTGTCAAAGAAAAACGAGAACGTAGGCCGTTTCATTTTCGAAAATGTTGCCGAAATAATTGCAATCAAGCGGGCCAGTTTAAAGTTAAAACCCCGCGACTATAATTAAGCCATTTCGGTGACGATCAGAGGCGGCGCGTCCTGGAAACACACTAATGAAACACAATGGTTTCGCTTCATTGTGATTAAACACTGCTTGAGCCCAGTGACAAAAAATGTCGGCAAATTATTAACATTTACGATACACGACTTTGTGTAGGCAGCGGGACTGTGTGTGTGTGTGTGTGGGGCGGCATTAACGCGACACTGTCAAGAGAAGAAAAAAAAAAGAGTTTGAGTTTGACTTGACTCGAAAATGTTGATCGGCGGAGAAGAGAGAATTGGCACACAGCTCCATAATAAGAAGCTAAACGGAGGCGGATCTATCACATTATGTCCTAATTGACTAACTCGGTGTTAATTACAATACGATAGACGGCTTTCAAATCCAATCGACCACGATGGCTGGCTGGGATTTAAAAAAATAAATTAAAAAAAAGGCCATCTACTGACATGGTGGACATTGGCATTATAGGCTATATCATTCGGCCTCTATGTAATGTTGCACAAATATTGCACAAAAAAATGATTTATGTAGACCATTATTAATAATTTGAGGGCATTTAGGACCATTTTACTAGGCTACTTTCTACTTTTCTTTTCTTTTAACAATCTATAGGCTATAGCACTATCTGCAATCTCAAATCTCTTACAAAAAAAAAAAGAAAATGCACGCATTTGTCTTGCAAATGACCAAATGGTCGAAGGGGGGCGGGGGGGTGATGGGAGAGGGGCACGGAGGGACACGGGGAATGTAAACGCATTTTCTTATCATTATGATAATGCGCGGGCGGCGAGAGCTCGACGTTTAAATAATGTGAAATCATAAGTTTTTACAGGGCGATGTACTCCCTTGATACATCATTATCTATAGACCCAATAGCACCCCCCACTCCCTCTCTCTCTCTCTCTCTCCTCCCTGGGGATAGAGCACCAAGTGAATGCGAACATACAGCCACGCAGACACATTTCCACCACGGGACCGTGCGGAAGCCCGAGGAGACGGAGTGGGGGAGAAGGGGGTCTTTACTCCGCCACGGTCCGACCACCTCCGCACCCCCACCCGGTTACCTATACTGTCCACAGCGTCCACACACACACACGCACGTCGCCGGCATGGTCGGCACGTCGTTGTGCGAGCATTTGTTTGAACATTGTTGTTGTTTTTCTACGTCCCGATTGCAAACACACAAACACCTACACGTATTTACGTGCGTATTTAACTACAACCTCCTCTATCTACACTCCCGTGATAATCGCCTATTGTGTTCGCAGGAGTAGTGAAAGTTGCACCCGTGGTATTTTCCACAGCCGCGCCTCCCGTTCTCCGGCGTAAAAGTTGCACGCCGGTGTCCGATCCGTGTTTTATTGAGACAATGAACTTTATTCAAAATCCGATCCGACGTGTAAATCGACGTACAATTGTCATGCTGATGGTGTTGGTGGTGCTCCGTAACTTTTTAACTCCTCCGCGCAGCACTGACAACACGATTGTTTTAGAAACCTCTTTACCTCAACTTACACACACCACACACACCTCACGCATTCACCACTGTTTTAGGAATGACATCGTTTACACACACACACACACACACACACAAAGCGTGGGCGTTATTAAATGCACGTCCGCGTTTAAGTTGCTTCTATCGATCGGGTCACTTCTATTTCACCACACCACACAATATCAGTGTTATAAATGCACTGTTCTCCTATCCCTGACAGTATACTACAGCCGTGCTTACTTGATCAACGATACATGTTGCAACTTACTACGATTAGTCTGTAATATAAAAGGGCAACTTCAACACACTGCCAGGTTAAATTGATCAACCCCTCGGCTCGGATCACATCTGAATGGAGTCCGTTTCGCACCAAAAGTAAACCAGGCGACAGATCCACGGAGGTCGTTCAGTGTGGCGTCTGTCCTTCTCAAGCATAGGACACAAATCCAAATAAAACACGACGCTCTTTATTTCCTCCGGCCATGCGTCAACAAAAAAACAACCACCAGAGAACCACGTAAACGGGAGGACAGAAAAGCAACTTTTGTTCCGCGACACAACACAGCAACACAACACACCTGTGATTCACATCGGAATCGGGGCCGGCGTGTCAGCTCTCAAATCACCACAAAATCTCGACAAAACGAGTGAGAAACTTTGTCAACGTTGGCGTTTTTTTGCGGAAGCGTTGTGGCCGAACTCAACTTACCTGTCGGTATCTGAGCCCAGACGCTCGCGCTCGGCGCAATGAGGAGAAACGCGAGTCCCGGGAACCAAAACGTATCCATGTTCACAGTTTTGCAGTTTCCCCCCCAAAAAAAGTTTCTCCACCCCCCCCTCCCCCCCAGGTAAGTTTGGGGGGTAAATGTCCAACCTAACTGTTAGTTTGTTAGGTTGTTTTTCTTATCCCTGTTGCGGATAAACGCGCCCCATGTCTTCCTCTGTTTCCCGTTTTCCGTTTTCGCGTCGGTCTCGCGCGGACACTACTTTAGGGGAGAGCGCGAGCAGCAGCAGCAGCTCGGCGGCGGCCAGGGGAAAGTCTGTGACGTCACGTGGTCGGGTAGTAGACTCCCGTAAAAAAAAAAAAGAAGAAGAAGGGGAAAGGAGAGAGTACCGGGAAGAGGGCGACAAAGCCCATGGGAGGGAGCGAGGTGACAGCGAGCGAGGGTACGCGGTAGTGAGCAACAATAATACAATCGTGCAATACAAAGTAAGTTACACACGAAACGGGAGATTTGACTATATGTAAGAATCAAGTGCATTCTGAGCTCTGTGGGTTGAGACAATAACAATCAGAAACTAATGTTAGTTCTAATCATAATGAAACCTTGTACACATTTAAAAAAAAAAAGCTATGAAATATATATTATTAATTATCCACGTTTACATGTCACTTCGTTCCTTTTTCCCGCGAAATCCGACCCGACTCAAATATAAGAGAAATCACCCAGAAGCTGTTCTACAACAGAGAGAGTCAGGGAAGCTCTCATGTTTTAACTTCAACCACAACCTGCTCACAAACTGGTGATTTAAAGAGATTTGTGTTGTAAAATCCTACATGTAGTCCCTGAATGGATTCATTATTCTTACATACAGGACCTTTAAATGGAGGCTTATAGTTCTAATGTGTTTGCCTTGATGAATTAATTAATAGATTTCTTTATTTGAACAGGGACAAAGTAGGCCTACACAGAGCATTAACCTTATAAAACAAGGAGAGATGTAATGTACCAGGTTTTAGCAAATTGCCTGCCCGTAGTCCCTGGGGAGGTAAGTAGATTGTTGTTGTGTGACCACTACATGTGTGGATTAATAAAGATCTTCTTCTTCTTCTTCTTCTACTAGATTGAATAGTATGAATAGTACTATGGTAATCAATAAGAGTATACAAACACAATCATCCTCACATCCCCAACCCTGAAACAACCCCCCAATCCACCCCTTCCGCACCAACAACACTAATTTACAGATGTGTACAACTTTGCTGTGTCCACTCTCCACTGTTTTGTTAGACGGGAAAACGTTTGAAAATGTGTTGTTATTAATTCTGTTGGGAAGATTGTTCCACTGTTTTATGGCCATAAAGGTGAAAGATGATTGGCCAAGGGAGGTCTTGCGTTGTGGAATTCTGCACTGATCATACAATAATGTGGAAACTCGTATTTGACCTTTAGCCTACCTCTCAATTGAAGTAGGTAGGCCAACAACAAAAGACTAAGTGTGTTAATGTTGTTGGTCATTCACTCAGCTATCGGAGTGAATGTGATATCTATATATGTGTCCTAGATGTGGGAACTACACCCAGCCAGGGTAAAGAAGGCTTTCACTCAACTATCTGAAATCATGCCGTTTGTGGTTGTGTGACACATTTTTCAAGTTTCAGCAGCGGTTGGCACAATGGCAGTCCTTCAGGTAGTGTGACGGAACTACAATTTCCGTACAAATTGTCCAAATGATGTCAGTGTCTGAATCAATCTCTCAACACGTCAATTAACCGGCTATCCACGTTTTTAGAAAAACCCGCCAGGCTATTAGCCTGCGGTCTAGCATGCAGGGTCCATTCTCAGTGGATTCAGGGTTTCACAGGTTTTCTGTGTTATGTTTCCATTACAAAGTCATCTCATATCTCTGCTGATAGCAGGCCGTCATGTTGACTTGAGCTCGATAACATTATGCCAGACATGAATACATAAATACAAAAAAGACGCCTCATTTGATTTACAGATTATTGGTGCAATACAACATTTGAATGGGGGCCTACAAATGTTTTTTCCTCCGCTCACATTGTTGTGAATCGGACATAACTAATCGGGCTAACCTCATACACGGTACAATTCTCGTGGTCATATTACGCGGTACTATTACTATTTGTTTAGAGTTGTTTAGAATTTTTCCAGGAATCCTGCTGGAGTGAATGGGGAGTACGCATTCCATTGTGCTTGTTACATATGGCAATAAAAAAATCTATTACTAATTCTAGGTGTTGCACTACTGCTGTTCAGCATTATGGGAGTCCTAAGATATGGCACCACCTTTGCTGTCCTGCTGTAAGTGTATGTAGATGTGGGTGGTGTGATCATAGCAACCATGGGCATCTCCACGGGTAGCACAATGAAAAGCCACACTCACACTGTGTTGTCACTACTACACACACGTTTCCTGCATTTACACACATGGATCGATGTTCCTCTGTTGATGGAAGTGAAGGAGAATCTGCACAACCACCTTACCTACTAATCAATTAAATTCATAGCATTGGTTAAGCCTGTATGTAGTCGAGGGGCATCATTACACAGTGATGCCTATGTAACTGTTGCCCGTTATCTGTCCTATTCCAAACGGCAATAGGGTTATTGGATTAACTGTACTGTGTTTAGTGGACATGAAAGGTTGTCGGTACTGAGTGAATAAATATGGATGTAATTTGCAACCATGCAGTGGTATTCAACCCAGATAGTTCTTTTCTCATCTCAGATCTTCTGCTTCCCGGACATGAAGGTACTCCGCCTGGCCTCTATATACATTCATTTTCACACATTTTCATCAAATATGAATTGTAGAAAATGTAAAGGCATGGTGAACCGTGGCGGACTGGGGGTCAAAGCAAAAAATGACTGAATGAGTTATCTGAGCCATCTCACTCAGACTCATGAATATGCAATGTTAATTTCTGACAGCTTTAGTTAATATGTTTAATGAGACAAACACAAATAATGGAAATAGTGTGTCATTGATGTGTGCTTCAATGGTTAAACTTCACTTGTAAATCCCTTTGGATGAAAGCATAATAAATGCATGCACATAAATTTATGTATGTAAAAAAAAAACAGCACATTTTCTACATAGAGAGAGAACTATCCTAAAGAAAGTTTAGAGAAGAAGTCGACTGTCATGGACAATGGGTTCATTAAAAGCATCATTTGTACAGGATGTTGCAGGATTGTCTGGGGTTCCATTGTTAACATGCCACTGAGACCCTCCCCAAGTCTTCAAGCTAAACGGCAAAACGTCCACATTGAATAAGACAAGGCGGCTTCGAGCCCCGTGGGTGGGTCAACGGGCTTTCGCCTCACCACCACGCTGCCAATCAATTCGCATTCTAAATGGAAAGTGAGTTTTCCATTTCTAATGGCACAGTGTTCACTTTCAATTATTTTGCGGTGACTTGGACATCCTGCTCCTCCTCCTCCTTGTCTTCCTCTGCGTCCTCCTCCTCCTCCTCATGACGATGATGGTTGGTTGGTTGGTTTCTGTGGCGCGTGACCTCATGGAGCAGAGGGAAGTGAAATGCACTTGAGGCCCAGGGCAATACCACCGAATTCCACGGCCACACGCACACACACACACACACACACACACGCAGTCAGACTTCAGTTCACGTCGCTCCAAAGCTGAGCTGAGCACACAGCACACAGCAGAGACAATATAGCACCGCACCGCTTTCATTTGTACTTTTTGCAATGGATGCCACCCAGCCTCGACTAGACAAACACACACACCAGAACAAAACAGAGAAGAGAGTGAAATACAAACTAGGATTTTTCTTGGTGCTTTGGGGTTTTCAAGATTGATGGATTGATGGGGATATATAGGTATAGATAGATAAGTGGATCCATTGTTAAATGGATCGAAGGATGTCTGGATTCAGGGATAGCGGGGAATGAATGGATGGAGAAGCAGGGGCGATGAATGCATCACCTTCATCAGTTGTGACTGTGATTGTCTCAGCACTGGTGAATTAGTGAAAGCCATTCCATTTGAGTCCGTGGAATCTCTAGGGGAGAGAGGGAGACGGAGAAAGCGAGAGAGAGCAAAACACACAGGATGTAGTTGGAAGGGAGGCTGAGGAGTCAAGGAGGAAGACAAAAGAGGCACGTCAACAACACGGTAAGAGGGATGGATGGAGTGAGGAGGAGGAGGAGAATGAACAAGAGAGACCGAGAGAAAACAAAATAGAACAGAGAGAGAGAGAGGGAGACTGATGAACAAGGTAAGAGCAGAGGTGAAGGAAGGGGTTTTTTAGAGAAGAAAGGAGCGCCGAGAATGTCTGCTGAAGTGAACGGTGCATAAATAGATCTCAAGGCTAAATTCCTTCTGAATGGAAGAAAAGGAGAGAAACACAAAAAGTGGGAGAGGGTCAAATGTTCACCTTTTTTCATAAGTATGTCAATACCGGCGCTCTCAGAAATCAGAACAAGGCTCTGCATCGCGCATTCAAGAATGCAGGCACATTTGTCAAGTTTGTCATTCTGTTAAGTTCAAACAAAGTCTCACATCACAGTGTTTTTTAATGAAATAAATTAAGAAAAAAGAAAGATTGAATCGTGGCGTGTGTGTGGTTGGTGGCTGGTTTAAGCAGTCAGGTGAGGCTGCACACCTGTGGTGCATCGAGTGGCAATGGCACCCGCTCCTGCCACATGTCAGAGCTCTTTCTCTTGAGTGTGTGTGTGTGTGTGTGGTGATGACTGGTTTAACCTGTGGAACTTGATTACTCAATGCACCACAGTTGTGCTGCCAGCTCACATGAATCCCAGAGTCTCATCAGCCTGACACGGGTCAGGTGAGGCTGCTTAAACCCCCACCAACCACACACACTCCACATGAGTCAAAAGCAGTTTTACATTTTGATACAAAAAAGTCAAAAGCTCTGTTTAGCAAATGGCAGTGAAGGAGTAGTTTGTTGTGTTTCTCGTACTCATCGTTCTTCCTTCACAATCTGTGTCGGCCACACGGATGGTGGAATCGTTCGGGAGGAGAGAGAGAGAAAAAAAGAGTAAAGTGCAATCAATGGAGTTGGGAGTATAAGGCGTTTGAGTCCGGGTTGACAAGCTTTCCTGTTCACAGAGGAATGCTCACACACACACACACACACATACACACACACAGCAGCCGGGGCCTGAGTGTGAGAGATATTTTGCTTTCAGTCTCAAGGTTGGACCATTGGCATGCAAAGTGTGTGTGTGTGTGTTTAGATAAACGTTTGAAAGCGAAGGGAAGTTTGTGTGTGAGTGTGTGCATGTGTGTGTGTGAGTCTCAGATCCAAGCCTTGCATGCTGTTGCAGACACACACACACACACACACACAAACATACGTGCACATGCAAACACACATATGCACACACACACACACACACACACATACACACATGTTTGTCAGGTTTTTCAACTTACCATTCAGTGTACGGCATCACCAGCCATTGTGTATTCTGCTGTTGCAGAGTTGCTCAACGGCTTACTCAAGGCGTCGTAGCACAAACTAGCATGTATGTGTTCTATATCTGTTCTGTGTCAGCTTTCCCCTAAAATCGCTCCACAATCAGACCTTCCCTCAGGAACCACAGATGAGGCTTCAGTGTGTTTGCTTCGGACCATATTTTCCTCATACATTACGCATAGAGCCGACTCGCCGCATTGCTTTTTGTATTGTCTGTGCGATTTGCCAGTCGGAATAATAAGTACCTTTCTAAGCCCGCTTCTGTAATATAAAACACAATGTCAACAGATACACCAAGATATAATAAATCAATGTAAATATTTTATCGTGTTGTGTACATGGTGGAGTTTTTTTTTTTATGTAAGCAGAAAAGTTGCGAGAATTCGAAGGCAAATAGCTGTGACCACTTTCTGAACATTGGGTATTGGCAAATCACACTATTCTTTGAAGCTCTTTATCTCAGGGGGGCGTTGTGCTACTATGCTATTATATATGCTGCTATGTATTAACCGGATCCCCATCTCATGTTTTTTTAATGTAGTATCTTTCCTAAATGTTATTCTCTTAACTAAGAGCTTTGTAGCACAGGCCCATGCCCTCGCAGACACAGCAAACGGCATTTGATACCGACACAGGCCAGGTCAGCTCACACCTGCCGTGCACACCTGCGAGTGTCTGTCGGCCGTGGGCTCCAGCCAGATCCCTTTGCCACGGTTCAACGGCACCCGTCTCAGCCATGGGGCTTTCCGGCTCCCGGACTCGCAGATTGGTTACACTGTAGGCTGAACCCGGAGCGGGAGTTGAAAGAGTTGCTTTTTTAGGAGTGTAATGTCTTTTGATCGATGGTCTCTTGAAATGGACTCCTCCTATGACCAAACTCACTTTGCCAAGGTTTTCCCATTTAGTGTGTATGTGCTCTGAGTATTGTGTGTTTGTTCTGGTGTGTGTGTGTGTGTGTGTGTGTACGTGTGTGTGTAGGTTTATATCCGTTTATATTGTTGACGTGCCTTAACAGACACATTCATCTTAATTTCATTTAATTTGCATGTGTGTGTGTGTGTTTTTTAGTGTGTGTGTGTGTGTGTGTGTGTGTGTGTGTGTGTGTGTGTGTGTGTGTGCACGCGTCTATCTATTCACAATGCTTTTTGGGTCTAGCATTGGGATGCCAGAGCCTGGCTGTCTACCTTGCCGTTTCCATGACGATACCCTCAATGCCAGCCCAACGCCATATGGTTGTTATGGTAACATGACATTTTTTGGCCGCTGCCTATGAGCCAGGTGTGTCTGCCAGCTGGTAAAGACAGGTGGACTCTGCTCTCGTGTGTGTGAGTGTGTGTGTGTGTGTGTGTGTGTGTGTGTGTGAGAGAGGGCGAGAACAGAGACAGAAAACACAGCATAGCACATTACAAACGACTGGTCGACATAACGGTGCCGTTCAAAGCGATCTCTTATGGAGGCTATATTTCACTCAAAGATGGAACATTTTCTGATCATATTTAGCCTTCAACATGTTTAGAGACGAGCTCCACGGCCGGACCACATTGCACAACGTAGCCACCTACACATGTACGGCTTTCAATTCACATCCAAGCCTGAAAGACAGGACATGGTAATGTATGTGTGTGTGTGTGTGTTTATTTATGTGTGTGTGTGTGTGTGTGTGTGTGTATGTGTGGTGTGTTTTGTTTCCTCTGGAATGAATGAATTGGATGTATTTGTGTGTTGAACTGTGAGCATGTTTAATATGGATTAGGTACGGTTGTGTCAGTTAGTTTGTGATTGTGCGGTGTGTGTGTGTGTGTGTGTGTGTGTGTGTGTGTCTTTGCCTGTGGAAAGGAGAGAATTGGGAAATTTATATCAGTGTTTTTGCTACAGGCGTGGTAATTATGGCACTTTTTAATAACCACGCTTTATAATCATTTAGCCTTGATGATGTAAACAAACACACACACACACCACACACACACAGACACACACACATACACACACACACACACCGCTCTTGAGGCACTAATGAATTTAGATGTGATATGCACTGAAGCTGAACATGGAGAAGCAGAGGGAAGAGAGAGAGAGAGAGAGAGAGAGAGAGAGAGAGAGAGAGAGATGGCTTTACAACAGGGCAGTACCAGGACAGTCCCCTCTTCAGTGTGTGTATGTAAGTGAAACACATCAACACTTCAGAAAAGAAAGGCTGCCTATTCAAGTATAAAGGATGTTACTATTACTGATTTGCTGTTTTATACCACAGTCTCCTCTCGTCTCGTCTCTGCCCTCCTCTCACGTCCCTCTCCATCCCCTCCTCTCCACTCCACCTCTCTCCTGTCTTCCCCACACGTCTCCTCTCCTCTCATCTCCCCTCATTCTATCTTCTCTCCATTCGTCTCCTCACCCCTCCTCTCTTCTCCTCTCCTCGCCCCATCCCCTCCCCTCCCTCTCCAATCGTTCCCCTCCTCACCTCTCTCATTTCCCCTCTTTTCCTCACCCCTCCTCTCCTCTCCTCTCCTCTCCTCTCCCCTCTCCTCTCCTCTCCTCTCCTCTCCTCTCCTCTCCCACTCTCCTCCTCCCTTACTCACTCCCTCTCCGCACCCACCCACCCTCTCTCCTCCCCTCCTCGCCTCTCCCCTCTGTGTTTAGACAGTGATACTGAGTGTGGCAGAGCAGAGTGAATTGGTTGCCGAGATAGGTCATTAGCTTTTTTTCGCCTCGCTATCGATTGGCGAGCGGGCGGAGGAGACGGAGACGGAGACGGAGACGGAGAGGGACAAAGAAGGAGGGAAACCGGAAAGGAGGTGGAGGATGAGAAGATGAGAGTGGTGGCGGAGAGAAAGAGATGGAGAGGACGACGGGGGTAAAGAATGGCTTTTGTTCCAGATGAAGATAATTAAACCTCGAGCGGGTGGGGGGGGGGGGGGGGGGGGGGCCTGAGGAGTAGCAGCGACAACAACAACAACAACAACAACAACAACGACAACAACAACACCACGTCAACCGAGCTTCACTTTAAACCTCACGGCTCACCTGCACCTCTCAGGGAAGGTGGCCATTTTGTGTCTCGCCACCGAATAGAAATAATCCCTCCAATCCATTCCTTGGCACACGAGAGGAAGGGTATATTAAAGCCCTTCCCTCGGGAAAGGCTTTGACCTCATGGCTCGACCAGACAGACAAAGCCTCCTGAAAATTGCTGTGATTTTCGAATAAAAGCAAAAAATCGAAGAATAAAAAAGGGAAAGTATACGAAAACTCCTCCACACTTTCTTCAGCTGTGCGTTAGTCTGGCAATAATGGGGTACAGTCACGCGGGCACAGAGCATTCTCACACGGAGAACGTTGTGCTCATGACTCAACCGACACCGGAGAGACATGGATCTTACTTCTTATTTCTCACAAGTTGAGCCAGGTTGCGTTTGGCTTCTTTTCCCCTCTCCAGCTCCAGTGTCTGAGTGTCTTGGTTGGCTATTGCTTTTCTTGCCAGCTTGTTTTGGCAAAACCGCTCAGATATGCCCTGTGTCCGGGGCCCAACCACACCTAGCCTGTTTAAAATCTCTCTCACACACACACACACACGCGCAAGCAAGCACACACGCACAGACGCACACACATGCACACACGCACATACATGCAAACAAGCACAGATACCTGCTCACACACACACAAACACACGCATGGATGTATGTGTCCGCTGGCAAACACACAAGCGCACACACCGTGCTGTCCATGCGTGTTATGGTGTTACATGTGAGCGGGTTTACAGCGCGGGTGACTTTGGGTCTGTAAACTGTTTGTCTGCGGCCTGTCCCCGGCTTCCTGTCTGTCCTCCATCTTGGCCATCTTAATGAGCTGTGACATCACCGCCTCGCCGGCTGTGGCGGGCAGTGACATCACTGTGGT
>PIJE02000561.1:62166-117166 GCA_002895965.2 Coryphaenoides rupestris | reverse complement strand
CCCCTGCCTTCTGTTCAACATCGATCGATTCATCTATGTATCTAATTATCTATCTATCTGATTATATATGGATCTACTTTGATGTCTGTCTGACCATTCCTCTGTCTGTCTGTATGTCTGTTGATCTATCTGTCTGTCTGTCTATCTATCACGGGAGAGGTGTGATGGATGGACAGAGAGGAGGAAATGGAAGACAGTGATAGCGCAGTGCAGAGAGGTCCGGGGGTCAAAGGTCGTAGGAGAGAGAGAGAGAGAGAGAGAGAAAGAGAGAGAGGCAGCGTGGTCAAGAGAGGCTAAGAGTGAGGGAGAAAAACCAGGGTTGTGCCCCAGGGAGGAATAGTTTAAAGAAGGAAGGAAGGAAATAGAAAGGGGATTGAGGGGGGGAAGAGGAGAAAGCAGGGAAAGAGAGGACGGTTGAGCGAGGACGAGAGTGAGAGGTCCCACATTATCGTTCTAATACATAGTGGAAAATTGCTGAGTGGTAGATTTCCCCCCCCCCCCCCCCCCCCCCCCCCCCTCGCGGCCCATCTATCTAACTAACTGCTACTCCCTGTTGAAGCAGCGATTTCCACAGGAAATTACCATGAAAAGTTGTATTTTTTTTAATTCCTTTTTTTTTTTACTTTGTTCTGGAATAGCCGAATAGCCCCCATCTCGACTAGCAGGAACCACTAAACACACACACACACGGGGGGGGGGGGGGCTTTGCACAATGAAGATTGCCATCAGTGGGGTCATCGCCATTGTTCCCAGCGTTTATTTTGTTTTATAAAGACATTATCTGGTCCAACAGAAAAAGGCCAACGGCGCTCGCTTTTCTCTCGCCTAATACAGGTCTCCCGCCACCGGTGGTGGGTTGGTGCGTGGGGTGGATGACGACCAACCACCAACCGGTGAATCCCGTTCACGACGACTACCGCGGAAACATTTTCCATCTCTGGCCCCAAGAAAAGCAGGCTTTTCGATCTGGAATGAAAGCTGATTGTCTTTAATCCCAAGAAGGGTTTTCAGAGCGATATAGGATTTTCTTTCCCCCAGCGGCAACAGAGAGACCAGGCCCGTCTCCACGCAGCAAGACAAGCCCCGTGCACGGATTATGTCCTCCGTCATCATCCGCTATTTGCTCTCTCTTTTATTTTGTGTACTTATTTATGTTTTTCACCGAGACGATGAATGTGGTAATCTTTTAGTTTAAGCAAATTCTCTGGTAATTCAATAAAGCAGTATTGTATGTATTCTTCAAATGTATTAGCTCTCATGAAGACACACACTCGTGAGACACATTCTTTATTTAGTATTTATTGAATATTATACCTTACAAATGACTAACTATTGCTATTGGTTCCTGTTTGATCCTGACGTACATTTAACGAATACATTACATAACAAAGAGTCATGAAATAGACTGACCTCTGCAGGCATCATATTTTATTCATCATCTTGCTAGCATGCCTGGCCCATGCTTAATGTGTCCCAGACATGCAGCCGACGCCAGCCAGTTGTACCGTTCAAAGCGTTTTATTTGCAACATTGACTTCTACACACAGATTGCAATTTATGTTCATCTTATAGCCGAACATATTGTGGTTCATTCTAACACGCACGCACGGACACACACACACGCCCACAGACACACGCGCGCACACACACACACACACACACACACACACTACAAATCATCGTATATCCTGTTGCTATGAGGGAACCGGCCACCAGCTGCTGACACCAATATCATTAATGACTCGCCTCAACCTGAGACACGCGCACACAACCTGGCAGCGGTGCTGGCCGTCATGTCTGTAGTGAATTAGTTCATATGAGTCTGTGTGTCAGATGTGAGTCCTTAGGTTTGTGATCTGTTTAGCAGGCTATTAGTTTTAATCATCCACTGTGTGTGTGTGCGTGTCTGTCTGTCTATCTGCCCATCTAACTCCCCGTGTCTGCCTGTGCCTGTCTGTCTGCCCAACTGTCTGTCTGTCTGTACAACAGCTGAGTGGCTAAAGCAGACACATCTAATTCAGACTTGAAAAAAACAGCTGAGAACATTTGTTGTTTTCCAGTGAAGGTCCACTTTGCATAAACACACACACACACACACACACGCACTCACACAAACACACACTGACACACACACGCATCTCACACACACTGACACACACACACACACACACACACACAACACAAACACACACTGACACACACAAACACACACTGACACACACACACAAACACACACTGACACACACACACTGACACACACACACACACACACACACACACACACAGCAGGGGGGGAGCCTTGGTATTTACCTTTCCTACTCAGCCCTTACTAAAAGCGACGGTTCCTTCACTGTCTCACTATGCACCCATTTGAATCCTACGCATTTGTTAACTCTCGCCATCGCCATTATAAATAGGAGAGAGAAAAACACACAGACCCATTAGTCATTAAACACCAGCGAGGACGGCGATGCAGAGCGAGCGTTCGCACCACATGCGCTAAAACCGACAATCAATCAATCAATCAACCACCACGCTATAGCCTGCGTCAGTGAGGCGGGGGTGGCGTTCGGGAAAGTTCACCAGCATGGCGTTGGTGGAGGTAGCGGCTCAATCAAACGGTACAGACAGCTTTAATAATTACCTTTCCATCTGACACAACCGCAGAGCAGAGCTGTCTGTCTGTCTGCTCTGTCTGTGTAGCTCTGGCGACGAGGCATCGTGGTCGCTGTCTGCCGCCACAGCTGGTGACCTCCAAACTGGACCGGATTAAATGTGACCCCAGAGTTCGTGAGGACGTTTAATTATCATAATGATCCTGGTCATGCTGTTTATGTCTCGTACCCGTGTGCTACTTACCATTATGTCTCTAGACATCCATCTATATCCAGTATATACGTACTGGGGTCGCCTTACGGAGTAAAAGAACCCCAATTAAAAACATGTGAAGATCGCCTCTCCTGTCCACATCCCTGACCAAGATGTGGACGTAAAACCTGGAGCTGTTGGTCCCCGGGCGCGGTCGAGATGGCTGCCCACTGCTCCTGGCTGTCCCTGGAGGGGCAGCAGGATGGGTCAAATGCAGAGGACACATTTCCACGGGCCACCCTCCCTGCATGCGCTTGTGTGTGTTTGGCGGCCGCCACTTCCCTGTGTGTTGTGTGACCACTATGTGTGTGGACTAATAAAGATCTTCTTCTTCTTCTTCTTCTGTATATCCAGTTTCATATATATATATATATATACGGTACACCTATATAATCCCACATGAAAACACCACATTCTAGGAATCCCAAACAGGTAAACTATGAATTGGTATCTTTACTCTTTCTTTAAAAACAAATGACTAAACTAGGCAGAGGTAGTGGAGTGATTGATATTGCCTTGGTCTTTATTTCAGTAATGTCCATCAGGCTGTTGGTGCAATAAAAGCTATTTCATGGTTGATTTTATCTCTGTATCTTTTTATTACTAGCAAGTGAGGCAAACACATTTTTTTTACCATGCTATATGTTAAAATAACATGCCAAATAAACTACATGAAGCTAAATCATGATTTGTATCTGTTTATCCTATCGCAAGGAATTCTAAGGTTAACAAATATGTGGCAAGCAGTTCACTCACACACACGCACACACACACTGCAACACACACTGCAACACACACCAAATCCCTCGGCGGACTCAACAGCGTAGCAACGTTAGCTTGAGAAATGATGAACTCAGTGCTGCTGCTTCAGAATCATCATACAATCATGCAGCCATAAACAGACCACAGTAAACAGAGGAAGAACACCCAAGCCAGGAGAAGCCATGCAGACAGGCCTGGCGCCAGGATGGAAATCTATAAATTGTAGTCATAAAAAAAAATTCATGGATTCTTTTATTTGTATTGAACCTTTATTTAACCAGGAAAAGACTCATTGAGATTAAAAATCTCTTTTACAAGAACGAGTGGGCCGAGACAGGCAGCCGCACAATTAGCAGGGTTACAGACAGGGTTGCAGGGTTGCATACAGGTCTTACATTTACATGAAAATCGTTTTCGTTTTGTTATCTTTCAAAGTTTCTGTAAAATCCAGACAGGGGGGGGGGGTGGAGTTAAAACACCAAGTGGGGAACACTGCTATTTGGCAAGAAACAGGTTGTTTGCAGTTGTTTTAAAACCCCGCAATTGGGGAGTATTTGGGTACAACAAAACATCAGACATAACCTTCCTCAGGTCATGGGTAGTAATTACGACTGGAATGAAATACATAACTACAGCTATATATCCACTCTCTGCACTCTCTGGCACCTGTAATTGTTAACATTAGCAAAATCCATCAGCAAACTGAAATATTTATAATGTGATGAGAAGAAATCCAACTGCACTACACTAAGACATGTCATGAATGCGACGGCAAGGTCTGATGGATGTGGGTCCTGCTGTTGCGAAAACTACAATCATACAAGATGGACTCTTAAAAGACGGAGGTGCTTCCCGGCCCTGTGATTTCTCACCGTGAGTTTGCAGGCTATATAAACGCGGACCCGCTCTGTGAGTAATGAAGATTTACTTCATTAGAATGGTAATTACATTAAAATGTTTCTGCCGCAAGGCATTGTGGGACGCGCGTTATTCCTTTCCTTTCATAAAGACGGTCCAGTGTACCCTTTGCTAAAGAAGATAAGAGAGGAAGCGTTGAAGCACATTCCCTTCATTTTCCGAGAACTAGCTCTTTTCCTGGCCTGCCACTTTGACACTCCCGGGTCATTCAGCATAAGAAAGACGATTTGACTGCAGCCAGTGGTGGAGCGGCGGTGTGGCCGTGATATTATACCATTAATATTAGAGTGGACGGGAATGATTGATGCATTTCCATCGTAAGTATTGCAATATAGGGGCACTTCGTATTGATAGAGCGATTCACGATCCCCACACGCCGAGGCACGTAGGCACAGTTTGAACTTTAATGTTGGGGGTTAAACACCAGTGGGAACAGCTGATTTGCAAGAAACAGGTGTTTGCAGGTTGTTTAAAACCCCCAATGGGGAGTATTTGGGTACACAAACACAGACATAAACCTTCCTCAGGTCATGGGTAGTATTACGACTGGATGAATACATATATACATATACATACAGCTTTCTCACTCTCTGCACTGTACTTCAGATGTCTTGTATTGTACATAGCAAATCCATCAGCAAACTGAAATATTATAATGGAAAAGTAGAATTCATAAGGACTTACACTAAGATATGTCATGATGCGACGGCAGGTCTGATGGATGTGGGTCTGCTGTTGCGAAACTACAATCATCCAAAGATGGACTCTTAAAAGACGGAGGTACTTGGTGAGGTTTCATGCAGGCTATATAAACGCGGACCGCTCTGTGAGTAATGAAGATTTACTTCATTACCGCGGTGGGAATGTAAATTCATTTAAATGATTCTGCCGCAAGGCATTGTGGGACGGCGTTATTTCCTTTCCTTTCATAAAGCATGGTCCAGTGTACCCTTTGCTAAAGAAGATAAGAGAGGAAGCGTTGAAGCACATTCCCTTCATTTTCCGAGAACTAGCTCTTTTCCTGGCTGCCACTTTGACACTCCCGGGTCATTCAGCATAGGAAAGACGATTTGACTGCAGCCAGTGGTGGAGCGGCGGTGTGGCCGTGATATTATACCATTAATATTAGAGTGGACGGGAATGATTGATGCATTTTCATCGTAAGTATTGCAATATAGGGGCACTTCGTATTGATAGAGCGATTCACGATCCCCACACGCCGAGGCACGTAGGCACAGTTTGAACTTTAATGTTGGGGGTTTACAAAAAAGAATGGTACAACGGAGGCTTTGTACACAAAAGTTTACAATCAGTATACCGACAGGTGCATGTTCACAGCCAGACTAATACGCCCAATGATTGATGAACGATGGACTATCGCCAGAATTACCACAGAAACCGAACTCGCACAAACCGCAAAACCGAAGCCGACAGCGAACCAGATACAGACTCCAGCTGTTAGGGGTTCTCCAGAGGTGGGCTTTGCCGACCCGTTGATAGACCAGCCCCCTGTGGCGTCCAATGTGAACATTGGTGTGGATGTTAAAACACAGAGAGGTTTGTGGCGGCGAAGGAGAAAGTAACCTCTGATTCTTTACCTGTCCATGCAGGAGCTATCCGCAATATTAATACATTATTAGTTCTGTTTCATTATTATTAAATTATAGATATTAAAATCCCCACATGCATTTGGCCCATGGCCACTAGGGGGTTCAGTGAGTCCCCCAAGCCAATAAAGACATGCGCAGATGCCCACACACAACAAACAGCCGCTATCCATTGTTCTGAAACAACAGCCATAGTCACATATCTCATTGTGTTGTTTTCTTCTATTTTTCTACAGATACTCTAAGATTAAACAGAGACCCCCGCGTGGCGTCTGGCCCCACGCGATAAGGTGTATAGAAAGTGAGATGTATAGGAGTCAGTAAGCACGGGGGACTTATAGGTTTGAATGTTTTAAAAAAGTTGTTGGCGGGGCTGAAACGCTTCACTTCCAGGGTTATTTGGAACACATTGGCGTCCTTGGCAGCAGCGGCAGCAGTAGCAGTAACAGCGCGGTGGCGGCGGTGGAGGTGGTGGAGGTGGTGATGATGGTGGTGGTTTGCTGCCAGTGGAGGTGTGAGCTTCAGGGACAGGGATGCTGCTGTACCGCATGGGAGCTGCGGGCGGAGATGTGGAGGGGTGACGCCAGGAGTTGTGCCAAGGACAGATTTCGAGATGAAATCCAAGTTGAGTCACACAAAAACAAAAAAAAGACAACAAAAATAGAATGGTGTTGGTGTTGTTGTTGTTGTTGTTGTTGTTGTTGTCCCCACCAGAAGAATGGGCTGTAGGCAGCACACTCCACCTGTTGCACTGTGATGTTGTTCTGCGTTTTGTGAAGTTTGGAGATTTCTTGTAAGATTGCAGATTGACATGTGAGGCAATAGACTTACCCACCAAACTATTACTAACCCACGAAGGACAATTACAATCAATTAAATTATTTTGATTGGCTGTACATTACCTAAAATAAGATTATTAAACACACAAATAACATGTTTGGGTGTTTGGGGATGTGACAGTGCACTTATTGTCCAACGGTGATAAAATGCATTGTACTTAAAACAAACAAAACCTTTTGACTTCAAACGAAGGGGAAGGAGAAGGAAGGGAGAGAGGGAAGGTAGGTTGGTTTAGTCTCTTTCTGACAAACATTATCACCCTGAATGCAGCTTTCTGCTGTGGGAGGAAACCAGAGCACACACACACACACACACACACAAACATGCACCGGCGCACACACACACACACACACACACACATGCATGCACACACGCACCCACACACACACACGCACACCCATGCACGCACACATGCACGCACACACAGCCATGCATGCACATAGACACACACTGACTTGGCCAGCCAGATGTGAGGGGGATTAGCAAAGTTGGCAGTCAGCAGAGAGCTCCTTATCCACTGAAGCTAATTCACTTTACTACCGCTCTTTCTCTCTCTCTCTCTCTCTCTCTTTCTCTCTCTCTCCTTCTCTCTCGCTCTCTCTTTTTTCTTCACCCAATCCCCCCTTTTCTCATCTTGCCTTGCCTCTATCTCATCTGAATGAGCCGTCCTCTCTCTCTCGCTCTCTCTTCCCTTTTTCTTCCCTGTTGTGTTGCTCTCTGCTCTGTCACTCTCTCTTTATCCATCTGTCCCAGTCTCTCTCTCTCTTTCTCTCTCTCTCTTCTCTCTCTCTGTCTCTCTCTGTCTGTCTCTGTCTCTGTCTCTCTCTCTCTCTCTCTCTCTCTCTCTCTGTCTCTGTCTCTGTCTCTGTCTGTCTCTCTCTCTCTCTCTCTCTCTCTCTCTTCTCTCTCTCTCTCAGGTCTCTGGGCTCCTCCATTGTTGTTCTGGGCTGTGGGAGCACTTGTTTTGTCATGTAGGTGAGATTTGTACCGGGGGGGGGGGGGGGTGGTGAGGAGAGAAAAGGAGGCTTTTAATAGGGCTTCCCACTCAGCACAGCACAGCAGACGCTTCTGAGGCTGTCCAAACACACAGGAGGGTAAACCCGGCACACCGCGGACACAATCAAGAACAAACGCACGGATACTGTCTGGAGAGCTGGGAAGAATCTTGAATTAGACACCTCCCACTCCTCTCGGTGATTAGTATGTTACGTGAAATGTAGCTGATTTGAATTCTCGCCGCATTTTCCAACGCCAGTGTCAGGCTTATTAGTCGTGAAACTTGTGAGACTATCTAGATATTGACGTCTTTTTTTGGCAATGAACATCAAATCTGGACTTGGCTGGACAGCAGTTGATTTCCACACAGCCTTATGTCGTTCACAAACCTCCAGCCAATGAGATTAACTCACTAATTGACACTCTTTGCTTTTCTTCTCTCTTGCCAAATCCGGTTGGTTTAGAAGTGGGGGGCGAAAACACACACTCCTCTGACAAATGAGTTCCGCGCGGATTTCTGGTCATCTTTTGATATCGTCATTCAGTCTCTTTCAGATGGAGCAGGGTTTGGTTGCGCTGCAGATTGCTACACGTTCAGGATGGTCTCCCAAGGCTACAGGGTTACAGTTTGGGTTTTGTGGTAATTCGATTCTTCTGAG
This sequence comes from Coryphaenoides rupestris, assembly GCA_002895965.2. Lineage (NCBI taxonomy): Eukaryota > Metazoa > Chordata > Actinopteri > Gadiformes > Macrouridae > Coryphaenoides > Coryphaenoides rupestris. Next base: position 108,516 of record PIJE02000561.1, on the reverse strand, counting down.
TGAGATCACTCTCATCGCACTGGAACACCAACTCACATCCTTTCATTTGCTGTTATTTCCGGCGGTTATTTTTTGCAGGAATTTTTCATTTTTTTCACTTGATTAATCATTTTCTTTCTCGCCTTACACGCGTGGGATCGGAGGTGGAAACTGGGCGCTGTCTCTTTGATTAATGCTTTTTTTTTGTAATTATTTGTATGTTTGTCTCAACCCAGGGCCCTCGGGGAGCAGGTCAGCGCCAGTAGCGGTGAGGGGGGCCCAAGCGAGAGATCACCCACACGAGGGACCCCCACACGACAGCCAGGTCCCAGGGTGTACAGGACCTGATACGGCTAGAGTTAAGAGTTAGAGTTAGTTAGCCCTTTCGGTCTAGAGTTAGAGTTAGATTTAGGGTTAGAGTTAGAGTTAGAGTTAGAGTTAGGGTTAGAGTTCGCTAACATAAGGACACAGGTAGGTGTTGAATAATCCAGTTTAGTGTAGAAGTTTGTAGAATGAATGGACCGGGCAGGTGGTAACAGCTAGCATGCTATCAATGTAACTGAGTGTGTGTGGCGACGGCCGGTTTAACCTGTGTGCCCCGATCAGTCAATGCATCTGCAGGTGTGCAGCCTCACCCAACCCCAGACTCCCAGCCCCTAACTCAGGCCAGGTGAGGCTGCTTAAACCAGCCACACACACAAACACACACACTGCTCATAGGGTTTGGGTTAGGGTTATGGTTTATGGTTCCATACCCAAAATGTTACAGGGACTACAGGGATTAGATCAGGAACTAAGCAGTGTGGCTCGTCTGCTGGATGGTCTGCATCGGCTGAACTGTGTAAAGCAAATTGGAAAACCGAACGTTTCAGAGATCAACATCAACGAGTTGATGGTGGGCGTTAGCGTTGCGAGTTAACAGCTCATTTCACTAATGAGAACCCTTTAGTTCCACCGTTCCCCCCGGGCCCCGGAGAAGATCATGTGACACAATGCTGTGTGTTGATGAAGATCTCCATGATCATCATCCTCATCATCCATTCCCCCCCCCCCCCCAGCCTTGCATCACCCTTACAGTTCTTTGTTTCTCTCTCTACATTTTCGTGAACGTTTGAAATAAAAGTCCTGAGGCTGAGACGTCAGATCTCAGCACTACGAGGCAGTTCTGTCCTCTCCTGCTGCCCACCTTCGCTGCCCTACAATCAGCAAGCTGTCTCCTATGGTAGCCATATGCTGTGTTATGACGGCTCTTTTAATGAACAACACACACACACACACACAAACGCACACACACGCGCACACACAACACACACACACACACACACACACAACTTTTTGTTTGAATTTTGTTTGTTTGAATGTTAGTCAGACAGTGGGACTACCGTGCAATTAGCGGTCCTTGGATGGAAAACCTGTGGGTGGGCGGACACCCACACATGCACACATGCACACATGCACACACACACACACACACACACACACACACACACACACAACGTTGGAATGTTAGTCAGACATCATGGTCCTACAAATATCTCACCAGACATTGTTTGGGATGTCACTCTCAGCGGTGGCGGTCTGTACCTCACCCTGAGCAGACCAACCACAGACATACCCAAGAGACTAACACCCTGCCAACGGTGTTAGCAGAAATTAGCTCTTCAAGTCTTTTCTGCTCATAGGTTAACTGACCCTCTACACCCCACCCATTTAAAACGACAACTTATTCAGAAGTGATTGCACATTCATTTTTGAATTATATCTTAATAAGCTAGATTTAATTCACCTTGCCAAAATGTAAAAAGTAAAATTGAATGTTTAATGAGGGAAAAAAAGATTAGCTGTGTGTGTGTGTGTGTGTGTGTGTGTGTGTCCGTCCAGGCCAACGATAAGAGACAGAGTGGTGTGTTTAGTGAGAAAATTATGTTCTTCTGGGAACAGGCTGATAAAGTTCCTATACTGTCGGCACCCCTTAGCTGGGCTGTCTTTGACCCAGGTGCATACGTGCACACACATGCCAACACACACACAACACACATACACGCACACACAAGTACCAATGACAGTGAGTGGGATGACAGTTGTGTTTGTGTGTGTGTGTGTGTGTGTGTGATGTGATTGCTCAAAGGCCTGGTGACCCTCTGACACCCCTCTGCTGTTTTTGTGTGTACATCTGAGTGTGTGTCCTTGGTTGTGTGTGTGTGTGTGTGTGTGCGTGCGTGTATTTGTGCATATGCCTGAAAGCCCTCTGTGTGTCTGACGCTGACAGCACCGTCCTTTCATCTGTGGACTCTGTCAAGGTGTAGAGATAGAGAGAGCACCAGAGAGACAGCGATAGGGAGAGAGAGAGAGGGAGAGAGAGAGAGAGAGAATGAAAGAGATTGGACCGGGGGATAGCAGCGATAGACAACCTCCGAGTTGAAGCACTTAACCTTACAAAGAAATAATAATTTAATCTACACTATCAGCTTACCGCCCGTCCCCCCAGCCCGCCCCCCTCCCTCCCTCCCTCCCTCTCTATCTCCTGCAGATCAATGGATTCAGCAGCGCCCACCTTAGCCACCATGTTGTTAAGACACAGCGCAAGACCGATAATATCGACCACAAAATAGCCGTGCTCCGACAGCGATAACTTATGCCACATTATCTATTGAGTTGTGTGTGTTCTACTGGGTGCTGGCTGGTTACGCTCTCCTTCATGATTATATTTTACAAGCATGCGGTTACAATGCAGTTACAGTCCAGCTCAAATATATTTTCTTGCCGATGTTACAAATATCAGACATTGAAGAGCACATGTATCATAGAAACATTATGAGGGCCTTTTTGAGTCATCCTGGCTCTTTGATTTGAAGCTATGGATGTTTTCAATGATTCCCTCATAGTCGTTATCGATGTTCTTCCAGAAATGATCTGTCAGCTGAAATGAATTGCTCCACTGTAGTGTGTGTAAGTGCGTGTGTGTGTGTGTGTGTGCGTGTGTGTGTGCGTGTGTGCTATAGAATAAAATACACATTTCGAAGCTTGGGGAGCATACAGTAACCATTTTTTCCCCGTTCTGTAAGTCCTGCAGGTACGTGCGATTATCATTGCGGCTTTGCCTGCATATTCAGCTCAAATGCAGTGAATGTGGTGTGTGTGTGTGTGTGTGTGTGTGTGTCACAATAGTATATTCTACTATTCCCATACAATTGCTTTGCAGTGCAGGCGCCCTCGTCAAACCTGCGGTCAACTTTGCATCTGGAAAAATTGAGCCTAACCCATCCATGATTCGAATCCGCCCCCTTACACACACACGCACGCGCACACACACACACACACACACACACACACGCACACCCGCACACTTTTTCTCTTTTTTTTATTGTTTTATATTCTTCCAATCTTTGTTCTCTCCTCCTCTTCTTCATCCCCTTCTCACAACGCCAGCGCTGCGCTCGGCGCGGTTCAACCCACTCCCACTCCGCCGCGGCAGAGACAGATGTCAAAGCTACGCCGAGAGCTCTCCCGCCCACCAGCGTTACAGCGCATTAGGAGCCGGGGAGGCAGCAGCAGCAGCAGCAGCGGCAGCGGCAGCGGCAGCAGCAGGCATACAGTAGATACCGAAGCAGACCCGCATCACCCACCACCACCACCACCACCACCGCTACCCACATTCTACACTCCATACTCCATGCGCGGACTGACTGACTTTTTCTGGGTCTTTGAAGCGGGAACAAAAAAAAAACCGGAAAGAAAATACCCACCAACCGGTGAACCGCGGGGTCAACTTTGCAGTGGGAAAAAAAAAAAGAACAAGAGCTCGCTTTCACACCGCTTTCTGGTCGCCCAATTAGCATTTTTTGTAACATTTATTTCCGCAGTTTAACAGAACACAATAGGCACATATACAACAGGCAGGGCTCTCGCTCATATCTTATGTACAGCAGTAGGCACAGTAGCACACAGCTACGCTACCGGAGCCGCACAAAGAAGACTCTTCATCTCGACACACGAGGTTCATTTTCATTGCATGCTTGTTATGTGTTTATCATAATTGCGGCGCTATTATTTAGCCGCATTATTTATTTGTTGTCGGTAGTTGACTGCTGATTGCTTTTAAATGTGCCGTTTTTTTTTTGCCATGTTTTTGATTCATTACCACACCCATTAACTTGTTCATCTGCCTTTATGTCTGCTAACCTCGACACACGTCGCACTCTTATTACCCCCTCCGCTCCGCCGGGAGCCTCCCAGCGTCACGTTTTAACGAGCGTTTCCGTCGACATTTGTGATCGGCGGTAGGAAACGCCGTCGCCCTGTGAGACCGTTCCGATCTCACTCTGTTCCCGTCTTTCGTTCGGTCTGGCCAGGCTTCAAGCGATTGGTTTGTGTCCGAACCGCCGGCACTTCCGACCAATCGGCGTCCTGCCGGCAGCTACGGGGGCGTGGTTTATGCGTGGCAGAAGCAACCGTTTTGTTCAGAAACAACAATAGACAATGGCTGGGGAAGCGCCGCCATGCTATCCAACGGAAGGTGCTTCACAGCCATCGGACGCTTTGAGAATTGAAATTCTGCATCCAATCAGAGCTTCGATTCTTAATGGCGAGTGCTGGCGTTTCACTCCTGAATGATGACATCATTCTTGGTCCGTGGATTGTTTTCCATGAACAAAGAAACGTTTGGTGGACACTTTACAACGCAGCGTTTTCAGTGGAGCTCGATAGATAGTTGTTTTTTTTCCCCCAACTGGGATTCGGGGGGGGGAATTGTGCCTTTCACGTCTGAGTGTTTAGGGTTAGTAGGCGCCATCTAATTCCAGCCAAACGCGGGGCCTGTGATGCCCTTTGATTCCAACTCTAATTGTGATTAAAGACTGCACAGGAATACATTTCCCTTTACTTGAATCTACAGCGTTCGACGGGCTTAGCTAGCATGGCTGGGTGGGTAGTAGAGCGCTCCGATTAAAAAACGTACACTTCAGGGATGGGTAGCCGCGTGGAAGTGCGTAAAAGCGTGTATTACACATGGCCGACGGAGCCTCGCATGGCAATCACCACACTAGATGATTTCAATCATTACAGGACCTCCCACTCAGGTTGAAGGTGACCCAGTCAGCGGATTCCCGCGTGCGGTAAATAATTGGCTGTGTAGGAAACCTGCACAGTCCTGCACATACTGTAGCTCCTCTGTTGCACATAATAGCCCCGACTCTGTCCTCCAGCCTGCACTACTATTACCACTACAGCATGTATAGACATATAGGTCACAAAATATCACAGCCTCCTCAACGTGTACAACATATTTAAACAACACATTTCTCACACTACGCTACAATACTGACGAGACTCGGAGAAAGGTGCTCACAATAAGAGCCAATGTTAAAACACAGAAGACACCATCAGTGTTGTGTTCCATTAAGAAATTTGCTCTCTTCGTTCAATTATTTCTTTTTCTCTTCAACAAATATTCAGGGACAAACAAATTGAAACCAGGCCGCCTGTCACAAATGTCTTCCGACAGGGACGGGCGCGCGCACAAAAGAAGCCGAGAAGTCAGGCAGTCAAATTATTGGCTGTCATTGTGTCGCATCGGCTGCTCGCTAACCCTCACAGGTAGCCGGGGCATCCGGTCATTGTGGGGCATGTTTTCATCTCAAGGCTGTCTGGATGGCTTTTCTTTCCAGATTGTGGTTCTTCTCAAAGGATCCTCTCAAGACTCTGATAAAGGCAGTGGAGGGAGGAGAGCTGCATGGCTCCAGGTGGCTTAAAAACATCAAGCAAATTCACGTCCTCTCCCCTGCCCACAATGTACACAAATGTCTTATTGTTGCATCCTAGCACAGCAGCGTGTTTAATATTGGCAGCGTGCAATGCTTTGTCTTGAATCTTTCTTAAAGTTTGGATGCCCTTTTGCTTTTTGGAAAGAGCGCAAACTTTATCTAGATGTTTATTCGTGTTTATATTTTTGTTCTTGTTATCTCGGTTTGGTTCTGTACTACTTCTCTTGTGTTTCATTCTCATTGCAGTTGCTGCTAAGACACCTGGATTAATAAAGGTTTATCTCATCTTATCTCATCTAAACAGCTTGACCAGATTTCTTCTTTGTTCTTCAACTAACATCCTAGATTTTATTTCTACGCTTATCAAGCTCGTATAAACTCTTGAAGCAGCAAACTGCTCATCCGCCCCAATACAATTTGTCATCCATCCGTCCATCCACCCTCTCACTCATCCATCCATCCCTCCCTCCCTTTACCCTCTCAATCATCCATCATCCACCCACCCTCCCACATCTCAATCATCTCTCTACCCATCCTTCTACCATCGGTATTAATTCCCTTAACCATCCACCCATCCATCCACTCTCTCTCTCATTCATCCATCCGTCCATCCATTCATCCATCCATCCGCTCTCTCTCTCATTCATCCATCCATCCCCCCATGGCTTGCACGCTGCAGTCCCTCCAGCAGCCTCTTGAGGGAACAGACCAGTCCAGACGCGCTGCAGATCAGCCCCAGACTCAGTATGGCCACATCCGTGAGCCTCTCCCCGGCCCGCAGGCGGCGCCAGTGCAGCCTCAGGTGGAAGAGACAGGGCAGTATCAGCGTCATGGCTGCCCCGGTCACGCTGCCCGTCAGACCCATCAGCAGGGAGAACCTGGGCACCAGCAGGGCCAGCAGGAACGAGGTCGTCAGCAGGCCGCCGCGGACCAGCATGGCGGGACGGGACATGGCCGTCGTCGGGCTCCCACTGGTGTGGGCGGAGGCCGGCGCTCCAGTGCCTGCAGGGATGGAATCAAGCGAGGCGGGGTTGGTTGGAAACCAACACCGGATACGGCCGGATTCGTCTAACGCCGAATATACAATATGAACGCATTGTGGAATGTATTGCGGTTTGGTACGTTCATCGTGGATTGACTCACCTCCTTTGTTGTTTCTTTGGTGAACTTACTTGAATGCATATGAAGATATTGTTTAGCAGTCTAATAATGTGTTCTGAATATAATATAATATGTACTGCTGGACATTTTTGGAATACGTTTTCATGGGATTCCCAAGGTACGTTAAAACCGAGCAAATAGTTTGCAAGAGGCGTACACCAGATCCAAATTTTAACAAAAGTCCCTCGTCGGCTTGGATCAAAAAGACAGAAAACGGGTGAACGTAATATACCCCAACCAAAGAAAGGATTAATTATGCCAAAAGACTATTTTCTTAAGTTTCACAGATATTTCTTCTGTGGAAAAATTCATAGAAGGCGTAGCTGGCAAGTGAAAAGTTTCTCAAAGACTAAATAAACACCTGACTACTTTGTGTCCTACTCACCTCTCAGAAGACAGGTTTGTAGGATTTGCGCAGCAGAGTAAAACGGCAGAGGGTAGGAGAGCAGTGCTCTGGCCAGAGACAGAGAGGCCAGGGACCACCCATGGGCTGCACTCAGACAGTAGAGGATAACCAGCAGGCTGGGCGAGAGACAGAGACAGAGAGACAGAGAGACAGAGAGAGAGAGGCAGATAGACAGAGAGAGACAGATACAGAGATAGACGGACAGACAGTGAGCGAGAGATAAGATAAGATAAGATGGTACTTTATTACTTCCCGTGGGGAAATTATTGCACTACACAGTAAGATTCGACAGTAAACAAGTGGAAAAAAGAACGCACAAGAAAGAAATACTTAAAACAAGCCAAACAAACTAAATGAAACGAAATAAAAATGAAAGCGTAGACAGAGAGAGAAGGAGATCGACTTTGCATCATATTAACTTTGATTCTATGTTTTCATCATGGTTATTAAATGCTAGCTATTTTTCCAGAGTAAGGGATCAACAAGACTTATCTAGCTATATGAACATGACTACTGAACCTGTTCCGGAGCGGGAAATAACCCCTTTATGTTTCTGTATATATTCAAGAATATTCCTCACATTGAAAACATAAATTAAGCATTTTCCAAGAGGAATTTCGTTGCGTATGTTGAGTAACCTGATGAGCGCGTGGGCCAGGGAGCAGAGCATGCTGAGGGTGGACACTGGCTTGAGGTCCCTCAGCAGCAGGCAGGGCAGGAGCAGCAGGAAGGAGGCCAGAGAGGAGGCGGCTCTGGGGACCGCCGCCCACCACAGGCCGTCTGACAGCAGAGTGGCGGACACCACCAGGTAGAGCGTGCACGTCATCAGCAACTCTACCACCTGGACCGCCACACGCACGCACAGACACGTGCACACATGCGGACGCGCACACACACACACACACACACACACACACACACACACACACACACACACACACACACACACACATGTGGACGTACGCTTGAGCGCACATACACACACACACACACACACACACGGACGTAGACACACACACACACACACACACACACACACGCACACGTGCACATGCACATACACACACACACATAGTTACACACACACACACACACACCGCAACACACACCCAGAGCAACACACACACACAGACACACACACAGACACACACACACACACACACCAAACAAAACGACATCGGTTGGGAGGGGAGGGCTGTTACCTGAGCTACGTTCACCACCCAGCCAGCCAGTCCAGCCCAGTCAGGCCACAGTCCCTGACAGCAGGCCTCCGCTATGTCCTGGTAGCTGTGGCGGACCCGGACCCGCCCACAACAAGCACATCTGAAAGACACACACACACACACAGCGACTTCATTTCACTGCAGATTTTCGGTGTTTTACATGGACTACATGAGGCCATTTGTATCGCGTAGTGTAACACATTCTAGATGTGTGACTGGATGAAAGAATCCCATTTAAAAATAATTCATTCCATGATCAGAAATGATGACACGACCTGTTTATTAAACACAACACGGTGTAGTCTGAGGCTCAGTGTAGTGTAGTCTGTGCGTTGACTAATCAATGCAGCTCAGGTGTACAGCCTCACCCAACCCAGACTCTAACTGGGTCAGGTGAGGCTGCTTCAACCAGCCACCAGCCACACACACTCCTCCACACCAGGTATCTAGTAGTGAATCCAATATAAGAAAGATATGTAGAAATGTTGACCCAGACCCAGGATGTTCCTCCTCATACAGGCAGGCCACCAGGATGTTGCCGGTGTGGTTGCAGATCCAGGCGGCCAGCACCAGCAGCAGCAGACCCAGGTAGCCGGAGCGCAGCAGGGCATAGGGGAGGCCCAGCACGAACATACCCTGGTGGAGGAGGAGGAGGAGGAGGAGGAGGAGGAGGAAATGAGAGAAGAGGATAGGAGAGGAGGATGAGGAGGAGGAGGAGGAGGAGGAGGAGGAGGAGGAGCAGAGGAGGAGATGAGAGGAGAGGAGAGGAGAGGAGGAGAGGGAGGAGAGAGGAGAGGAGAGGAAGGAGGAGAGGAGGAGGAGGGAGAGGAGGAGGAGGAGGAGATGAGAGGAGAGGAGAGAAGGAGAGGAGGAGAAGGCAAGTTAAGAGATGATAGGAGAGGAGGAGAGAGGCGAGGAGAGGAGGAGACGAGGAGAGGGAGGAGAAGGAGAGGAGGAGAAGGGCAAGTTAAGAGATGATAGGAGAGGAGGAGGAGAGTCGAGGAAGGAGGCGAGGAGGAGAGGAGGAGAGGAGAAGAGGAGGAGATGAGAGGAGAGGAGAGGAGGAGATGAGAGGAGAGGAGAGAAGAGAAGGAGAGGAGGAGAAGAGAAGTTAAGAGAGGAGGAGGAGGAGAGGCGAGGAGACGAGGAGAGGAGAAGAGGAGGAGATGAGAGGAGAGGAGAGAAGAGAAGGAGAGGAGGAGAAGAGAAGTTAAGAGAGGAGGAGGAGGAAAGGCGAGGAGACGAGGGAGGGGAGAGATGAGAGGAGAGGAGAGGAGGGGAGAAGGGGAATTGCAATTTACGAAAAGAGGTTTAAAAAAACAAATTAATGGGCTTCGACCAAACAACAACAACAACAACAACAACAACAACAAACAACAACAATAAAGCGCGGCCGCTTATAAGACGATTCCCAGGAGGAGATGCGGCAGGGAGCACACGTGGGCACCGCGGACACATCGCTGTGTGTTTGGATGCTCGGTGTCTGGTGCTGCTCTGTTCTGTGACGCCATTTGTTTAAAGCTCCAGAATCGAGGAGAGCAGGCGGCAGACAACAGAGGAGCCGTGAAGAGGAGATAAGAAGACCAAAGGCAAGGAGAGGGAGAGAGGGAGAGAGGGAGTGAAAAGAAAAGAGAGGGGGAGGATGGGCGAGAGCAGAGAGAGAGAGAGAGAGAGAGAGAGAGAGAGAGAGAGCGTTTCTTTTGGCACGGTGCCCAGCGCAGTGGAGGATTCAGAAGAGGTAAAAAGGGAACGGAGGGGATGATGTGGAAGGAGGAGAGCAGGAGGAGGAGAGGAGGAGGACTTTTAGCGAGAGCAAACTTTAGAAGCTGCAGGGTAAAATTTGGCAGAGTAGAATAAAAGAGAGAGAGAGAGAGAGAGAGACAGAGACAGAGGGGGCTAGAGAGAGAGAGAGAGAGTGGGAGAGACAGAGACAGAGAGAGGGAGTAACAGAGAGAGAGCGAGAGAGACAGAGAGAAGAGCGAGGAGGGGGGTACAGCGTAGGAAGAACAAACTATGACCCTACGCCCCTGAAATGTAATGCTGCAAGGGGTTTAAAAAGGAGAGAGGAGAGGAGGAGAAAAGAGGAAAGGAGAGGAGAGGAGTGGGCATGCGAGGGCAGGAGAGGAGAGAGGATGAGAGGAGGGGAGGAGGGGGGGAGGAGAGGAGAGAGAGAGAGAGAGAGAGAGAGAGAGAAAGAGAGAGGAGGGGACAGCCGAGGAGAGAAGGAGATAGGAGAGGAGAGAAAGGAGGAGAGGCAAGGGCAGGTGAGGAGGGGAAATGAGAGGAGAGGAGAGGGGAGGGGATGAGGATGGGGTGAGGAGAGGAGAGGGATGGGGGGGAGGGGGGGTGAGGAGAGGGGATGGGGGCGGGGGGGGGTGTGGTGGGGAGTGGATCACAGGAGACAACCAGTTGCTTTGATGGCCTTGCCTCCCCCTTTAATTTTGGAACATGGCGATACACGGTCCCATGGAAACACATCAGTGAAGTGTAGACTGCACGCACACACACACACACATGCACACACACACACCACACACACACACACACACACAGAAACACAAACACACACTTACTCATACACACATTCTCGGGATAAACAAACACGTTATTTCCGAGCTAGCAGTTTTGGGCGAATGTAGCCCCAAATAGCATCCTCTAGGTCTTCATATACCGATTGAGCGTGTCAGTAAAAAAACACCCGAAACTACAAACAAATAAACAACCAAACAAACAACAACTTAAAAAAGCAACAACAAAAAAGCGCAGCGCCTGGGGATAAGCGAAGTGGAGAACAGTGACATTAAAGTATGTGTTTTCATCCCCTCTCCCCCTCTCTCTCTGTATTCTCATCTCTCTCTGTATTCCTGCCAGCCCGTCCCTCGTAGGCTTGGTTTAAAGCGCCACATGGCTCTGTGCCCGCTCTTCTACTGGGTCCAGGAACAGGAATCCACACGGAATAGCTGAGGAGGAGGAGGAGGAGGAGGAGGAGGAGGATGACGAAGATGATGATGGTGGTGATGATGGTAGATGTTATTGAGACTGGAAAGATAAATGTGTGAAATGTGAGTCTTCTACTTTTTGTTTGGTTTCGTTTGTAGAATTTCTGAATAATAATAATAATCTTCATCATCAACATGCTTACGTGGAAGGTTGAACATGTATACATTGGTATTTATCTCATTTATCTCAGAGATTCATTGCAAGCCTAACTACAGGATGATTACAGGTATAGGCTGCAATAATAATCAAACCCAGAACCGTCTAGATAGCCGCTAATACATCCTGTGTCAAATGTACGCGTAAACGTATAACGCTTTCTTTTATAACCAATATGTTCCTCATCAGTGGTTGGGATTTTGATACGCCTTTTAATATCCATTTTTTGCCCAGGAGCGTGTTTTGAGGCCGTCACGCAGAGCATGACAAAAAAAAAAGGGGCTGCTTCTGCCTCACAAAAGAAGACTCGGTAATCACGCGCACACACACACACACACACACACACACACACACACACACACACACACACACTGAAGTTTAAGTCAAGAGATTTAGTTTCTCTGATCTGCGAGAATGAGACACAAACTGGAGCAGCTTCATTAAGTGCCGTGCGTGAAATTCCTGCTCATTTTCATAATAATTCACCACCAGGCGCCCGGGGAGCTGGTGAGTTGTTGTGCATTTTGGCAGCCAATGTACTTTCTAATAAAAATTGTATCAGACTGGCACACTGGCACTCATCCTAGCGTCAATAAATCACCGCTGGCAAACGCAAATATTTTCCTCCTCCAGCCTTTAAGGGAGATAAGGCCGCAGTCGCGCTGTCCTGCGTCGTTATTGAAATCCGCGGAGGCGCCGAGGCGTCAGAGTCGCCGCTTTTGATGACTTGCTCTATCACTGTCGCGCTCGCACAGAACGGACAGCGGGAGGACATTTTATCATTATAAAAATACATTATATTCAGCCTCTTCCTCCCTCCCCCAACCTCCACCCCCACTCCCTCCTCGTTCATCACTGTCAATAACCCCTCAGGTTATTCACGGAGGCTCGCCTGCGCCCCGTCAGAAACAACACATTAAATGGGGAGCGCCAGGCTAATGCCTCGGGCGTGGATTAGCGGCGGGCGACGAACGACGTGATGAGCAATCGCTAACACCTCAGATATTTAAAGTAACCTCCCCGGCCCCGCTGTGCCGAGCGAGGAAGGACAAGAAGAAGAAGAAGAAGAAGAGAAGAAGAAGAAGTCTCGTGTCTACCTCAAAGTATTCTCCAGCATGGCAGCGTCTCTTTGGTGCGAAACCAGCTGGCAGACATTCAGACAGAGAGACAGAGAACAGAGAGAGGAGAGAGAGAGAGAGAACGAGGAAAGACCGAGAGAGAGAGAGAGCAGAGGCCGGTGGTACAAAGGAGGCCTACACTGTACTACACCTTTAATGTCTTGATAACCGTTCACTGCTTAGGTCTGAATCACCCTGCCATACAGACGTTCTTACGGGTTACACCTAAGGGGATTGTTGTTAGTTTATCTGGTGTATAACCAAGAATGGAATCTGGGGAACAATGTAGAAAATAAAAACAATATTTAAATTCCAACTGCCTTGGGGACTTGTTTTCTTGCATGAGAGATCAGCCCTCCTGAGCTTACTGTAACGCTGGAGAAAACACAGGCAGACCTGTATTAATAAACAGCAACAGCAAATACCTTGTTATCTTATATCAACAACCACGTGTAAAAGTATAATCTGTATGTCTCTGTAAAGCAACAAGGGTGATTATCCAAAGCAATCTGTTCCCGTGAAATTGACACTGTTCCGGTGAATCAGGCGATTCTAGGATTACGTGAACGTGTGTTTGTCTGTGTGTGTTAGTGTCTGCATGCGTTTATGAATAGCTGTAGTTAAATGTGTGTGCGGTGATGTGTGTGTGTGTGTGCGGTGATGTGTGTGTGTGTGTGTGATGTGTGTGTGTGTGTGTGTGTGTGTGTGTGTGCGTGTGTGAGTGAGCGAGTATGTGTATATATGGGGCGCAAATCTCTGCGCGCTTGCCTGCAGCGTTGTGTGTGCGGGGGGCGGCTGTAATTGTGCCCTAATGTCATAATGTGTTCTCTGCGTGCCGTCTTCCACCCTTGCAAACGGCGTGCATATTTCCGAGCGTTTACAGCATAATAAGCTATTAGCATTACCGCCACGAGGATCTACCGTGACTGCAGGCTTTTCTCCTCTCGTAGGATTTTATTCACGCTTTATTAGTTGACAGAGAGAGAGAGAGCGAGAGAGAGAGAGAGAGAGAGAGAGAGAGAGAGGAGAGAGAGGAGGTGAAAAGACAGATCCTGTTGTCTGATCACAATGGAAGCAATCAGATCCAGCTATTGAAAGTCATTGACTGTGAGTGATGTTTACATTTTACAGCCGTACTACAAGAAGACTCCCTCTCCATTTTACTGTATGCATGTGTGTCACTTAATGTGTGCTTTTGCACGCCCGTGATTCTGCTTGCATGTGAGCATATGTGTGTGTGTGTGTTTGTGTGTCTATATACACAAGGTCAGAGACACGCACACAGCCACACACACACACACACACACACACACACACACACACACCACACACACAAACCACACACACACACACACACACAACACTGTGAGCCGTTAGCTTACTCGTTTACTTACACAGCTCCTTGATAACATTCTGTTGACTGCATGTACAGACTTTAAACATTTACAACGCTCTAAAGGGGCTGGTTTTTTACGACATCATAAAGTTGTTCTGACATTGATATCGTGTGATATGATATCGTGCACTGAGAACTTATTCGGGACCGAGGCCAGATATGTACACCGCTGCAGTGAATGTTAAAAATGATTTCAGCTTTTGGCCAACATTTAAGTTCATCTCGATGGAATTACGGATTTTTTCCCCCCTTCGCAGCTCATTTAAAAGAGCTGGTTCTAACAAGATAAACTCCCAGACTGCTGGGATCAGACAGCAGTGACTTTGTGTGTACCGGCGCACCTGTATCGCGTTGGTGACGTTCCAGCCCGCCTCCCAGGTGGTGATGGTGGCTCCTCCTGCAACGGGCCTCCGCATCTCACCGTCTCCCCGCATAATTTGACCTTCTTCCGGAGGGCTTCTGGGAACGTGGGCTTGGGCCCGCTGCTCCTCCTCCTCCCTCTCCTCGCCATCCTCCCCTCCCCTCCCCCTGACTCCCCCACCTTCTCCCCCCCGGCCCCGCAAACCGAGCGAGGGTCCCTCCCGGGGACCGGTGACATTAGCGGGTCTCGTCTGCGCGGCGCCACCCACTCCATCAGGTTCCGGGATGACCTGGTTCCACCGCCGGGCGTCCTTCCCCCCGGTGAGGCCGTCGGACCTCGTGGCGCGCGGCGAGTCGCGGGTGCTTTGCTTCGTGGAGCGGGTCGGGCTGTTTATCACGCGGCTAACCGTGTCTCGACGATCAGCCCGGGGGTCCGCTGCTTCGTATCGTGTCCCGCCGCCGCCCTCGCAGCTCCTCGGGTCTCCGTGGGACAGGAGAGAGGGGCTGGTGGTTGTTCTCGGTCCGGCGGCGGTGAGAGTGATTGTGATTTGTTGTTTACCACGCGGTCCGACCTGCTTAATGTTACCGGGCCGGTTAGCGTTTCTAGGAGACTCTGCACTTTCTTCCGTGGCTGGGGTTCTGCTTGGCTGACCTCCCTCAGGAGAAGCGGTGGCGGCAGTTCTGTCCGGCGTGGCGCTGGTTCGAGTCCCGCCTGAGGCAAGTGTGGGGGTGTTCTGAGACCGGCCTCTGTCCTCACAGTGGGCTCTGCTCAACTCATCGGTCTCGGTCAGCACCAGCGTCTCCCCGTCCTCTTGGAACAGCCTGGCGGTCAGAGGACAAAGGTCTTCTTCACTTCTTGAAGAACCATTGTGGACTCTGCTGCCTGCCTTAGAATGCAGTTCACTCTCAGAGTTCTAACTCAAGTCATTTGATTTATATTATAAAACCTGCATTGCAGTCTATATTTCCCTGAACTAAGAGTGAAAAATATGATGTTTCATACAATGACATTTTTATTATGTGTCACTGTGATAATTATATACCTGAGATATGTAGCTAGAATAAATGACCTCCTACTCAACACACAATGGAAAATCTGTACAATAGCTGACCAGATCGACAAAAGACACAATTAACTTTTAAGTGGTTTAAAAAAAGGTCTTAAGACGTCAACGTGCTACCACTGAGAATCATTTCCCCATTATAATTGCCCAATGTGACTCACCGTGCGGCCCAATCTGGCTGCAGTCTTGAGGCGGTCCACCCCAACAGGGCTCCAACAGGACCCCAGGGCTGACTAGAGCTCCCAGCCCTCTGGATGAAGCCCATCTCCAGCAAGACGGTCTGTGGAGACTGTGAGTCTGTCTCTCTCTCTCTGGAGCTCCCGGTGTCTGTGGAGAAGGCTTATGGACCCAGGCACACATTAAAAAGCATCCACAAACACACACTCGAGGAACAGCTGAGGTACACACATACACACGCACACATACACACAAGTACGCAGACGCACAACACACACACACACACACACACACACACACACACACACACACACACATACACATACACAGTATTCGGTGAAGTGATTGAAAAGTTGGTGACGTGAAACATTATAATAATCCCAATTCTCTTGACAATTTGACAGACCAGCAGAATGCTATAGCGCAGCGAGTATAAACAGGTAGCCGCTAAAGCAGTCCAGTCCTGTCAGAAAGGTTCATTTAGCAACTCCTATGTTATAATAATAGTCATTCAAGGGCAGACAATAGAATAGAAATTCATTGGACCATAGAAAGTGAATGAAAGGTGAGTGGCGGCCAGGTCACTCAACGGTCCCAAACAAAGTGCCTCACTCTCAAGTTGTATTGTATTTAGTTTCTTGTTGACTTTCAGGATAGTTTGTGATCACAGTCTTTCAGGTGTAGATCGTAGAGGTAGATCATAACATTATGTATAAAACGTGACAATGACAAGATGTATAGACGGAAGTATGGACAGAAGTAGCTCAGCATTTGGAGTCTTGCCCCAGAATGCTGGCTGTATTGTTCGACAGCAGGAGGAGCCACAGAGCAGCAGCAGCTGTAGTTGACTCCAACTCAACTTTTGCACAGCTTCTATTGCACAATTACTATTACTTTAGGCACTTTTTCGTGTGAGTTGATGCCTGTTGTGTTCTGTTTTAAAGGGACAACTTCATCATAACTCATTGCTGTTTAACCGTGTGGCCCATTCATAGCATATCTCTCATCATTAGGCCAACCATCTCTACCTATTTTAAAATAAAATAGACTTCTGCAGGCTCCATGTAAAAAGGTGTTAATTAGTTTGTGCAAAACTGCCACACATCATGGGCCTACTTTATCAAGTTGACCTCGGTCTTGCTTTTATAAAAATAAAGACAAACTGTTAAACAGTGATATAAGCATACGTATTTCAAGAGGAGTCAAACTATGGCTGATTTCAATGACCGTTCCCCTCTACAACAACAACAACAACAACAACAACAACACACATTTCACCTAAAAAAAACAGATGAAGTCAGTAAGAAAAAGGTTAATGCGTGTTGTTGTTGTTGTTGTTGTTTTTGCCCGCCGCGACGCGTACTTTTTTCTACCCGTTCCTCCCCCTCCATCTCTCTCTGTCTCTCTGACTGACTGTCTAGTTCTCTCTCTCTGTCTGTCTGTCTGACTGTCTAGTTCTCTCTCTCTGTCTGTCTGTCTGACTGTCTAGTTCTCTCTCTCTGTCTCTCTGTCCCACGGAGGGAAAACGGAGGAGGGAGGGAAGAAGAGAGAAGCACAGAAAGGAGCGAGGGAGGAGGGAGGAGGGAGGGAAAGTTTGTGTGTGTGTGTGTGTCCTGTTCAACTTGTGAAAAGTTGCCACCGTCTAGTTCTTCCCGCGGAGGAGAGAGAGAGAGAGAGAGAGAGAGAGAGAGAGAGTTGAATTAAATTGGGAGAGAGAGAGAGAGAGAGAGAGGGTCCATACTAGTGGAAGTTGTCGGACGGCGCAGCGCGAGAGAGAGAGAGAACAGAACATGGGACGACTTGGGCTCGCGCCGCCGCCGCTGCTGCTGCTCACGCTGCTCACGCTCACGTCGTTGCCATGGCAATGGCGCTGCCAGGCTCAGCAGAGAGGTGAGTCCTCGCGGCGGATTGATCGCCCCCTTTTAATCAAGTCGCCCACGCGCCTCCAGTTTCCCTCTTTTTTTTCCACTCTTTTCCAAATCGAAGGCTGCCCCCCCCCCCCCCCCCTCACCCCCCCACCCCTCACCACTCAACACTCAACACCCTGCGGTAATTACACTTCTATCATATGAGTTGGCGACATTTTAAGCAAATGTCAGCGCCGCTAATGTCGACATTAGTCCCTGTCGCTCTTAAGTTGACCCTTAAGAGAGTTCCGTATCTCCTTGCTCTTCAGTTCGACCCTCAGCGCTTCATAGTGTTTGCTTGACGATGCTCCTCGTGGCCTTAAGAACGAGAGACGCGTTGAGTTGAAGCAAGTGTCAGAAGAGTCTCCAAGTTAAGTTCAAATGACAAGGCTGAAATTAATGTTTATTTAAATAAGTTGGGGGTTTTTTTGTTGGTCATATGTGGTTGCATCAGGTTGCAATCATATTCTTTCATTTTTATTCCTTCTTTTATTCTAAAAGAGTAGGCCTGTGTTTATGTTATCCTAAAATATCTATGTTTTTAATAACACGGAGACTATGATAAAAGACCATTATTTCCCTGCAGGTTAAAAGTAATTTTGTTGTTCTTGGCTGCCACAACACACTCTTCCATTTTTGTCAACTTTATTAAGACACAGCCTCGGCGCTCCCCACTAAACTCTGCAGCGGCCATGTGCAGTTCAGCACTTTATTATTTGTCATCGTTAGTTAGCCAGTGTGACTGTGTTAGTCTCCCTCGATGGGTCTCCCTCAGGTCCTGCCGCCGGAACACCACCAGATTATAAACTGGACTACACAGCTATGGTAGATCTGGGGTACAATACCGTGGTCCGGTTAGCTGGGCGGTACAGAGGCGAGCTCCACTAACCACTAACTAATCCAAGCAGTGTGTGTGAGGAGTAGTGTGTGTGGATGCCTGTCATTGCTGCCAGGGAGGTTGTCCGAGTGGTGGGGGTGGTGGGGGTGGGGGGTGGGTGGGGGGGGGGGGGGGGGAGAAGGCTTGTCACCTGAAAAATAAGACAAATCTGGTGGCCATCATGTTCCTTGCTACCTGGATCCGTTCTATTTGTCGGCAGCCACTGTTCAACCCGGTAGCGCCTTGGACCTCCCACGGAGAGGAGGAGGAGAAGAGTGTGTGTGTGTGTGTGTGTGTGTGTGTGTGTGTGTGTGTGTGTGTGTGTGTGTGTGGTGAGGGGAGACGGCCTATTAGGCAGGCTGTGTGTGAGTGTGTGAGTGTGTGTGTGTGTGTGTGTGTGTGTTACGGGGGGTGGGGGGTGAGGCAGGGATAGGGCGAGGGAGAGGCCATCTGCGTGCGTGTGCCTCATTACCAGGCATGTCAAGCAGCTCCCTATCAGTATAGTCGCTCGCTCTTCCCGGGGAGACGGGAGAGAGAGAGAGAGAGAGAGAGAGAGAGAGAGAGAGAGAGAGAGAGAGGGAGAGAGAGAGAGAGAGAGAGAGAGGGATAGAGAGAGATGGGGTGGGGGGGGGGGAGAGCAAGGGGGAGGAGGGATGGAGGCTGGTGGAGGATGAGGATGAAAAGTGTGTGTGTGTGTGTGTGTGGTGACGAGGAGGATGTGTGCAAGGAGAAGGAGGTGGGGGAAGAGGAGGAGGGAGAGGAGGGAGGAGGAGGGGGAGTAAGGGGGAGGAGGAGGCGGAGGCGGCGGGGGAGGAGAGGCAGGAGGAGGCAGGCCCTGATGAAGTGGCTCTGGTTCTAACGTCTAAACGTGTGTGTGTGCGTGTGTGTGCGTATATATATATATATATATATCGTGTATATATATATTCCTCAATAACGGCGCTCGGTGGGTCCATATGTCAGTGGATGGATTCTTGAAATTACATTAGAATAGCTGTAGGTAGTGGGTTCTAAGGTCACACAAGAAAGGCTATAAATATTTATATGTTTTTGATATTTTGCATGTATACTATACTCTTTAGTCCTACCAGATCTAAGGTGCATCTCTTTGACAAGACAAGCCTTTCACCTCTGGTTTAAATAGAGATAATATAATGATGCTAGTATAGAAACAGTGTCATCAAACCATCATATTGATGGTGTTATGTATTAATAATAATAATAATAATAACAACAACAACAGCAGCAATATTAATATGACTAATAAGTCATGAAATTGCAGACATTGGGGATCTTGGAGATACTGGCGTCAGTGTGAATGTGACGAGAAGCCCTCTGGTGCGTAATTACGAATATATCAAAACATTCTACTAAAGTCTTCCAACGGCAACGTAGTATTTTGATCCTAGTTCACAATGTGGTTTTGAATACGTAATCCGACGGTTTCAAAGCAGCAGAAACTCTCCTCAGTGTCATTAACAGAGCGGCACTGCAGGGCGACATGGTTCAAATGAGTAGTTGGTTTGATTTGGATCGAGTGCAATATTTGAACTTATCAGTGGCATGTACCTCCGGATGGAGCCGGGAAAAAAGAAGAGGCTGGGTTTCCTCTAAGTCTTCAGAGAAATCAGGCCTCTTTTATGAGGTGAATTCATCCCAATATCATTATTATGCTTGTAAAATACGTTGATCTCTGGCAGCCATGTTAATGTGAAAGGCAGCCAGGCAGAACTGAATGGGATTTGACAGAGATCTCCGGAGGCCATATCTCTGAGTCTACTCCGAACCCAGGGAACCAGCGTGAATATCAATAGGTCCTCCATGGAGGGCTGGCTCTCAGGGTTACAATGGAGACACTGAACAAGGAAGGAAGGGAAGGGAGGAAGGAAATGAGGAAGGAGAGATGGAAAGAAAGAAGGAAGGTAGGAAAGTATGAAGGGAGGATGGAAGGAAAGGCAGAGGAATGCAAAGAAGGAAGGAAGAAGGGAGGGAGTGAGGGAGGAAAAATGTCAGGAAAGATGGATGTATGGGAGGGATGGAGGAAGGAACGGAAAGGAAAGAAGTTGTGAAGGGGGGAGTGGGGGGAGGGAAGAAGGGAGGAACGGAAGAATGGAGGAAGGGGGGGAGGGAGGGTGGGCGGAAAGGAGGATGGGAGGAGGGAGGGAGTGAGGAAGGCAGGATGGGAGGAAGGGGAAGGAGCGAGTGAGGAAGGGAAGAAGGGGAAGAAGGGAGGGAGGAATAATCCAATGTGAGGTTAGAGCGGTAGTTGGACTGCTTTACAGTCTAAGCTCAACACGTGTTATTTGAGTCCTGCCACGGCAGCTGTGTTGTGCCATGTTGCCTTTCTCTGTCATCAATGTTCTTATTTCCACATTCTCACATAAAACATAATCAACGCAGTGATCTGAGGAGTTGACAGGATGCTTCCGAACTAAGTAGGATCAATTATGGATTCCTGGCATTTCGTGATGTTTCTGTGTTTTGCTGGGCTCTGTGTGCGTGTCATTGAGATTCTGTGTCACCGCACCACAGATCATTAACTCAGTGCTCTCCTCACATGGTCAGGTGGGAGCGTACCTCAAGGTAGAAGGATCCTTTGGGAGCTAAATTTAGTCAGGTGCTGAGTTAAAGTGGGTGCTAGATCCTTTCCAGGGATTAGAGGGGGAGAGAGACAGAGTGTGTGTGTGTGTGTGTGTGTGTGTGTGTGTGTGTGTGTGTGTTTGGTGTGTGTGTGTGTGTGTGTGTGTGTGTGTGTGCGTGTCTTGTCAATGAGTACTATGTTAGGTTACCTATCCCTGTGTTCAGAATGGAAGCGGATCCATCCTCCCACCCCCCCCCCCCACTATTCACACACACACACACACACACACACACACACACACACACACACACACACACACACACACACACCTAAAGTTGTCAAATTAGTTAAAGTAGGTCAGGGAGGATGTTAGCTTGAAGCTAAGATGCGACGCTGATTTCAAAGAGTAAGAAAAGCAATACTAATATAAGGTTTTTTTTTTGTTGGTTTATTTTGAAAATGGCATAGAGACCCGAGTCTGGTGGGACACCCCCCCTCCCCCCCACTGCTGTTGTTTCTTTAGCGGATTGTTGGCCCAAATCACACTGTTTTGTGTTTGTGTCTCTTAGCCACCATTTGCTTGCATATTCATGTTTGTTTGTGAATGGGTTATTGTGTTTGTGTTATAGTAGCATGTTAGCATTCGTGTCTGCCGTGCCATGTCTCCCTTTGGGCCTATGCTAGCTCTGGCAAACACATCTTACACGATGTAGAGACATGTGTGTGTGTGTGTGCATTCTTTGTGAATATGCACTGTTGTCTATATGTGTGCGTGAACACATCGTATATGAGTCATTATTTGCGAAAGTATCATTGCGTTGCGCACACGGATTTAGTTTGTTGTTTGTTTGCATGTGTTTGCACATGTTCCTTTGTGTGTGTGTGTGTGTGTTCAAGTGGGTGCACTGCACACACATGATGCTAGCAAGCGTGTGTGTGTGTGTGTGTGTGTGTGTGTGTGTGTGTGTGTGTGTGTGTGTGTGTGTGTGTGTGTGCGTGCTTCCGTGTGTGTGCTTCCGTGTTGTGGGGAGGACCGTTGATAATGTTCAGGGGAAAATCAATAGTTAATTCTACTAGGATCACAATAGCTGCCCTGGCCCGGTCTGTTCTACCGTGGTCTCGGAGACAACGCGAAACAGAGCATGATTTGATGAATTGGTAAGTGTGTGTGTGTGTGTGTGCGTGTGTGTGTGCGTGCATGTGCCCGCGCGTGTGATTGCTTGCATGGATGCTTCGTACATCTTCCACTAAAGATTACTTAGACTCTCCTTTAGCCAATGTTCTTAGCGCACCTATAAATACCCAAACTGTTGACACAAATTCATCGGAAGAACATTAGATGCAGTAAAATCGCTTAGAGGAGGGTATTGTACAAAGGAATGCATATATTATTATGCGATATATACAGGTAAAGCTTAAAAATATCATGCACCTCTGGGCCTTTATAAAAAAAAAGTATTCCCCTGTGTGAACTTTAATTTATGTATTAAATAACTGTATTCATGGGCTATAGGATGGTGCTTTTCCCAAAGGAAAACGTGAAATACATTTTTGTCGTACAAAAATGGCGATAGGACATATATACAGTATATATACTGTATATATATATATGTGGACGTAACACATTCAATATAAACACTTCAACATGGAAGCGCTCCGTTACCGAGTTTGGGAAAAGATAAAGAAAAAACCAAACCAAAGACATGCCAAAGATGTGTGATATGATATCTCATATTTTATCACCGACACTCGTGCTTTTTTTGCAGTGATCTGGCTGTGATGGTGAAACAGCCTCACGCAATACAGCCCCAAATGTTCTAACTGAACCAGCAGAGAGACACAGACAAGCAGGCAGACAGACAGACAGACAGACAGACAAAACACAGACACGAAGACAGAGACTGACGAGCAGGCAAGCAGTCAGGCAGGGAGTCAGATAGACAGATATAGATAGATAGATAGATAGATAGGTAGATAGATGGATAACAGACAGCTACATAGATATATAGATAGATGAATGGCAGACATCTATATAGATAGCTAGCTAGCTAGATAGCCAGCCAGACAGGGGTTGACACTGTGACCTTGTGGCTGACATGACGCATGCCTGACTCACAGATATCCAGCTGCCAAAACACCCCCCCCCCCCACCCCCACCACGCAAAACCAAATGAAAAAAACCACACACACACACACACACACACACACACACACACATGTGTCTGCAGCTGCACTAAAAGAGAATTAACCCCTACTACCCCCCCCCCCCCCCCCCCAAGCCTCTATCTCTCTCTATGACTCTCTGTTCGTCTGTCTAGGCCTCTCTCTCTGCTGTGATCTCTCAGGATGCCTGTATGTTCCCGGGGGGCTTCCTGTGGTAACACATGGTGTCAATATTGCCCCCACCCACCATCCCCCTCGCACACCCCACACCCCCCCCCCCCCACACACACACCACACAACACACACACACACACACACACAGCCTTGATCTGTTCCACCCAATCCCTCGTCCCCTCTCTCCTCGACTTGGTTGTCCTTCTCTGTGTTACTCTGTGCTCCCCACTCCCCTCTCTCACCCTCTTGGCCTCCTGTCTCTCTTCCCCCCTCTCTCTCTCTCTCTCTCTCTCTCTCTCTCTCTCTCTCTCTCTCTCTCTCTCTCTCTTTCTCTCTCTCTGTCCCTCCTGGTCTCCTCTCTCTCTCACTCTCTCTCACTCTCTCTCCCTCTCTCTCCCTCTCCCGCTCTCTCTCTCCGGGCCTCTCCTCTCTCTCTCTTCTTCTCTCTCTCTTACTCCCCCCCTGGCGTCTTCTTGTTTTGCCTTTGTGTTTTCTTAACGTTTTATCTTTTATCTCCATTTTGTAGCGCAGGGGATTTTGGTAACCCCCTGTGTCTCCACCCCCTCCCCTTCCATCTCTCTCTCTCTCTCTCTCTCTCTCTCTCTCTCTCTCTCTCTCTCTGTCTCTCTCTCTCTCTCTCTTTCTTTCTTTCCCTGGCAGTCTAACACATAACACATACAGTATGCATACGTTACACACACAGATTCATTTCATGGCGGGCATGGTGGGTGGGGGGTGTAAAAGTAACATTGAGGGGTCGCCGCCCACAAAGACCGGAAACATCGTCTGACCGCGAGTCTGAAGTCTCTCTCATTGGAATAGAAACGAGGGTAAAACGTAGAATCTCGTAACTGCTTTTCATTCAAACTCCCTTTGAAACCCCATTTTATATTGAATTCCCTTGATCCGCTTCTGGTTTTTGCCGTTCCACTCGCTCCCAGGCGAATCCGACACCGATGTAACTTGAAAAGGGCCGGTTGTTGAAAAGGGCCGACTTGGTTTTACGGCCGACGCGGTCTCATCTCTGCCGGCTGGCGGAGAGTCGGGTTGCGAGACCCCAGACTTGAATGCGGTGAGCAGAGTCTTGAGAGACCTCAAGACTCTGGGCCTCTTCTGAAGTCTGCCGGTGTCTACGTCGAGATTGATGCCAGCTGGTTTCTGGCGGTGCTGCCGATAATGACCCACTCAGGCCGCCACATCCTTGTTCGACACATGGTTAAAAGATGCCGGCCGCAGTGGCTTTGGCTGGGCTGTTACTACGAGCGAGAATGTGTGTGTGTGTGAGGGCCTTGTATATGTTGGATTGTCCTCTGTTTTTGTATGTAATGCACTGTCTTGTATCTGAGATTTATTTCTGGACTTGATTTCATTTGGTGTGTGTTTTTGTGTGTGTGTGTGTCTGTGCGTCTGTGCGTCTGTGTGTCTGTGTTGGCGTTTGTTGTAGCAGCACAAAAAAAGTCCTTGTGTCGTGACCTTTATATTAAAGCGACCTCTAACCTCTCACACTCGTGAACTTTGCCCATTCAGGGGTCAGCCATCCTCCAACCCTCTTAATGTTATCATGACCCTGTGTGCTCGCTGTGTGGTCAGGAGTCTGCGGGGGCTCGGGCTAAATCCAGAAACAGCAGCCAGCAGCAGCCAGTGCTAAATGTTGAAGCCCGTTTGGAAGTCCCTCACAATGTTAATTTATGCCCAATAGCTGCTGTTTTGCAAAAGGCTCAATATCTCAACCTCTGTAACGCTATCAAGAGAAAGTCAATGCCTTTTAGCACGTTGTGCAAAGAGGCCCACCTCTGAAAATGGTGAGAGCATTTTTACAGATGATTGGCAGGTCGCTCTGGTCAGCTTTTGCTCTCTCTCTCTCTCTCTCTCTCTCTCTCTCTCTCTCTCTCTCTCAATCTCTCTCTCTCTCGCTCTCTCAATAAACCTACATGCCCTTCCGACTCTATAATGTGCTAATGACACCAGTTCTACGGTTGGCACCTGAATCCCATTACATCCCATGAAAACCAATTGATCACCGATCAGAGTACAGCTAGATAGGTACGACATGTGGAAGGACTGACAGACAGACGGAAGTTCTAGAACAGTCCGTCGCCCGGCGAGTATTGTTTAGAGCCTAAGTGACGAATCTGTATGCTGCACACACAAGCTGTTCAGCACACCAGCTCGCACATGGAGAAGCACACACCCACATGCGCTCACTCACACGTTGGCACGCACACAGACACACACACACACACACACACACACTCAGAAAGACACACACAGACAGACACGTACAACAGAAAAGCCATTATTATTTTTGTAAGGCGGTGTGTTTTTGTGATTTAGGCGATAAAGGAATCTGTGTGTTGAGTCTATTACGCTGGCCCAGCTATGGATTTAACATTTATACACCGCCGCGATTCTGTGTGCTTGTGTGCGTGTGTGTGTGGTGTGTGTGTGTGTGTGTGTGTGTGTGTGTGTGTGTGTGTGTGTGCACAACTGTGTATGCCATGGAGAGAGAGACAGAGAGAAAGAGAGAGAGCGAGAGAGAGAGAGAGATAGGAACCTGGAAAAACAGGGTGTGGGCTGTGTTTACATTTGTTTAGTTTTTGTTGTGTGTGTTTTTGTTTTTATTCATATTTCCATTATTCTTTTCTTCCGTCTGTCATAAAACTATTGGATAGGTGCCGGTGCATGTTGGTGCCCATGTGTGTGTGTGTGTGTGTGAACCTGCATCCACAGTATAGAGGGAGTGTGAAAAAGAGAGAGAAAGAGCGAGCGAGAGAGCGCACGCGGCAAAGCCAACGAGAGACAGAGACAAACATATTCTGGATGTAATTTCGTATTTCCATTATTTCTTTTTGTATTTCCATTATTCTAGGCTATGGCAAATCCATAGAGAGGCCAGTGCATAGCAAACCCCAATTGAAATATGTGTTTATGTGTTTGCGCTGGCGTGTGCGCTGGTGTGTGTTTGTGTGTGTGTAATACTGGCATGCAGCAGAACATTTCACCCCCACCCCAAAACTTCCGGGATGCAGGATTTGGTATTTTTGGATAGAACATTGGCATATGTTTGTTTTTTTTAATCAGTTATTTGTTATTAGTAACTGTTTACAGGATAAGACGATGTTATGGTGGCAGGGGGGAATTTACCAGGAATCTTTCAGACCAGAGAAGTAACTGACCAACTAGTAATTGCAAATTGCAATTGTTATGTTTTTCTCACAAAAGCTGGGGGGTCATGTATTTAAGACTGAGGGGAAGGAGATCTTGATGATGAAAGATGAAATCGCTCCGCAAAGGATTTGTGGAAAACCTGGGTGGGTGCACACTCGCAATAGATCTGTTGGGCTTTTGTCTGTTTCTAAGCAGCCAGAAAAGACGAGAGTTCATAAAGCACTGATGGCTTGTGGGTTAACAGATGCCCTGGAGGTACAGGCCAGGCCAAACTCAATTACTCAGGGCTGCTCTCCAGTACTGGGAGGTAGGATAAGGAAGGAACACACGCCGCAGACCTCGGTGGGCGAGAAAGGCACTCTTTCAGATGCTTTGGGGTGATGGGGATCAGAAAAGGGAGTCATAAAACACGTGTTACGCCGAGAAAATGTTTGTGTGTGTGCATGCAGGTGTGTGTGT
Organism: Coryphaenoides rupestris; assembly: GCA_002895965.2. Taxonomy (NCBI): domain Eukaryota; kingdom Metazoa; phylum Chordata; class Actinopteri; order Gadiformes; family Macrouridae; genus Coryphaenoides; species Coryphaenoides rupestris. Next base: position 81,385 of record PIJE02000561.1, on the reverse strand, counting down.
GTGTGTCTGTGTGTGTGTTTATGTGCGAGAAATCATGTGTATGTGTGTGTGTGTGTGTGTATGTGTGTGTGAGACCATGTGCGTGTGTGTGTGTGCGTGTGTGTGTCCTGGTGTGAACCCTATTGACTAACACGGGCGTAAGGCGAGCTCTCCGGGTGTTAGGGTGCGTGGGCGGGGGTGCGGAGGTGGCCGGAGAGCGCGGCCCACCGCATAGTTGTTGTGTTTTCCTGGAGGATCCTCGCACAGCTCCTCCGCGGGCCCCTCAAGCGGGGTCTTTGTCCTCGGCCCCCCCACCCCTCGGTCCACCCCGGAGCCCGATGAACAAAGAGCTCTGTTCTCCGGCTGGGTTCTGCTGGGTTCTGCTGGGCCTCAGGGACCCACACAACCCAGGTTTGACTTTGTCGTCTTCCAGCTGAACCTGATCTGGCTTTGCTTAATCTTCTACTCTCTTTTGATATTTTGACATCCCTCCACCCACCCCCGAACCCGACGCCGGCACACACATTCCCCTCAGTGATTGATATTCTCTGACCGATCGGCGAACATAAAATGGCGTCAGGCTGTGACCATCAGTCGATCAGTCCGCTGTGGTCAGTGCCTGGTAATGACCTATGGGTGGGGGTGGGTGGGGATGGGGTGGGGGTTGTCTATTGGGAGCTGTGGTGAGGGGGGTTGTTCATGGCACCTCTGGGGTGAGCTGGTGTTAAACGGGGGCCATAATTAGCGAGGTAGCGATGCTATCTATGGCTGTCTGCGTGTTACTGGGGTCGGTGGGGTTGTGGAGTTGTGAGGTTCGAAAGGAGTGATGAAGGAAACACAATGAAGGCAAAATGCACACATGTCGCGCGCACACCCATGCACACAAGAACATGCGCACACACACATGCACACACACACTTCAAATTCTTGATAGTTTGTGAAAAGAGAAGAAGGCCGTGGAACGTTTTGGAAAATAGACATGCACAGACGTGGTTCATTGATAGTCCTTCAGTTTATATATTTTGTGCACAAATAGAAATGTCGAATAGAAAAGTAATTTTTTACTTAACATTGGTAAATACACTGAAGCACAATTGAGAAGTGTTATATAAATATTATAAATGTATAATATTAGATAATATTATTATATTATAAATATTATAAAGTCTCAGTTGTTCTGTTGTTTTATTATTTTCCCTGCAGCCATGGCGGGTTCTGCACCTTCCGAGGGTCTCTGTGCTGCAGTTTGATCGTCTGTCTTTATCCCCGTGCTTTAACTAACTGACAGCTGACATGTGTAGAAAATGTTCCATGACCTGGGGGGTGGGCAGCCAATCGATTAACGACTCACACTGGGAATTCTCTCTGGAAAGAGAGACGTGCGTGTGTGGGTGCGTGTGTGTGTGTGTGTATGTGTGTGTGTATGTGTGTGTGTGAATGAGAAGGAGAAAAATCTATTTTTTTTACTTCCCAAGATCACTTTGATTTATATACTGGATCGCTCCAGAACACTGAGCAAGGAAATTCCTTAACTGGATTCCATAAGTGGAAGTGATGGTTACACGCGCACACGCACATACACACACACGCAAGCACACACACGCACACACACACACACACACACACACATCTCTCTCTCCCTCTCCCTCTCCTCTCCCTCCTCCTCCTCCCTCCTCCTCTCCTCCCTCCTCTCTCCTCCTCTCCTCTCTCCTCCTCTCCTCTCCCTCTCTCCTCAGTTCCCCTCTCCTCTCCTCTCTCCCTCTCTCTGTAGCCCTCCGGGGATCATTCATAACGTGGGCCCATTACGAGCACAGCTATAAGGTTTGCTAACGGTGAGATCCATCGGGTGAAAATCAATGTCTATCAAGGGGGCCGTTTGTCTCAGACGCCGCTGTTATAAATGCTACATGTGCACACACACTTTGATTTCCCGACTCAGTGCGCGCGTGCACACACACATATACACACACACACACACGCACACACGCACACACACACACACAAACACTGTCGCTCTCTCAGTCGATCCGCTTTGTTTCTCTATCTCTTCACAGCACTTCTGTGCTAAATTAAATGTGCACATTGGCCACCAACACACAATAATGCACGTACTTATAGGCACACTCACAGTCACGCATGCACGCACACACACACATACACACACACACACACACACACACACACACACACACACACACACACACACACACACACACACACACACACACACACACACACACACACACACACACACACACACACACACACACACACACACACACACACACACACACACACACACACACACACACACACACACACACACACACACACACACACACACACACACACACACACACACACACACACATACATACATACACACACACACACACACACACACACACACACACACACACACACACACACCTACACACACACACACACACCACACACACACACACCACACACACATTCCCCTCAGTGATTGATATTCTCTGACCGATCGGCGAACATAAAATGGCGTCAGGCTGTGACCATCAGTCGATCAGTCCGCTGTGGTCAGTGCCTGGTAATGACCTATGGGTGGGGGTGGGTGGGGATGGGGTGGGGGTTGTCTATTGGGAGCTGTGGTGAGTGGGGTTGTTCATGGCACCTCTGGGGTGAGCTGGTGTTAAACGGGGGCCATAATTAGTGAGGTAGCGATGCTATCTATGGCTGTCTGCGTGTTACTGGGGTCGGTGGGGTTGTGGAGTTGTGAGGTTCGAAAGGAGTGATGAAGGAAACACAATGAAGCAAAATGCACACATGTCGCGCGCACACACATGCACACAAGAACATGCGCACACACACATGCACACACGCACTTCAAATTCTTGATAGTTTGTGAATTTCTTTGAGAAGAAAAAGAGAAGAAGGCCGTGGAACGTTTTGGAAAATAGACATGCACAGACGTGGTTCATTGAAAGTCCTTCAGTTTATATATTTTGTGCACGAATAGAAATGTCGTATAGAAAATAATTTTTTTACTTAACATTGGTAAATACACTGAAGCACAATTGAGAAGTGTTATATAAATATTATAAATGTATAATATTAGATAATATTATTATATTATAAATATTATAAAGTCTCAGTTGTTCTGTTGTTTTATTATTTTCCCTGCAGCCATGGCGGGTTCTGCACCTTCCGAGGGTCTCTGTGCTGCAGTTTGATCGTCTGTCTTTATCCCCGTGCTTTAACTAACTGACAGCTGACATGTGTAGAAAATGTTCCATGACCTGGGGGGTGGGCAGCCAATCGATTAACGACTCACACTGGGAATTCTCTCTGGAAAGAGAGACGTGCGTGTGTGGGGTGGCGGGTGGGGGGGGGGGTGGGGGGGGGGGGGGGGGGGGGGGGGGGGGGGGGGGGGGGGGGGGGGGGGTTTGTGTGTGTGTGTGTGTGTGTGTGTGTGTGTGTGTGTGTGTGTCGGTTCCTGACATTAATATGCTTCCAAAGCATACTATTATTACTGAAGCCTCAGAACACAACACACACACACACACACACACACACACACACACACACACACACACACACACACACACACACACACACACACACACACACACACACACACACACACACACACACACACACACACATGCATACCTGCACACATGCACACACAAACATGCATGCACCTTTGCACACAAACACACACACATGCCGTCTTTTCCACCGTGTGTGTCTTTATGTGCGTGTGCACAAATGCATGGTACACCATATGTGTGTGCGCGCGCGTGTGTGTGTGTCAGTTGTGTCAGTGTATGTGTGTGCTGGCCGTGTGTGTGTGGGTGTGTGCGCGCATGTATTTGCTGAGGCAGCCGGTGTGGTGTACAGCATCCAGCCCCATAACCTGCGCTGGCTGGTGATGTATGCAGCGGTGAGAGAGCCTCAATAATGAACAGAATCAGCCTTCAACATGTTAATGTGTCATTTAGCGCCTATCCATTTAGCTAACGGCCAGCCTCCTATTGGAACCTATTAGAGGCAAATAGCATTGCTCTGCTCACAACTCTGAGTGGATGTGCTTTGCTCTTATCTATGTTGTGTTTCGGTCGCATTGGCTTCTTCCTCTCTGCTGTTCTCTCCTGTTCTGGTCTCTCCTCTCTTCTTCTCTCTCCTCTCCTCTACCACTTCTCTCCTTTCATCTCATCCCTCTTTCTCTTTCCTCTCCTCTCCTCTCTCTCTCTCTCCTCTCCTCCTCTCCTCTCCTCTCCTCCTCTCCTCTTCTCCCCTCCTCTCCTCTCCTCTCTCTCTCCTCTCCTCTCCTCTCCTCTCCTCTCCTCTCCTCTCTCTCCTCTCTCTCCCTCCTCTCTCCTCTCCTCTCCTCTCTCTCTCCTCTCCTCTCTCTCTCCTCTCCTCTCTCTCTCCTCTCTCCTCTCTCTCCCTCTCTCTCCTCCTCCTCCTCTCCTCTCTCCTCTCTCTCCCTCTCCCTCTCTCCTCTCCCCTCTCTCTCTTCCTCTCCTCCTCTCCTCCTCCTCTCTCCTCTCCCTCTCCCTCTCTCCTCTCCCCTCTCCTCTCTCCTCTTCCTCTCTCCTCTCTCTCCTCTCCTCTCCTCTCCTCTCCTCTCCTCTCTCCTCTCTCTCTCTCTCTGCTCTCTCTCTCTCTCTCCCTTTCTCCTCTCTCCTCTCCTCTCCTCTACCCTCTCTCTCTCTCCTTCTCATCTCCCTCTCTCCTCTGTTCCCTCTCCTCTCTCCTCTGTTCCCCTCTCATCTCTTCCTCTCCTCCTTCCTCTCTCCTCCTCTCCCTCTTCCTCTCTCCTCTCTCTCTCTCCTCTCTCCTCCTCTCCCTCTCTCCTCTCCTCCTCTCCTCTCTCTCCTCCCCCTCTCCTCTCTCCTCTCCCTCTCTCCTCTCCTCTCTCCTCTCCCTCTCTCCTCTCCTCTGGTTCCCCTCTCCTCCTCCTCCTGCTCCTCTCTCGCTCCTCTCCTCTCTCCTCTCTCCTCTCTCCTCTCCCTCTCTCCTCTCTCCTCGTCCCCTCTCTCCTCTCCTCCTCTCCTCCTCTCTCCTCTCTCCTCTCTCCTCCCTCCTCTCCTTCCTCCTCTCCTCTCTCCCCTCCTCTCCTCTCCCTCTCTCCTCAGTTCCCTCGCCTCTCCTCTCTCCCTCTCTCTGTAGCCCTCCGGGGATCATTCATAACGTGGGCCCATTACGAGCACAGCTATAAGGTTTGCTAACGGTGAGATCCATCGGGTGAAAATCAATGTCTATCAAGGGGGCCGTTTGTCTCAGACGCCGCTGTTATAAATGCTACATGTGCACACACACTTTGATTTCCCGACTCAGTGCAGCGCGTGCACAACACATACACACACACACACACACACGCACACACACACACACAAACCACTGTCGCTCCTCTCAGTCGATCCGCTTTGGTTTCTCTATCTCTTCACAGCGCTTCTGTGCTAAATTAAATGTGCACATTGGCCACCAACACACAATAATGCACGTACTTATAGGCACACTCACAGTCATCGCATGCACGCACACACACACACACACACACACACACACACACACACACACACACACACACACACACACACATACCTCCTCCCACCCCCCCAAATCACACACACGCCGCACACTCTATCCACACACACACACACACATACACACACACACACACACACACACACACACACACACACAAACACACACACTATCCATTCACATACATTCACATACTGACACGGCCGGAAAGAGACACATATGAGCTCTCTAATGGATTCTCCATCGTCCAGCACACATTCCAGCCACGGTCAATCTCTGCCGGTGCATCGCGGTTGCCAGAGCAGTTAGCTTTAGCCGCTGGCAGGCTAATGGCAGATGTGCAGTGATCAGCGTTGGTCAATAGCCATGAGTCAGCAGCTCGTAGTTCAGCTCTGTCAAAACTACACAGCTCTAACTCAAAGGCTGCCGGCCACTCGCTCTGCCGGTGGGTGAATGGAAATATTTTATTTTGTGATTGTGAGGTGAATTCCCTCGGAATGTGAAAAAGAATTTCTCGTTTATTTACTGGGGAGTAATACAGACATCACATCAAAATGTGATGTCTATATCTTGTGTGGTGGAAATGGGATAACTGCTTCTCTGTCCAGGTGGCGCTTGTCTATTTTATTTATTTTTTCATTTTTATTGACCCAGGTGAGATTGAGCGAGCACGAGTGCTATTTGGCACCACATTACAAACAAAAACAATACAATACAAACAATATTATCTTCATAAACACAAAAGAAAAACTATCCAAATAAAATAAATAGGTAATAAATAAGTACAAATAAAGCTGATAAAAAACCTCAGATACTATATGGTCATGTTGCCCATGGATCCCCATGTTGTCTACCTGGTACACACAGGCCTCATTCACACTGCAAGCCTAAATTCGCAATTCGGATTTCCTGTATTCTTCAGATCCGATTTTTCCGATGTTTTAAACGTGGCTCATACCAGTGCGAACTGGTCCCAGTCCAGCCCAGTCCGACACTTAGCACACTGTCGTACGGAAGTGAACATGGAGGCCGCTGAACGCAGTGTTTACGGTTGAAGTTGATGTGCAGTGGAAACCAGCGAATGAATGAGCAGATGATAACGAGGATGAGAAAGAGAGCCACGTTTTTAATTACGCCCTTTTTTTGTTGCAATGGTTTCTACTTCTGCACGGAGGTGTGTGTGTGTATGTATGTGTGTGGGTGTGTGTGTGTACGTCTGTGTGTGTGTGTGTGTGTGTGTGTGTGTGTGTGGATGCAGTGTGTGGTCGGAGGCAGGGGTGGTGGGATGGTGACGTGAATGGCTTCACTGAGTTAGATTTCCTCACCGTCCCTCCACAGCCTCCATCACCGTAGTCTTCCATGTTTGTATTCACAGAATTGTGACGAACAACGTTGATCTCGAGTGACGCAAAAGTTTGCGCCAAAATTCGGTGGCCCAAGTCTGAAAATCGGATCTGAGTCACATGAGCTAAAAACAAAACTAATTCTCTGGGGAAACGTTAGCTTGCTGTGTGCACGTGTGTATGTGTATGTGTGTGTGTGTGTGTGTGTGTTACATTATTCAGAACGAACTGACGGCTGACGACATTCTCAGTCGATCGCCCTCCCCCACCCCCCCCAACTACCCCACCAACGGCAGGCAGTTTCCCTGTTGCTCCCAATGTAGCTAATGACTATTTCACTGATTGAGAGATGGTGGGGAGACAGACAGAGAGAGTGAGATAGAGAGAGAGAGAGAGAGAGAGAGAGAGAGAGACAACAGGGGGCCGAAGGAAGAAAAAAAAAGGATGAGATGGAAAAAAGACGAGGAGATAAAGCAGTTGGAGCAGGAGGACAGTGGGGGTCAGACAAAATGAGAGATATTTATGTGCTGGCCCTGTGTGTTCCGTTCAATCTCCGTGGTAACCGTCTCTTCCTGGCAGTTCATGCACGTCCATCTGGATTTCCAATTACCCACAATCCCCCGTGACCCCGCCGACCACGTCTTCCTGAACAATGTTATTTCCTGACCTGACAAGGAGGCACAATACGAACGTGCGCACACACACACACACACACTAGCGCGGTGCACAAACACAGACGTATACACACACACACACACACACACACACACACACACACATACATATACGTACACGTACACCAGCACAGCGCAAAACCACACGTACACACACACCGCGCGCGAAATACATGCCGGGAGTGAGGCATGCCTCGAGATTGTCTCGTCGGATTGTTTTATTTTCTCATCTTTTCTCACCGTTTGACACAAACACTGCCCGGCGTGAAGTCTCTCTTCTCCTCGCGGCGCTCTGCTTAATAGTTAACATCAGTGCGTTAGCCGGCACCTGATCTAACAAAGTTATATAACACCGGAAGACGGGGGCGAGAAAATGCACAAACTCACAGCCTGTGCGCTCGGTTACTTGTACGCAAGTTAACGTACGCTAACTGTCGTGTTTTGTGCCGTCACGTGACACAGAGACAAAGTTTGTAATTGGGTTCGTAATGTACCTGTCTTTTAGCGGAAGAAGCTACTATAGATGGCGTTCAAATGTTTTCAAAGGGGAGTATAACAGTGTTTCTTGTAAACCCAACGACTTATGCTCCACATGATGTAAAACTCTCTCTCTCTCACCGAGGAGAACCAGTCAATGGTGGAGCTGTGAATAGATTCGTTAAAGCTTTGACGCAGCGGCTGAAAGAGTGTTTTAAAGTCATTATATGTGATTGAACAATGCCCTTTGTGATTTGTTAACAATGGATTGGATTGCTCAGCAACGTGTCTGTCCCGTTGCATTCATTTGCGATGTGTCGGTGTTGGCTTGTGTTGTGTTGTGTAGCCGTAGTGTGTAGTGTTGGTAGCTGCCGCGGTTGTGTTCCTTTGGTGATCCAATGTGCGTTGTGGAAGCCAGCAGCCCTGAGATGATCAGATCCTGGACCGGTGATAAATCTCCATGTAGCCAGAGGTCAAGTTGTTCTCTCCTGTAAATCTACTCACTGGCATGTTTTCATTACCAACACCTCTCCCCTGGGCGTGTGTGTGCGTGTGTGTGTGTGTCTGGTGTGTGTGTGTGTGTGTGTGTGTGTGTGTGTGTGTGTTTGATTTAAGTACAAACTCATCAGCACTTGCCTTGGTTAGTATTTGCTCTCCAGCCACTCCAGCCAAGGCCACGACCATGAGACCGCAGACACACACACACACACACACACACACTCACACACACACACACATACACACACACACACACACACACACACACACACACACACACACACCAACCCACCCACAGTGATGTCTGTGAGGTGCTTGTGGATGATTTAACAAACTCCTCGTCACTGGCTCATCAGGTATGGGTCTTCTCTATCTCGCCGTGTGTGTGTGTGTGTGTGTGTGTGTGTGTTTATATGAGATAGGGCAAGTGGTCCAGAGCAGAGTAGATTTACCGCTGGCTGGGCTGAGCTGCACTTAATCACAGCGACCACTTATCCAGGAGTTATAGTGCTTACTCTACCTCCGCTGTCCTGTCTGCCCCCCTCTCTCTCTCTCTCTCTCTCTCTCTCTCTCTCTCTCTCTCTCTCTCTCTCTCTCTCCCGATCTATTGGAGGATGGGTTTTGGCTTGGAATATAGTTCGTACTTCTTCTTTCACGCTCGTCTGTGTTCAATCTTGTGTGTCGACGTCACGTCTCGGACAATATGTAGGAGGTTGACTAAAACCTGCGTCCTCCAAACCGATGGTCCCCAAATCTGCATCAATGCACGTATGCCGTTTCTAGACACATGTGACTGAACTAGACCCAGTGCTCGATGCGTACCTAACTAGCATGGCGTTTTATGACCCGGACAGACATCGTCGTAGGACAAACACAGGTGTCTCTCATAACACTACTAATGGGTCTGCTCCTTGCATGGACCAGGGCAGCCCGGGTAGTAGACGCGTATAAAACCTGGTATTTTATCTCCGTGTTTCGTCCTCCCGTCCACGCCGTAACGGTGGTTTAGGTCACTGGAAACACCGATTTTGAAAAGCTCCTTCCAGGGTGGAGGATTTTTCGAAAGTCTTGTTGTCTGTGCATTCGTATGGACGGATTAGACGGAGGTCTCTCAAAACAATGGCGTTGTGACTTTGATTTACACACGGAAATAGTTGTTTCACACAATGAGCATGTGGCAGAAACCTGCAAACAATGACAGACTACCAGTGTGTTAGCTTATATCCAAATATCATGTATCTATTCATGAATTACATGTATTGTGGTGTTTGACATCAAGTTTTATCGCCACCTACTGATCTGGCATGCATTCAGTATGTGAGTGTTTTAAATCTTTTTTTTGTGTTCTCTGGTGGACTTAAGCCCAGATATTTCCCATGACACCATTGGTGTGGACAGGATTATTTTATAACCAGACGGGGGATACATATGTCTTCAAAAATACCCATATACATGTGGGCGAGGCCTAAACCAGTGAAGATACGCCTACTACTGGTGCCCTGGTACATAAAATAATACAGCTTGTTCTATGTATCGTTTGTTGTCACTGTGTACAGCTTGGCAACAATTTAATAGTTTATGCATATCGTGTTGTTTTATTAGCATTGAATTGTTAGTCATAACGTGACACGACTTTGGAGTCAAAACAAATTACAACTGAATGTATAATTGTTAATTATTGCTATACTAAAATATGCCCTTACAATTATCACAATGTGAGGTTTGACACATTATGTTTTGCACTGATTTACTGACACTTAAAAGCTCTTTGTAAAAGCTTTGTAAAAGTGGGCGTTATTGCCAAGTCAAGTGATATCACCACCTGCAAGGGATATCTGTTAAGGTTACTCAAGGCTAGCTGTGCTTTTGGGGATGATTCACAGTACCTTGGTAAGTGTACAAAGATATTGATTGCTACTTTAATTACTTCATTTAATTTATTAATTAATTTAAGAGGAAGCCAGCCTAAACACAATAGGTGTATTGATTATACACCTATTGTGTATAGGCTGCTTTCTCTCTTGTCTCCCTGAAGTGTACAGGAGCCTGCTCGTAGCCGCAATACCACAGACACACACACACACACACACACACACACACACACAAGGTGAAACCGCCGGGTGTGTGCGTGTGTGTATGTGTATGTGTGTGTGTGTGTGTGTGTGTGTTTATGCTGTGTCTCAGCAGTAATACACTGCAGGTTTGTTGCGCAGCGTGATATACTTGTGTGTCTCTGTTCTGTTGTTGACTTGTTCCAACGATTAAAAATAATGGTTTCCATTCTGAAAGCGGACGATATTTGACGAGTTAAACATGGTTTAAGACTGGGACGTAATAAGTCAGTATTGGTGAATGTCCACTTGATTGTATCGCAGAACTGAAAGAAAAGAACGGAAAATTCCTTTCAATTGCTTTTTTAGGGTTTATTCCCGCAGGTGTGTGTGTGTGTGTGTGTGTGTTTGTGTGTGTGTGTGTGTGTTTGTGTGTGTTTACTCTACCAGAGTGAAGGATTAACTGTCTATAACTCTGCTTTTCCTGTTTAGTCTGGGTTTTTGCTGATGACCGTCTAGGAGAGGTCACACACAATCTATCCCACGTGCAAACCCAGAGGCACGAACGCACACACATGTCCGTGTGCACACACACACACACACACACACACGGGCTGCAGTCGAGACCACCCCGTACGTGTCCAAGTACAGATCGATTCATTCATTCATGGTGAATCACGTCCAACCAGATGGGGGGATCGAGACTAAGTCTAGACCAGGACCGCAAAAATATCCCAGTCCAAGACCATGTGGCTATCATTATATCGATCGCCTAAAATAGAAAAGGAAGGTTTCTGAAGTCTACTTCAACAAGATGAGCATGTTATGAGGACACATTTCGTCGTAGGCAGTTCATGTTGACCACATAGTTGCACCATTGCTTAACTACAATTGGATGCATCTGTTCAAATAATAAAAGTTGGAAAAACAATATGTAGCTGTGCAATCTCGAACACACACACACACACACTAAGGGTTAGCAAGTGTGCATTAGGCACCAGAAAACAATGTTCTATGAAAGCCATTGCAATGTCACGTCTTTTCAGTCTTTCAATTTCCTTCAAGCCAATCTGCTGGGTGGAGTCTCCTCACACTCCTGGCTACGTGTCCAAGCGGGGGGGTCAAGGCATTGACCAATCACAGCACACTCACATAACGACGACGGTGCAGTGGAAGTTACAGCGTTTTGTATAAACGACACAAAACAACAAGGGGGTGGGAGACAGCCATTAGCTGACTTTGACATTTACAGTATATTAATATACGTGTCTGTATAGGGTTTCCCCGATATACACCCAGCAGTGACTAAGGACCCGGTTCCAAATTTCTCAAAACCTGAAAATCAATAGCTTATTGATACTGCTATTGAGACTAGCTGATCCTGACAGAACCGGTATGGTTGCATGTTCAATAAAAGTGTATATTCCTACATCTTGAGACCTCATATGTAAGCTAGGAGGACATTTCCCCTGCTCATTACTGTGCCGGCAGACGCCGCAAACCTCCTGGCAGGGCGTGTTTTGCATGCGTGCGCTTCACCCGCCCGCTGCTACAACTCAATCCCGGGGGAAACACTGCTGTAGCAATGCTAATACATGCTACCTGAAGTGGCTCCTCAGAAGGACACAGGGAGTTGGTGGTGAATAATCCGAACTACCAGTTTGGAGTATGAATGAAAATGGAGCAGGTGGTACCTGCTAGCATGCTAGCGATCCACGAGTGTGTGTGCCGGCTGGATGGCTGGTTTAACCTGTGGGCCTTGATTAGGCAAAGCACCACAGGTGTGTGCAGCGCCACCCAGCCCCAGACTGATCAGCCAGGACCAGGTGATGCTGCTCAAACCAGCCACCAAACACACACACACTCCACAATCTCTTTTTGTCGTTTTCCTGACAAGATATTCAGTCGGTGTGTAGCGGATGCATCCCTCTGTGCTATGTCATGGTTCATTTTTGTTTTAGTTTTTGGATCCTGTTGTCCATCACTTTAAATAGAAATGTTAGAAAAATGGAAACATATTGATTGTGATTGTAATACGTAATGGAAATATCAAAGGCCACAACTTCAGGTTATTTAATAATGATAATATGAATGAGGCAAAACAGGCAGCCAGCTGTGTCTGCAGCTGCACGATCTGATCCGTCTCACAGACACAAATGCGCAGCTGAGCCAAATGTTTGACCCCCCGCCGTGCACAGTTTGGTAGCAGGGGTCCAGGACCCCCCCCCCCGCCCCCCCAAGATGGAGTCGGGGGCTCACTGTTTATGGCTTCACTTTGCAGATTGACTTACTGGTTCTGCTTCAAACAAAAGAGAAGCAGGTTGCAATACGATGCTCTGTCAGAGTGATTTCCCGAAGAGATGAGGAGAGGTTTCATTGTTTGGCAATTTGGGTCATGAGAACGCAATCAAACCTGAAGACACACTTCATCTGCTGAGGGACTAGAGTTGATGCAGTGGAGCAGGTAATAATGAAGACTCACCGACACCCGTATATTATCAGGATTAGAGCAGTTGTGAGATCCTCAATAAGAGATACAAATGACAAATAACAAAATGCCACATTGTGAACGACAGATATGAAGGGAAGAAACATCATTTTCTCATTTCTGGCCACTAGAATTTAGATTTGTAGGCACACACACACACACACACACACACACACACACACACACACACACACACACACACACACACACACACACACACTTCATCTCTCTCTCCACATCCTTTCTCTATTTCCCTCCATGGCTCAAGAACCCTCAACGATTCCCTGCTAGGCTGCCTTCTTTGAACTAGCACTCACACACACACACACACAACACACACACACACACAGGCACACACACGCAGGCACACACACACACACACACACACAGGCACACACGCAGGCACACACACACACACACACACACAGGCACACACACACACACAGGGCAGGAAGTCTAAGTGAGAGGAGTCTGTTGATTTAGTTTTCATTTCCAAGTCTGTGCTCTGTAGCGGGTCGTAGCAGGATGGACAGATGAAGGGGCCAGCGGAAAGAGGGAGAGGGAGAAAGAATGGAAGAAACAACAGAACCAAATGGAAAGAGAGAAAATGGAGGTGGTGGGGGGGGGTTATGAAGAGAAGAGAGGGGAGGATTTCACATTTTGAGAGGTTCTCAGCGAAGTACTCTGGTTGATCCATAGTGGGATATAAATATGAGAATTTAGCGACGTTCAGACGTGTCCACGCATAGGCAGCCACCGCCGGGCAGGACAGTGTCCTAAGAAGCCTCCTTGGTGACGTCCAGAGATTTCTAACCTGGACCAGTTTGCAGTTAGCATGTTAGCAGTTAGCATGCGAGCAAATTTGCACGTTAGCGGTTAGCAGGCAACAGAGAAACGGGCAAAAAAAAACGGAAGACGAAAGAAAAGAAGAAAAAAAACACGGTAAATAGGGAAAGAAAAAAACCGAGAAATACAGAAATGCCGACAATCGACATCCTGCTGCAAAAGCACTTTGCAATCTGTTAGAAAGCTAATGAATTTAGCCAATGTGTCAACACCCCCACCGTTACCATAGAAACGGCATGCAGCCAGGAAAACAAGTTGACATCCATTCGCCTGTTCTGCATCTGTGTGTGTGTGTCTGTGTTTGACAGCCATTGTGCGAGTCGTGGTTTTTCTGAGGCTATAATTAAACATTTATTCTTATAAGGTAAGCTTCAAAGAAATATAATGAAATATATCAAGACACATAGACTGTCTATGACTATAAAAGAACGCAGTCATGTCGATCCTGTGTGTTTGCCATGATCTCTTTTCACTGCAAAGAGGTAGGCTGTGGTGTGAGTTTCCATTCCAAGGGTACACTGGTTTAATGGTATGTGTGTTTTCACAGGGGTTGGGGTTGGTAGGAAGTTTGTATGGGCAGCTGTGTTTGATGTATGTGCATATCCGTGTGTGCGTGGCCATGTGTGTGTGGTGTGTGTGCGTGTGCGTGTGTGTGGGGGATTATTACTGTCTCATCTCTCAGCCCCATCCGGGCCGTGACCCTTTCAAACAACACTCCATCCGTCCCCGGGAATCCCTCCATCCATCTCTACCCCTCTCTTTGCTCATCAATCTGGCCGTCTCTCTCTTCGTCTCTCCATCCATCTCAAACCCCGACTCCCTCGGAGGAAGGAGAGCGAGAGAGAGAGAGAGAGAGAGATGGGAGAGGGAGAGGGAGAGAGAGAGAGATAGAAATGGGAGAGAGAGAAAGGGAGACAGACGGACTAAAAGGTACACAGAAATGACGAGAGAGAAAAGAAGTGAGAAAGGTAAAGACCAGAGAGAGAGAGAGAGAGACGGAGAGAGAGAGATGGAGAAGAGAGAGAGAGAGAGAGATGACCCTGTCTTTTCTTGGCTTCTTCATATTCCATCAAACCAACATCATCGCCTCAGAACTCTGCCATAACACATCCATCACACACACTGCCGCACCTGCACACACACACACACACACACACACACACACACACACCACACACACACACACACACACACACACACACACAGCCCTGCATGCACGTACGTCTGCACATACACACAGAAGACGGCCGGCAGCGTATGCAGAGGCGGGAACAACATGGCGCGTTGAAATCGTATCCATAATGAATTTACCGGGGATCTGGTATTCGTCATCATCAGCAACACGCTACAGAGCGGCAGTAGGCACTACAGGTAATACACAGCAGGATATATTACAATATATATACTGCAGGCCGAGGCCACGGCACAATGTAGCACTGTGGGAACATAGGCCCCTCCCACTCCTCCCACTCCTCCCACTCTCATTGGCCCATGATTATTTTTGAATTGTCCACGCATCATCAGGTTAAACACTCAAGTCTGACATGAACACCTTACACCTATTGGCTCAGGCGAAAACCCCAGCCAATACCAGCTGTGCGATTGATGCTGCAACTTGCACATGTTTTTCCATCTCTTTAAATAATTCAAGAATTTCTTTTTTTTACTAGTCGTGCCCATATTTAGCGTGCCCATTCGAGCCCTTCTTTGAGAACCGCTCACCCAAACACTACACTTCCTTGGGTCCTCGACAATTGACCAGCCAACGCAGTGCCCGTTCTGTGCCCGTTCTCGATGCTGCACTTCCTTGGGTCCTCAGCAATAAACTTGTCAAGTGTGAAGTCGATCGGATGAACGGTTGTCGAAAAAAACTAATTAAAGACTTACATACAGTTGTGGACAAAAGTTTACATACACTTGTAAAGAACATGTATGTCATGGCAGTCCAGAGTTTCCAATAATTTCTACAAAACTTGTGATTGGAGCACATACTTCTTTGTCACAAAAAACATTCATGAAGTTTGGTTCTTTTATGAATTTATTATGAGTCTACTGAAAATGTGACCAAATCAACTGGGTCAAAAATATACATACAGCAATGCTAATATTTAGTTACATGTCCCTTGGCCATTTTCACCTCAATTGTTCGTTCTCAGATGTTGTATCATGCTTAGAATTGCACGCCTGCCCAGCTACTTATGCAGGCAACTTGGCAATTATGAAACTCGTTCTATTCGTCTCGTAAATATGAATGCTCGAAAACAGCTCTATTCTTATCTTCAGGTACCACAGTGATATATTGCTGCCTCTCCTTCAACAAATGTACTCTTTGTAAGTCGCTTTGGATAAAAGCGTCTGATAAATGCCCTAAATGTAAATGTAAATGTAAATGTAAATTAGGCGCTTTTGGTCACCATCCACAAGCTTCTGGTTGAATCTTTGACCACTCCTCTTGACAGAATCTGGTGCAGTTCAGCTAAATTAGTTGGCTTTCTGACATGGACTTGTTTCTTCAGCACTGTCCACATGTTTCTCGATGGGGTTTAAGTCAGGACTTTGGGAAGGCTATTCTAAAACCTTAATTCTAGCCAGATTTAGCCATTCCTTTACCACTTTTGATGTGTGTTTGGGGTCATTGTCCTGTTGGAACACCCAACTGCGCCCAAGACCCAACCTTCTGGCTGATGATTTTAGGTTCTCCTGAAGAATTTGGAGGTAATCCTCCTTCTTCATTATTCCATTTACTTTCTGTAAAGCACCAGTTCCATTGGCAACAAAACAGCCCAGAGCATAATACTACCACCACCATGCTTGACGGTAGGCATGGTGTTCTTGGGGTTAAAGGCCTCGCCTTCTCTCCTCCAAACATATTTCTGGTCATTGTGGCCAAAGAGCTCCATTTTTGTTGACTTTGTTGATTTCAGTCGAGCCTTAAGGTGCCGCTTCTGGAGCGAGGGCTTCCTTCTTGCACGGCAGCCTCTCAGCCCATGGAGATGTAAAACACGCTTGACTGTGGACACTGACACCTGTGTTCCAGCAGCTTCTAATTCATTGCAGACCTGCTTTTTGGTGGTTCTCGGTTGACTCTTGACCATCCTGACCAATTTTCTCTCAGCAGCAGGTGAGACAATTGTTTGCACAGTTGATCTCGGGACCTGTAGCTGCTTTGAAATTGCTCCAAGTGACTTTCCTGACTTGTTCAAGTCAATGATCCGCTTTTTCAGATCCGTGCTGAGCTCCTTTGACTTTCCCATTGTAGTGTTTGTGTCTGAGTCTAATGATCGTATAAATGAGTCATATTTAAATGGGCTCAGAGAAGTCACCAGCTGTAGTCAATCATAATCACTCACAAGAAGTTAAGAGGCCACAAAGATAATTTGATTGACACAACTTTCTACATCACCTAAATTGATCATTCATGTTGCTGTATGTATATTTTTGACCCAGCAGATTTGGTCACATTTTCAGTAGACCCATAACAAATTCATAAAAGAACCAAACTTCATGAATGTTTTTTGTGACAAAGAAGTATGTGCTCCAATCACTATCACAGAAGAATAAGAGTTGTAGAAATTATTGGAAACTCTGGACTGCCATGACATACATGTTCTTTACAAGTGTATGTAAACTTTTGACCACAACTGTACATACATACATACAGAGACTCCTTCCATTATAGTTAGATCATGCATCATCTGCATCTACAGACTTTTTAAAAAAAATGTCATCAAAAAAACCCCAATGTTTCCTGACCACGCTTTTGCCTTGGAGGCAGCATGGAGTGTGTGCGTGGAGTGTGTGCGTGGAGTGTGTGCGTGGAGTGTGTGCGTGGAGTGTGTGCGTGGAGTGTGTGCGTGGAGTGTGTGCGTGGAGTGTGTGCGTGGAGTGTGTGCGTGGTGGGGCATCCCAACAGGGAAGCTGGATGTCATAGCAGGCTGGGTCACATGGACCCCGAGACATTGTGAGAGAGTTCTGAACAAAGGGAGTTTGGCGGTCGCAGTCTGAAGCCTCCACTGCCTGCGGTGGGCATAATAATAAATTGCTGGCCCGCTCTGGACGAGCGATACAACCACCTCACCCCGTGTGTGTGCAGCAGTAAATGGTCCCAACTCCCTCGACATATCTCTCTCTCTCTCTCTGTTTCCTCTGAAATGTGCTTTTCATGACAGCGGCGTCACCGGTCGATTATATATTTATATATACCGTACGTGTATATATCTATATATATATTCAGGTATGTCCTCAGAGATCATGCATGTTTAATAGAGCATGGACTTGCAGGCCAGGAGAGAGAGAGAGAGACACTCAGACAGGTGACACAGACAGCTAAATCAGACAGACAGACAGACTTGCTGCTACTTCCAAGCTAGTCTAACGTTAGAGCTTCGCCATTGTCATCAAAAGCTAAAAACCTCAATGTGCTCATTTCAATGACAAACGGAACGTGGGCAAATGTTATCTGTGGCAAAAAAAACCACTGCTTTGCTTTGTTATTTGAATAATAACGCCTCGCACAAAGTCAAAGCACACACTAATCTAATAGCGCCGGTCGCCGGGCGGAAACACTTGGATATATCACACGCTGACACGTGGGTTATCCGCTCCGTAAATGATAGCTCCAATTGTATGATCATCATCGGCATCATCCTCATCATCATCACCACCACCACGTCTCTCCATCATTACAGTGGTTCCCACCGGATTAGATTTGCTTCTGTGTATTCGTTTTATTACATATAATTTTTCCTGGCTTCACCGTCCCCCTCTCCCCGGGGGATCATGATCCCGGGAGGGGGGGGGGGGGGGGGTCTTTTGTGGATGCCCCATTATCCTGGTGCCTGCCTCTGCGTCACACACACACACACACACACACACACACACACACACACACACACACACACACACATTCAGGCCCAGTGAGTGTCTTTTTTTCTTTTTTTGATACAATGGATTATATCACATCATTACAGGGCTTAGGAAATAGTCGGGCCTACGCAGGCAGTCTGGCTGAGAAATGAAAAGTCCACAAGGGGATGAACCGGTGCGGGGGGGGGGTGGGAGTTGGGGTTTGGGGGTTTGGGGGGGGTGGTTGTGGGGGCTGTGACTCACGGCCCAGCAGGAAAGCAGTAGCCTAGTTGTTGATGGACCACCAGTTGAGCCTTAGGAGCCTTGAACCTTGCATGTCCTGTTCTGAACGGGCTCCATGGCTCTATTCGTTCGACGGTATTGCGTACGGCTCGACCCAGTATTGGACCAGCCCCGCCTCCGCTAACCATTCTGCCAGAATCTCTTTTCATTCAGGGTTTGTTTTTCTTTTTGTTTTGC
>PIJE02000561.1:52166-57166 GCA_002895965.2 Coryphaenoides rupestris | reverse complement strand
CCGGACAGAATTTCCTTAAAAAAAGGTTTTAAGTATGCAGCTCCGTCCATCTAGAACTCTCTGCAGGATTTTATTTTTCATGGACAATTGGGTTCAATTTTATAGGACTTGGAACTGGATCGCTCGAGGCAGTGTCGCCGTTTCAAGACTTTAACGGTTCACATGAACGGATTGGTAGTTTTATGCTTAAACCGGAGGTTCCTGTGTGCTCGCGTAGGAGTTTAGTCGTGTGTCCTCTCCCTGTAACCGTGAGGTAACCCCATATTGTATGTCCGTCACCCCGTTTTAATGCTGCTTTCTATGCCAGTCACTCTCGAAAAAGAAAAAGAGTTTTTAATGAGGTTTAATAAAGGTTGAATAAGTCCCATCTGGTTAAGTAAAACTTATATAAAATAAAATTGCTTCCGCAGGTCCATATTCAAGTGCTATTCTTGTGTTGTAAATGGTTTTAATCTCTTATTTTTTTATAAAAAGCCCTTCTAGGGATGGGTGCTGAGAATTAGCGTGCGCTATAAGCACTGGGATGCTGCCATCGGATGTGTGTTCTCAGCTTGTCTACTGTATCGGTCCCTATCAAATAAACCATCATAATAATAATAATAATTTTGGATGTGTTTCCCTGCAGTGTGCTGGTGTAGTAGGGCAGGCTGGTGAGGCCTAGCAGGACGCAGGACAAGTTCAGACTGGGGGTCACCCGGGGATATTCTGGGTGTCAAATATCCTGAGACTAGTGTTCCAGGCATCGGGCTTTGATCCCAAATTTACGGTTGATTCTGTGCACAAAAAGGTTCGACAACGTGAGCGCAACCTAGCTAAGTTCCTGCTCCAGTTTTTAACTTTCATTGGCTTGGATTCATTCTGACTGACAGAATGTTTGGAAAATGTATGCTATTAATATATTGTTATTTTTATTATGATCAAATCATCGTTGAGTCTCATCTGCTCTTGTTTGAGTCCAGCACCGATCCAAATTGGATGTGTGATTTCGAGCAGATTCCCTGGAGGGGTGACAAGTAAATGTGTCAAAAATCCTAATCAAGGTCTGAAGCCCAGAACAGCAAAGCCCCATCTCAAACAGTGATTATCAGATAGGATGATAAAAATAAATATATGTCAACGCCATTCATGCATTACTAATACTCATATTCATGCTATACCCGATGTTAGTGTTTTCAAGATTGTGCTCTTAAAGGTTATACATATACACTCCAGGCTCAACCATTCCTCTCAAGACGTTCTCTAAACGTGGTGTTAAATAAGTGATGGATGTTAGCATGTTTTTCATTGTTACCGGTGGACATGGACTCCGCTGTAGAAACAGGAAGAAAATAAATGTCAGATATAAGTAGTATAGACAGCAGGCAGCCAACCACACACACACACACACACGCGCGCACGCACACACATCTTTCCATCACATCTTACGCACGAGTAACACAAAGCAAGCAAACATAGAACATTTTTCTTACAATTCAATATAATCCTGATCATTGGTCATGTGTTTTAGTTTTATTTCAAAACTCCATTGGGTTCTCTTTTAACTTTTTTTTTGTTCTTTTGAAAATGTCACCCTAACAGCAATACAAAGAGATTGAAATTGAATTAGTCATGTGAGTGACGTCCAGTCCAGCTGCACTGAACACATTTTGTTTGTTGCTTGTGTGTGTGTGTGTATGTGTGTCCGTGCGTCTTATGTGTGTATATGTGTGTGTGTGTGTGTGTGTGTGTGTGTGTTTATAGAACAACACCCAATAGAATACGCCATTGATGGGACCAATCGTTGGTGGCAGAGCCCCTCCATTAAGAACGGCATGGAGTACCACTACGTGACCGTCACCCTGGACCTGAAGCAGGTAGACACTCACACTCTCACACACACACACACACACACAGACACACACACACACACACACACACACACACACACACACACACACACACACACACACACACACACACACACACACACATGCACACACGCACACACACACACCTTGCCCATCACTTTCAGTCCATTGTCCACTTCTGTCTGGCTGCTCGTGGGAATTGTAGTTCTTGTGGGCGAAACCATCTTGGATTGTAGTCCTGCAGTCCGTCTGAATCAAATGGGGTCAAAAGTTGAAGTTGTTTGAACATTGAACGCCGTGTGGACAAGTGGAACAGCCGAGCCATATGTACGTCCAGGGCAGCATCGGGCTTCTCCAGCACTCCACTCCATGGGAGAACATTGGCAGCCTGAACCACCTTCGGGGCGGCATGGCAGCACGACGCCAGCGAGCACCTTGCTAGCGGCCGAGGGTTAGTCAACGGCGTGCTGTGTATGCCTCTCTGTGGCTTCCTTACAGGGCACGGTTGCGATGGCGTCGCTGCTGTCCTTACACTGCGGTGAGTTGGCTTGCTGTTTTCCCCCCCGACCGGCAGCAGGGAGTGATTAAGGACCTCCCTGGCAAGGGGCCTCCTTCGGGCCCCAGAGCTCACTCAGGGTAGCGGGCCCCTTACAGCTGACAGATGTGACCTGCCCTCTGGGGGGTGGGGGGTGTGGGTCCCCAAAGAGAGGGCGTTTGGCAGACCTTGCAGGTCCAGGGTCCACCGCTGCCAAAGGGTGTTGGCTTTTGTACATTAAAGGCGAACCAGGAGGCCGAGCTCAGCTGAGTCGGTTCCCTTTACAAATTACCAAGACTCTTTTGCACAGAAACAGAGTTGGATGGCGGCAGCAGCTCAGGAGGGAAGAGCGGTTGTCTGGCAACAGGAAGGTCGCTGGTTCTATCCCCGGGCTCCACCTAGCTAAGTGTCGAGGTGTCCCTGAGCAAGACGCCACCTAACCCTAACTGCTCCTGACGTGTTGGTTGGCACCGCCATCGGTGTATGAATGGGTGAATGTCAGGCCACTGCAAATCGCTTTGGATAAAAACGCGATATAAATGCAATCCATTTACAACACACATATGAAGCAGCACACTCCTATATTAGGAAACAACCGAGCTCCACCATTCCTCCATAAAGTGAGTTGATGTTGAAGGGGGGATGGTATGCACGTCTCTTTACAAGATCAGGACCGTTGACTCATTGGACCAGCGGTGATCGGGGGAAGGCAGCCAACAAGCAACAAGTAGAAAGCATCCGAGTTGTTTTGCACCAGCACCAGCGCGCGTACACACACACACACACACACACACACACGCAAAACCTGTCTAAGCCAATGTTGAGAACACGAGACCGGCTCACTTCAAATATTGTAATTGTATGAGCGGTGGTCATGGACTTGTTTCCATTTTGATGGCAGTCAGACACGGCGTCTGAATTAAAGTCGATTGGATGCCAGACAGTAATGTAGGCTTAACGAACGGCAGACATGGGAAGGTAAGATTGCTTTTATCCTCCCGTTCATTTGAGTGAATGTAATTATTTCAGTGAGAGGGAAAAAAGTGGCGGGGCGACAAACTTGACATGTTAATGACTTAATCTCTATCCATCACGCTTTGTGTGTGTGTGTGTGTGTGTGTGTGTGTGTGTGTGTGTGCTTGTGCGCGTGTGTGCGTGTGTGTGTGTGTGTGTGCGTGTGTGTGTGTGTGTGTGTGTGTGTGTGATTGATTGCTTGCGATCGGAGAGTGATTCTCGTTCCCAGATGTGCTGAGAGATTAATGGAGACACGAAGGCCAAATATTTCGGATCACCTGTCACACCCTCCCATCCCATCCCATCCCATCCCATCCCATCCCGTTCCTACACACGCTTAGCCAGCCTCACCAACACACACACACCAATGTCAATGCTTACACCGTTCATAACACAAGGGAGGCAGACATGAGCAGAATCCAGAAAACAGGCCGAGAGTAATTGTTGTGTTGTTATCTGCGTTATAGTTTATATTCAGAAATATTGCATTCTTAGGACCGGAGAATAGTCAATGTTTTTCTATTCCACATGCAATTTTTTATCTGTATGTGTGTATGTGTGTGTGTGTGTGTGTGTGTGCGTGTGTGTTGTGTACATGGGTCTTTTTGTGTATCCAAGAGAAAGCTATTTACCCTCCGCTGTGCTGAATTTCCCTTGCGACCACACAGTCATCTCAATCAGAAAATGACAGGGGGTTTGCCTTTGTGTGTGTGTGTGTGTGTGTGCGTGTGCGTGTGCGTGCGTGCGTGCGTGCGTGTGTGCGTGTGCGTGCGTGCGTGTGTGTGTGTGTGTGTGTGTGTGTGTGTTTATCGCCTGTGACATCACCACCCTCATTTCCTTTCTTGTTATCGTCAAAACCCCCTGGACTGAAGAACTGAATACTGAGAGAGAGAGTGTGTGTGTGTGTATGTGTGTGTGTGTGTGTGTGTGTGTGTGTGTGTGTGTGTGTGTGTGTGTGTGTGTGTCTGCCCTTATAGAGTTGTTAGAAATGAATGCAAGGCTGTTTTGGTTCTCAGAAAAATTCTGATTAAAAAGAGCAAACCTTGAACTGTCTCTGCCATTCTTTTGACAGACCTGGAACTTGAATTATGTCGATAGCCATAGTCTCTCATCGTCATATGAGAGGCAATCCATTGTGCCCATATTCTGCAGAGCCTTACAGGTATGCAACTTTTACCACTTTTTATACGACATGGTTACCCAAAGATAAAGGTAAAATGCTAAATGGATTGCATTTATAAAGCGCTTTTATCCAAAGCGCTTTGCAGTTGCCTCACATTCACCCATTCATACACCGACGGCGGTGTCAACCATGCAAGGTAACAACCAACACGTCAGGAGCAGGTAGGGTTAGGTGGTGTCTTGCTCAGGTTTTATCCGCTTCAGATCCACATTCAAATTGCCGCTATGAGCTACGTGCCGCTGTTAGCTACGCGCGGCGGCGGCGGCGGCGGCCACGGCTTGATTGCTGCTTTGATGGCGAGCATCCATTCACTCCCGGCTGCTGCTGTTTTCCGCGGGGTGGGGACACGGAGAGTCAATCAGGGCTTTGAATAACGTGGCATTAGAGGACAAATATATCAGCCATTGTGCTCTCAGTCACA
>PIJE02000561.1:44666-47166 GCA_002895965.2 Coryphaenoides rupestris | reverse complement strand
ACCGATCAATTTGTAGTCAAATTGCCCCCCCCCCCTCCCACGCACACACACACACACACACACACACACACACACACACACACACACACACACACACACACACACACACATTCCCTGGCATGTAATCATTACATTGCACAATTATAATTTTTTGCTATTGTCAGGTAACTGGATCTTGGAGCGCTCGCTGGACGGCGTGAACTATGACCCCTGGCAGTACTACGCCATCACGGACACGGAGTGCCTGACGCGCTTCAACCTGAAACCCTCGCCGCGGGCCTCCGTCCTACACCCGGGACAACGAGGTCATCTGCACCTCCTTCTACTCCAAGATCCACCCGCTGGAGAACGGCGAGGTAGCGTCCTCCTTCTACCACAATCGTAGCGTCGTGTCTCATACTGTTTGGTGTTGGGCAGCAGATACACATATAGTTTATTTGCAGTATCTAACTCATTTGACAGTTTCAATGAGAGCTATTCCTAAACCCTTTTTGGGCATGTCTTATCAAGTCAAATAAAAAAAGTACATTGGAGCTAAGTCTCTGCCACAATGACTTAGTCGGGGTTCTTCACTGGCAAGGAGAGACGGTAGTTGGGATGATGCGGAAATAGTTTAATTAATCACAACGAAAGATCACCCATTGGCTTATAACGAATGTTAATCTAAGCCCCCCCACAGCCTCCTACTGTGGGGAGAGTAACCAGGGTCAAATAAAATACGATCAGGCTAATTAGCTCATCCCTACAGCTGTGTCAATCACAGGTGTTTTGGCCGCTCCGCCCCCCCTGACTCACCTGCCAGCGCTAAACCACGGCCCCTCGTATACCACAATACACACATAGTTTATTTGCAGTGTCTAGCTCATTCAATGAGTCAATGAGAATATTCCTAAACCTTTCGGACACGTTTTATCAAGTAAAAAAAAAGTACATGAATACGTAACAACGTATATACAGTAAGTGAGACAAAGAGATGCATAGAAGACCACAGCAGAAATATTCAACCGTTAATACTCGCGTCTTTTATTGAACGACTTCCGCTCTGTGAGTAGTGTGTAATATCGAGCGTTTTAAAATGGCCACTTAAGATCATTCCACTTGACTTGCATGAGCTGATCTTTTTGCACACATCGACAAAACAACAACAACAACAACAACAAACAACAACACAGCGATGCTTGTTAAGACTAGTCTGCAGAGGCGAGCGGGGGAGCGTCATGGCCCGTGGGCTCCAGAGTTAGCTGCAGAGTTTAGCAGCACGCTAGGACCTCTTCGGTAGGCGTCTAGCAGGCAGGGGGTAGAGCGAGCAGCAGCACCACCGCGACCTGAACCTCGTCATGACAACGGGGGTTGTCATGTGACAGCGGAGATCATTGTCCCGTGGGCTGTTTTTCCAACTCTTTTTTTTTTATACAAGCATCCTGACATCGACGTATGGGGAGAATAGTTCTAAGCAGCAAAGACGACGTATGGGGAGAATGTGTATGACTGCAGAATAGATCTAAGCAGCAAAAAGAAGCCACTGAGAACACTGCAGGTGCCCTTTTAACTTCCCAAACGTTAACCAGATAGATAATAGATAGAGCCGGCATCAGTAACAGCCGCACACATGGAGAAAATCAGCAGCACTGGTAGAAAAAGTCGTAAAACTATCTGGCAGTAATGGCTGTCTGTAACACCACCACTACGAACCAGTGGCAAAATAAAATCACCTGCGCGGTGATTCTGTCTCCGAGACACCTCTCTCGGGATGTGTGAGGAGAGGATTAGAGTCTCTTTACTCGCCAGATTACTTGAAATAGCATTCCTCGAAAAAAGCAGAGCTCCTACCGTTTAAACCTGTGGAATTAAAACAGCCAACCCTGTGTTTTATTAGCGCACTGTTGCCGAGGCAATTTACCCCGGCTGTCACAAGCTCTTCTGTTCGACACGCACACACACACACACACACGCACACACACACAACACACACAAAACACAACAGCCAAGCTCGAGATGCGAGCCGATAAGAAGGCGCAGAAGACGGTGATGAAAAAAAAGTGAAATGAGAAAGTTGAAGCGATAGAGAGTGGATCATGATTTGGGAGAGTGTTACTGCTTATTTATCGGAGCACTTTTGCGACTTTAGCGGAGGCAAACTTGGCAGCGGCTGTGCTGGTTGAATAAACATAACGATAGAAAAAAAACAGGGTTTAAAGGTTTAGTGCTGTGTTGAGTGGGCTTCTTGAATATTCACAGCTGCTTCATGGAATACCCAGCGGTGCCTTTTGAGGATGATAGGCTCCTATCCTGCTGGTCAGTCATCTGTGTAACCCAGGTGTACTGCCACCTGTTTTGATCACAACAGTACGACAAAACTGTCAAATATCACAATCAACACGAAATATTCTCTGGGATTATCTAAAGATTCATATGCATTTAAAAATGCATTAGCTGTGTGTCTGTGTGTGCGTGTGTGTGTGGGTGGGTGGTGTGCGTGCGTGTGTGTGTGTGTGTGTGT
>PIJE02000561.1:34666-39666 GCA_002895965.2 Coryphaenoides rupestris | reverse complement strand
TAATACAGTATAGTATATTAAGAATATGAGAATAAATGGCCCACACTCAGATCGCCCAGGAAATCAAGCCTATCGTGCATCCCATCATGTTGCCCTGTCTACATCTGTACCGACATCACATCCGAGAAGTGCAACTGGCCACGACAGAGAGCCGACGAGTGCTACTTCAACCAGACGGTGGCCGACCTGTCACTCAGCCTGGACGCCGCGGGCCAGCGCCGAGGGGGCGGGGTCTGCGTGGGCTGCCGGCAGGACACGGCGGGCGTCAACTGTGAGAGCTGCAGCGCTGGCTTCTACAGTCCCGCAGGGGGTTGAGGTTAACCAAGAGCCTACTGGTTTAGTCGGTGGGTGGGGCTAGTCTCTGGTTTAAGTTGGGTGGGTGGGGCTAGTCTACTGGTCTAGGTGGGTGGGTGGGGCTAGTCTACTGGTTTAGGTGGATGGGTGGGTCTCCTTTACTGGCTTAAGTGGGTGGGTGGGGCTAGTCTACTGGTCTAGGTTGGTGGGTGGGGCTAGTCTACTGGTTTAGGTGGGTGGGTGGGGCTAGTCTACTGGTTTAGGTGGGTGGGTGGGGCTAGTCTACTGGTTTAGTTGGGTTGGTGGGGTAGTCTACTGGTTTATGTGGGTGGGTGCAGCTAGTCTACTGGTCCAGGTGGGTGGGAATAGTTACTGGAGTGGGTGGGGCTAGTTACTGGATGGGGGTGGGTGGGGCTCGTCTACTGCTTTAGGTGGGTGGGTGGGTGGGGCTAGTCTACTGGTTTAGGTGGGTGGGTGGGGCTAGTCTACTGGTTTAGGTGGGTGGGTGGGGCTAGTCTACTGGATTAGTTGGGTGGGTGAGGCCAGTCTACTGGTTTAGGTGGGTGGGTGGGGCGAGTCTACTGCTTTAGGTGGGTGGGGCCAGTCGGCCTGTCAAGCTGTCATTGCTGCCCCCTAGGGTTCTGGCTACACTAGCGTAGGGTCACATAGCAGACATGAATAATGAACTCTGCAGCCCAGGATCCATACATACTCGCCTCTTTTGCTGTTGAATATTTGAGCATATTTGAGGAGATTAGCTCATTGTTCCTTCGAAGGCAGTTGCCTGACCTCCGAATGTGTTTTGCTGCCGGTGCAGGTGAGCCCTGAGGAGGAGGAGCCCTGCCAGCCCTGCTCATGTCACCCTAGCGGTTCCACCAGCCAATCATGTGTCGCCGATTCCAGCCAGGCCAAACCCAGTACGTATTCTCCAATCACCCCTGTCCTCCTGCTCATTGTTATAGAAGGCATTAGACTGCATTAGATAGGTCCATTCGATCGCATCACAAGTGCACACCGAGTCAAGAGTCAAGGCAATGAATTAATGTGATTCTCTGGTTAGTTTTTCCCTCCGACTGCACGTGTCTGTAACTCCCACTAGCACTAGCATCTCGCACGCTTTAATACATACATACATATACTGTACATCCAGATCTCACATCTTGACCTGGCCCTGTACCTTGTGCACGTGGTCCTGCAGCTATGTGAAATAATGGAGCCTGAGGGAGGTGAGGAGGAAGGCTGTGTTGCTGTTAATAATGCCTTCCTGCCGCACGGCCATTTTAATATTAGAGGCTGATTTGTTGATGAGAAGGGGAGAGGCCTGTCTTACTGTCTCCTGCCTCTTCATAGAGACACCAAAGCCATACTAATGTCTGCACTGTTATCATTGCCTTTGTGTGTGTGCGTGTGTGTCTGTGTCTGTGTGTGTGTCTGTGTGTGTGAGTGTGTGTGATTGACAGCTATGCCAGCAGGGTCATGCCCGTGTAAAGAGGGTTTCGAAGGTCTACAATGTGACAGGTGAGACACACACAGACACACACACACACAGATAGATGGAGATGTTTTGTGACAGGTGAGCAAAAGCTTTCAGCTGATGTCCGTTCCAATTAGTGTTTGGGGAGTTGCCGCAAAGTTTTTATTCTGGTGGGAGACATGTTCAATCCCGTTAATCAATAAAACATTAATATTATTATAGTACAATTAACCTCTCGGTTGGGACATTCAACAATACAAGTGACTCGCTTACCCAAGCTGCCATGACCTGAGATGATATGAAATGGTGATTCATACGACTTTCAACCTGCAAATATAGTGAATAAGGTTGATATTTTTTCCTTCCTTCCTGTATTCCTGTTTGATTTTATTTTATGGTAAGTTATAACAGCATGAATATTCTGAAAAGGTGTGAAATAGTACACTGGAAAGCAATAGATTCCAATCTATGTATGTTTATCCAGTCTAATAATTCATAAAATCACAAAACAAATGCAATAAAAAATCCAATCCTTGACTATAAAGTAGTTCAAACGACGCTTTGATATTATCTGTGAAACGGTCAATGTTTTCGGTTTCGCCCGATAAATGGCGAGGGTGTGTAGTGTTGTAACCTTTATTTGCCGCTATGGTTAACACACCGTCGGCAGAAAATGTCATTACAATGTCATTGTGCGGAACGTTAGCGTTGGAGTTAGCGTTCCTCTGAGGAGCGTGGCAGGCTGGGGGGGGGGGGGGGGCTGCGCTAGCCCCGAGGATCTGCGGGCTTCTTTTACCGTCCACGTGGGGGATTTGGTTAAGCAGACCGCCCATCCATTAAATATATTAAAGCCCTCAATAGCCACATTACACTCAGTCTAATTAAGAAGTTGTTTCTTTGAGAATGTTTCTGAGGCACACGCACATACGCGCACACACACACACACCACACACGCATGCAGTATCACACACATACACACACACACACACACACACTCGCATGGAAGCAGTAACACACACACTCACACACACACACACACACACACACACACACACGCACACACAATTTTAGGTAGCCCTGAAAATGACAACAACAACAACAACAACAACATATTAAACATGTAAATAATGATAAATCAACAGGCTACCCACGGCTGTGTGTCTAGGCATGGTTGTCGTCCAGGTTAACATGGTGTGTGTGTGTGTGTGTGTGTTTGTTGAGGTGTGCGTTTGGGTACCGGGATTTCCCCGCCTGTGAGCCCTGTGAGTGCAGTATGGAGGGGAGCACCAACGAGGACCCGTGTAGGACACCCTGTGTCTGCAAGGTACACACACACACACACACACACACACACACACACACACACACACACCTTGTTATGAATTGAGTGGAACCCATATTCATTGTTGCTCAAACACCCTCCTGATCATGAACATCTAATAATCCCAGAATCCTTTGCGTTCCACTGATGATTCCCAATCTGGTGACCACATCATTTTGCAGTAACATTGCAGTTAATAGAGACGCACACATACACACACACACATACACACACACACACACACACACAGACACACACCGTGGACCTCAGGGACAAGTCTGTGCTTCTCTATTCTCAGTATATGACACAGTAGGCCTGGAGGTCTTGTCCATTGTAGACCACCAAGACACAGAAATCATTTAGTTTTGCAATAAAGTCATGTTACATTATTAGACAGATTCGATCACGCACATACACACCCACAGCCATGCGCGCATTCACAAAGGCATATATGCATGCACATGTTTGTGTATGTGTACGTACACAAACACACACACACAAACACACACACGCTATACACTATACAA
The DNA here is from genome assembly GCA_002895965.2 of Coryphaenoides rupestris. NCBI lineage: Eukaryota > Metazoa > Chordata > Actinopteri > Gadiformes > Macrouridae > Coryphaenoides > Coryphaenoides rupestris. The sequence goes on along the minus strand of PIJE02000561.1, from coordinate 36,050 downwards.
ACAGTTATCCTTGACACCATTACCCTCTAGACATTAGCACAGCAATAACATGCCTAGTGCTTATATCACTTTTAACACAGCACATAAACCGTGTGTGTGTGTGTGTGTGTGTGTGTGTTGGTGGCGTGTGTGTGTGTGTGTGTGTGTGTGTGTGTGTGTGTGTGTGTGTGTGTGTGTGTGTGTGTGTCTCCATCCTGCAGGAGAACGTGGAAGGGGAGCGCTGCGACCGCTGTAAACTGGGATTTTACGACCTGCGCCGCGACAATCGCCGGGGCTGTGAGAAGTGTTCCTGTATGGGCGTGGCCAGCCAATGCTCCGCCTCTCCCTGGAACTATCAGAACGTAAGCCACGGTGGAAACCCGCCAAATGATACGCGGTGGCTGCGGATATCCACATGAAAGTGAGACTGGATTGGACCGATCCTAGCCTTAACCCCTCAAATGGACAAGGAATAACTTAGTAATAATACTAGTAATAATAATAATAATTAGAATAATAATAATAATAATGTTTATTTAAGGGAAGATTAAGAAAATGTGATAAGGAACACACACTTTCATTATTAACAACCAGCAGACATAATAAATTATAATGAGAATGATGGCGATAACAAAAAAATGGCCCGTAAAAGATAAATAGAGGGAAAAACGCTAACTCACTTCCTCTTTCTGGTCGGACAAGCATGAGGATGCGGGTCACAAAATGTGTCACAACCATTTAAAATAAATCACAAACGGGACTTCTCTCCCTCGAGACGATCATAAAACACACAGGTCTGTAGAGGAGCTGATGACTGCAAGCCAGAACGTGTGTGTGTGTGTGTGTGTGTGTGTGTGTGTGTAGGGGGGGGTTGGAGCAGAGATGGACCAAATGGACAGATGAAGTGAGATCAGATGTTTGGAGAGGAGAGGAGAGAGAGGAGAGAGAGGAGAGGAGGAGGTCAGAGGTCAGGTCGTTCAAAAAGGAAGGCAGGCTGGAAATAAAACACTACAGCGTCAGCCGTAGGGTGGAAGAAGATGCCCAGGAGGGGAGGAGGAGGAGGAGGAGGAGGAGGGAGAGGAGGAGGAGGAAAGAGAGAGAGAGGAGGCGGAGGAGGAGGGTAGGAGGGGAGGAGATGGAGGAAGAGAGAGAGAGAGAGAGAGGAGGAGGAGGAGGAGGAGGAGGAGTGAGAGGAGGAGGAGGTCAAAGATGAGTGAAGAGGAGGAAGAGGAAGAGGTGATAGATACCGGAGCCAAACGTGGAGGTGACAGGTGTGGGGTGAGGAGCAGGGGTGAGGCGAGGGAGCAGGAGGAGGAGCAGGAGGAGGAGGAGACGGAGCTGGGTTCTGACTGACAGGACTGCGGGGGCGGGGGGGGGGGGGTGTGTGGGGTGAGGCTGACAGCCT